>CM068825.1:132085817-132603317 GCA_028554795.2 Sinohyriopsis cumingii
ATTGTTGTTGCTTCCACCCCCACCCAGCCCTAGTTCCAGTGAATAATCAGAAGCAGAACTACCATTGTGTTCCAACAAAGTCTACAATATGAAATTTAACTGAGAGATAAAACAATGGCCTGATGACATTAAGGTAAGTTGCTGGTTTTTCATTGTAGTCAGCCTTTATAGCCAAAATGTATGTGAAATGGCATAGCTGTTTTGGCTGTTATTCGGATTTTACACAATCAAAACGTATTTCAAATTTTAAACCATTGTGTACTGCAATTCGGATTTTATACAATCAAAACGTATTTTAGAATTCTAGCCATGGTGGACTGCAATTCGAATTTTATTTAGAAAATGCTCTCATTCTTTGATGTAATCGGTAAACTTTCTTATATTAGAAACTGAAAAAATGATTTCCTAATGTTGTCGTTGAAATTAGGTTACCATTGTTTAATATGAGAAAATAATTTATATATCTAGAAGATGTTGAATATTGTCAACGGTGGCGTCTTGTAAATTCTAAATCTATGTGGACAAATTAAGCATTTACCAAATTTATAAACACATTTTCTTCATTTTGAAAATAGTTTCTTTTACTATTGTCTAATTTTAGAAAATCAATATTTATCAATTTGTAGAAAATGCTTGCAATTTTGACTATTATAAATTTTGTAATTGTAAGCTATGATACGACCTAAAAAAACTGCTGCCTGTATCAGGAACATCTTCGCTAGCCAAGGTTCCGATGTGATAACTCTATCTACACCTTGGCGGACCGAACAGATATATCGGTGCATTGCCCTAGCGACATCTATTGGATTTCATAAGTTGCATCCCTTAGTATGTAATGCCAACTAACCAATAGCATGGTGCATTGTATATCGGCCGAAACTAGTCGGGGCAATTGGCACAAAAAAGGATACCTTGGAAGTTTAACATCGAAAGTATGACTATGTACCAGATGAAAGCAATTACAGGTGTATTCGAGTGAAAGGTTTTTGTGCAAACATGGACCGGCACTGGAAAATTGCTTATTTATCAGTACATTCAAGTTGTGTTCTGCCCATGTCTTGACCATGTAGTGTTCAAATTCGAACAGCTTAATTTTTCACTTGCATGTCTGCTCGATACGCCTATGTGTAGACAGGGTTAAAATATGGGAAATGATCGTCTTAGATTAAAACAAAGACTTTTACAATAAAGCTATTATCTGAAATTGATATTGCAAAATTAGACGACTTTTTAAAAATGATCCCAACGGGTTTCCATACTTAGGAATCCAACAACGACTGAATGGATCTCCACCTGCATTTTTACCAAGTCTCTGGCAGATTGTGTCGTGTGCTGCTGGGTGTCTAATTTACGTTAAGCGAAATGATAGATCATACCGCGTCACGTCACATGACCTCTTAACATCCGAAATGTATTCAGTATCTGGCAAATAAATGTTTCGCTTTCAGTAATAGGTTTATTGAAAATGTCTGTTATTATTTTCTCACAATGTAAACTTACCAAGATTCATAAACTAAATTGCAGTAGACAATATTTATGTTTGTATTTCTAGTTTGTATAGTAATGGCCTTCGAGTTTTATTTCAGTACATCATTAAAATCAGTTTTAAAACGGCTTGAGATCATATTCATATAAAAATAAATTCAATTCGAAAGATGTTATTGTATTTAATATGCAATAATATCTTTATTAAATTTAACTGCCTTTTGTTTTCGTTGCCTTGGGCAAATGAGCAAAAATATATAGTAAAATCGTAAATAGTTACTATTTAGAAGCATACTACACTACCTACAAATTTTAAAGTTTTACTCTGTTTCGAGAGTTGGAATTTTGATCGGTGATGTGTACTGGAAGAAAAATATGTGAAACCGTTGTTGTTGTGCTTCATTATGAAAAGTAACATTCTGTACCCACTACGCATGTGGCGCAATCGAATTGCAGATAAAGCAACCAAAGCTGCCGGGCAATCACCAGTTTCTAACTGGTGGATTTCGTATACCGACTCCAAATATTGCATAAATTGGCATGTTCTATGTTCTTGTCAAGACATTTGCAATGAAGGCATCGAGGACAAGCTTCGGTACATCAAACCCATCATTGGAGAGTGGCTCCCCTTATGTATGACAAAGCCATAATATGAGGCGGTACTTGTGCTGCTCGCATATAGGGCATGCATACCAGACTCATAAATACGTAGCATGTCAAATCGTTCAAAATGGAGGGGCTGGTGCGATAGTAGGGTGAACTGAAGTAATCGTAGGGTGAGCTGATGCAATCCTAGGGTGAGATTGGAGAGATCGTAGGGTGAAGTGAAGTAATCATATGGTGATATGAAGTAATCGTTGGGTCAGCTGGAGTTATCGTGGACCTAGGTTAGGTAGATCGTAGTGTCAGCTCAAGTAAACGTAGGGTCAGCTGGAGTTATCGTGGACCTAGCTTAGATAGATCGTATGTCAGCTCAAGTAAACGTAGGGTGAGCTGGAGAGATCAAAACACATTTGAAAATGAGTTCCCTAGATAGCAGGTTCTACATCTTCTTCCACATTAAAGACTCCCTAATGCATTTTCTAAATTTTTTAAGGACGATACTCAAGTCCATATCAAACTTGAAAAAATGATCATGGAACTTTAAGGATCTGCTATACTTTGATATATCCAATAACGTACTAAATATAATTAAATTTAGAATTTGTACTTTCAATATATTATAAGAATTCGTGTTTCGAGTTTCAGTTTGAATTTATTTTGTCCTCAACAAAGTTTCTAGGATAGTGGTGTCATCACACCGAAATCTGATTCGTCGACATCGCCTTGGATAAGACGATGAAACTTATTTTGTAATCGACGTTAAATGAACAAAGTTTAAATTTGTAATATAAATGCTAGAATGTATTTAAGTAATAGATACTCAGAGCGTCAGGTGTCAAATCGAACTGCCTGCGTCGTCAAAATGGACTAGTCCGATGTCAAAATGGAACTGTCTTCGTCGTCAAAATGGACTAGTCTGATGTCAAATCGAACTGTCTGCGTCGTCAAAATGGACTAGTTATTTGGTTCAAAGTTCCGTTATCAATAATGAGTTTGACATTGACACTTATGAAACAATGAAAACTTAGATATACTTGCATTATATGGGTGCATTTACAAGCATGACAAAAGTGAATATATCTTATATGGGTGTTAATGGGAAACTCTAGACTCAAATGACATTCAAGTCAATTTGCCAACTTTTCTCAAACCGTCATTCTTCAAACAAACCAAAACTGGAAGTCACAATGTGCTCTCGTTTTATCCACGCTGTTGACTTGTAACTGAGTTCATACATATTTACAAGCATATCATAGGCTGTACTACTTTGTTGTGAAAGTATTTTATGCTTCAATTTTTGTTTTCCCTCCAAATGCGGAAATAAGTTCGCTTCATACATACGAGGTGTTTATTCTAGCTAGACTAGAAAGGTTGAGGTAGCTCTGATAGGTAAATGCTTTGACCTGCATTTAGGTATCTCCCTTCGATAGTGTTTCAAATAATAGTAGAACATTAATTTCCCTTCTAATGTTTCAAATGTTAATATAAGTTCTCTAGTGACATTTGAAGAAAATAAAATTCAACAAACATATTACAAAGATTATTTAGAACAGGATGTTATTAGTGATAAAAGGTCCATTAATAGTAGTTTCTTTTGAGCTGTGTTTCACTATCAGAACAAATGTAACTTATTGCCTTCCATCAGTATAAATGTAACTTAGTCTCTTCCATCAGTATGTATGTAATTTAGTCTCTTCCATCAGTATGTATGTAATTTAGTCTCTTCCATCAGTATGTATGTAATATAGTCTCTTCCATCAGTATGTATGTACTGTAATTTAGTCTCTTCCATCAGTATGTATGTAATTTAGTCTCTTCCATCAGTATGTATGTAATTTAGTCTCTTCCATCAGTATGTATGTAATATAGTCTCTTCCATCAGTATGTATGTACTGTAATTTAGTCTCTTCCATCAGTATGTATGTAATTTAGTCTCTTCCATCAGAATATATAAAACTAATTCTCTGCCATCAGAATTTATGTAACATAGTTTCATTTAAACTCTCCAAACTATTATTATTCTCACTTCTTTGATTTCGCATCGTGAGGAATGCTAGATGAATTAAACCATTGGGCATGCTCAACACATCAAGGTTTACATAGCAAGAATAATTTTTGTTATATTTATTTAAATATGAAAAGTGGTTCCAGTATTGAACCTTGGGTTCGATTTTTTATTTCACTGTTTGATTGCTAGGATTTATGAAAAATGTAGACCTTATGGAAAAGCGCATCAAACCTAATATAAACTAACATTATTTGTTTTAAGTTTATGTCTCTTCCTACGATCTCTTTAAGCTGACTCAACGATTACTTCAGCTGACCCAACGATTACTCCGGCTTACCCTACGATTACTTCAGTTCACCCTACGATTACACCATACCATAGCTCTAAGCTCACTCTACGATTACTTTTGTTCACTCTACGATCTCTACAAGATCAACTTTCGATTACACTGGTCAACAGTGAAATCATTACTGACTTGAAAAGGCCCTAATCTGTAGTATTTTGGTGTGCCGAACACGAATATAACCGTGAAAAATTTGTATTGGCTCTCGTTTTGAAGATATTCATATACCTCATTTTCTATGTTTCACTGTGTAAATTTCTCCAGTAGGACTGCAGCAACACCCGGAATAATGATATAACATTGCATAATACCATCATGCTCACATCATCCACAGTTGATTGCATCATTTTCTGATGCAATGCAATACTAATGCCATGCGGCTGCTGAAGTAAGTTGACGTCAGCAGTGTACTATACATGTGTAGGCCTATTATACTAATGCCAGGCGGCTGCTGAAGCTGACGTAAGCAGTGTACTATATAAAGCCCAATCAGATAGGTTCAGCATTTAAAATATTTTAGACGTTGTGCGAGACAGTTCAAGCTACTGTTACATAAAACTTATTATTTTATCCATTTACGTACAACAAAGAACAGTAATGCCTCGAAAGTGTGTTAATACCGCGGACAATTTTTGCTATATTTGTGGGGAAGTGACATTTGCCAACCAGAAGAAAAGTATCAATTCTCAAGTGAAGAAGGCATATCATCTTTACTTCGGATGCAAGGTTGGTGACCAAGACAAGCCTTGGGCTCCGCATATATGCTGTGCTACATGTACAACACAGCTTTCACAGTGGTTGAATTGCAAAAGGTCATCAATGCCGTTTGCAGTCCCAATGGTGTGGAGAGAGCCAAGCAACCACCTAAATGACTGTTACTTCTGCTTGGTTCCTCCTCTTTCCGGCGGAATAACGAAGCGAAAGAAGTCGAGAATAGTCTACCCAAACATTCCGTCTGCATTGAGACCAGTTCCACATGGTGAGGGACTTCCTATTCCAGAACCTCCAGCAGAATATTCTCTTGATTCATCTGACGAAGACAAAGGTGAGTCGACCTGTTCTTGTCCTGGTCCATCAGCATGCAGTGATCCAGATTTTCACTGTGGTGCATCATCAACCCCACACAGAATAACACAGGAAGAACTAAATGACCTGATTCGTGATTTGGACTTATCAAAGAACAAGGCAGAATTGCTAGGATCAAGACTCCAACAATGGAATCTTCTAGAAGAAGGTGTCACAATTACTGCATATCGAAAGCGCCACCAGCAATTGGAGCCTTTCTTCAGAAAGGAAAGTAATCTGATATTCTGTTCCGATATTGAGGGCCTCATGAATGCTTTAAAAATCACTCATGACCCACAAGAATGGAGACTATTTGTGGACTCTTCGAAACTGAGTCTCAAGGCTGTGCTTTTGCACAATGGAAACATTCTTCCATCTATTCCAGTAGCGTATGCTGTCCACATGAAAGAGACATACGATAACTTAAGGCAGCTACTGAATTCCATTGAGTATAACAAGTACAGCTGGCACCTCTGTGGTGATTTGAAGGTAGTTGCCCTTTTAATGGGACTGCAGCAAGGATATACAAAATACATGTGTTTCTTATGCGAGTGGGATAGCCGAGCAAGGGAAATGCACTACATGAGGAAGGAATGGACTCACAGGCAGAATGTAGCCATTGGAGAGAAGAATATCCAACACCCAGCTCTGGTTGAGGCTCAGAAAATCTTCACATCAAACTAGGTTTGATGAAGAACTTCGTGAAAGCCATTGACCGGACTTTGCCAGCATTCCGATACCTGCATGAAAAATTCCCTCGACTCAGCGAAGCAAAGATTAAAGAGGGAGTTTTTGTGGGTCCTCAGATTCGAGAGCTTTTCAAAGATGACCGGTTCAATAACTTGCTGGAAGGTGACGCGAAACAAGCATGGAATGCTTTTCGCCTAGTTTCTACAAACTTCCTCGGAAATGTTAGGGCAGAAAACTATAAGGAACTAGTAGAAGACATGTTGATGAAGTATAAGAAACTTGGCTGCAATATGTCTCTAAAGATTCACTTCCTTCATTCCCATTTGGATTTCTTTCCTAGCAACTGTGGTATTGTTAGTGATGAACACGGCGAACGTTTTCATCAAGATATCGCAACAATGGAACAAAGATACCAGGGAAAATGGTCCACTACAATGCTGGCTGACTACTGCTGGACACTCCTCAGAGATGCTCCCGAACAGCTGTACAAGAGACAGGCGAAGAAATCTAAGATGTAGTCAATGACTTGATTTTTTATAGGTAGGCTATTACAGTTGACCTTTTACTATTGGAATGCATTTCGTTATGTAAACATTAATTTCTTGCAGATTACAAAAAAACTAGAGCCAATTTTGCAATTTGACTGTCATATTCGTGTTCAGCACATAAAAATTGATAAGAATTGACTAATTTTATTTCAGTAACATGACTTTTGTAAAAATTTGTTGTCCAGTGTTACATCAGTTCACCGTACGATCTCTCCAAGCTCAACCTTCGCTTACTTCAGTTCACCTTACGAAATACCCAAGCTCACTCTACGATAACCTCACTTCACCCTGCTATTACACACTACGATCTCTCCAAGTTCACTCTTACGATTACTTCACTTCACCCTACGATCTCTCCAAGCTTCCCATACGATTACCTCAGGTCACCCTACGATTACACCCTACGATCTCTCTAAGCTCACCCTTACGATTACTTCACTTCACCCTACGACGTCACCAAGCTCCCCATACGATTACCTCAGGTCACCCTGCTATTACACCCTACGATCTCTCCAAGCTCTCGCCACGATTACCACTCCGGTGGCCTAGTGGATAGAGCGTCCGCCTCGGATGCGGAAGGTCGTGGGTTCGATCCCCGGCCGAGTCATACCAAAGACTTACAAAAATGGTACTAACAGCTACCTCGCTTGGCGCTCAGCATTAAGAGGTTAGTGTTAGGACTGGTCGACCTGGTGTCAGGATAATGTGACTGGGTGGGACATCATGCCACACGTCTGCGGCATGATGCCCCAGTGCTAGACATCACTATAAACTGTCACACTGCAGACATCGTAGCGATATGACTGAAAAACTGTTAAAGCTACGTTAAAAATCCAAATCACACACACACACACACACACACACACACACACACACACACACTCGCCACGATTACTTCAGTTCACCTTACGATCTCTCCAAGCTCACCCTACCATTACATTAGTTCACCTATATGGAATGCCATAATTGTGTCTTGAAGATTGAACCCCGAAAAGAGTGCACAACTTGTCAGTATTCACAGTTTTGTTGAGTGTATTGGCTTCCACCATGTGAGACAGAAGTTGTTCTTTTAGGTTTTTTTTAATATGTGAACTCAATTAAAAAACTGTATAATGATATAACACCAGAGAAAATTTATAACTTTTTAAGGGAATAAGGTTTATATAACACATTTGGGTTGTTTGGATGTTATACTTTTACCTTGATCATGGTATATATGTTTTAATTGAACTTTAACATCTTTATCTTTCATCTTTTTATGACTTGTTACGTGTTATTTAAAGTTTTGTATGATATTACTTTTTTGTTGTTGGGGTGCAATTCTTATTTTACCTTGACCTTGAATTGGTGCTATTTAGTCAGGATTGTTCTAACGTGCCGTTAAACGCGATACATGCACACTTCTCCAGGTTCCACATTTTAGTGCATACTATGTCCAAAGATATAAATCATGCAAGCGATCAAGTATAGTAAAGGTGTAGTTTTGCAGCTTATGTGCCTACGAGAGAGAGAGAGAGAGAGAGAGAGAGAGAGAGAGAGAGGGAGAGCTGTCGAAAAACATATTCATGAAAGTACTAACTCAAACTAAATTATGATGTAAATTTGGAACGCATGGATTGATGGGGTTAAATTGGCCCGCTTTGCATCTTTGATAAATACGCCGCTACTATTGGTACAATTTATCAGCATGTATGAGTGCTTGCAAAACGATTCAAACCTTGAACGATTTAATAATAATAGTAATAATAATAATAATAATAATAACAAACACTCGCTGTTTTTGAAAGATATTCGGCTACTGAATAGATTAATCTCCGTTAAAGCCTTTTATAAACATGATCAAAAACTAAATATCGTCAAGAATTCTTAAAAATTCACATGTATCAGACAGTGAACCAAATTATTGTGACACGTGCATCTTTAATATAAACGGCATACCTAAAACTAGTACAATTCTTTCTAAAAAGACGAAACAACACTTGTAACTTGAAAAAATAAAAATTGCTTGTAAGATAACATACACAGGGGTAAATGTACTCAAGAATCATTTTGGGCACGTATTTGTCATTGTCATCCAGTTTTAGTTTTGCGTAATTGTCATTGCTACCTAGCATTTTAGCTGTGCGTGTTTGTTATTGCTGCCCAGAGTTTCAGCTATGCGTATTTGTCATTGCTATTGTTATGTATTTTTAATTTAATTGTTTGTTTGTTAGTTTTAAATGTTTTTTTTTTAAAAATATTATTTCATTACATGCTATTGTAATGTAACATTGTATGCTGGACTTGACCTTGTCCAGACTTGAGTTCATTTCTGCTTGACCTGATTGGTTTTTATATTTAATTTTATGTAAACAACATTGCTAAATTATTCTCTTGTGAATGGGCTTAATATCATGATCGTTATCAATAGAAGAAGTAAATATGTTTATTTGGGTCATGGTTTGGACTTTCCTAAGTGAACTTTACAGGTTATGGTTTTGATTTTGTAAACATCAGGATCATTCTAGGAGGTTGTTTTTCCATTAGGTAATTTGTTTATATATAGAAAATGCTAATTGTGACCTGAGGTCAATTAGAGAACTATATAATCTTGTTATTGTGAAGACTTGGTCATTCGTGCTTTAACATCTAGCACTTTTTAGTTATATGTTGTGACCAGTAGTTTTGGGCTGGAATCTTTTTTGTTCAAATTATTGAATTCAAGTGATTATTTTATCTGAAAATACAAAAGTGCTCTGATAAAGTTCTTGGATAAAGACATTCACTGGAATTTATACTGAATTCAAACCTGGAATTATGGTACTGTGATTCAACAAAAGAGTGTTGACATATCAATGCTTTAATAGCTACCACAGACACGTCATCAACTTCAGTTTTGGGTTTTCTTCGGAACTTTTAGTAAATTTTATTTAAGACTTTAAATTAGCAGGACTCGTGTCTGTAATTCTTGGATTATCTTGGGACATAATTTGCAATACCGTAAGTTCTTTTTTCCTCATTTTCACTTTCTAATCTGGGAAAATAAATATATTTGATAAATTTTACGAAGCTTGCTGTATTTCACTTTTTTCTGTTACTTATTTTAAGAGCATAAACTTGTAACACTACCCAAAGTTTTAGCTGTACGTATTTGTCATTGCTACCCAGAGTGATAGTTGTGCGTATTTGTCATTGCCACCCAGCGTTAGTTGTGTGCATTTGTCATTGCTACTCAGAGTGTTAGTTGTGGGTATATGTAATTGCTACTCAGTGTTAATTGTGCGTATTTGTCATTGATACTCAGTGTTAGTTGTGCGTATTTGTCATTGCTATTCAGTGTTAATTATGCGTATTTGTCATTGCTACTCAGAGTGTTAGTTGTGCGTATTTGTCATTGCCACCCAGCGTTAGTTGTGCGTATTTTTCATTGCTACTCAGAGTGTTAGTGGTGGGTATTTGTCATTGCTACTCAGTGTTAGTTGTGGGTATTTGTCATTGCTAATCAGAGTGTTAGTTGTGTGTATTTGTCATTGCTACTCAGTGTTAATTGTGCGTATTTGTCATTGCTACTCAGTGTTAGTTGTGCGTATTTGTCATTGCTACTCAGAGTGTTAGTTGTGGGTATTTGTCATTGATACTCAGTGTTAGTTGTGTGTATTTGTCATTGATGCTCAGTGTTAGTTTTGCGTATTTGTCATTGCTACTCAGAGTGTTAGTTGTGCGTATTTGTCATTGCTATTCAGTGTTAATTGTGCGTATTTGTCATTGCTACTCAGAGTGTTAGTTGTGCGTATTTGTCATTGCCACCCAGCGTTAGTTGTGCATATTTGTCATAGCTACACAGAGTGTTAGTTGTGGGTATTTGTCATTGCTACTCAGTGTTAGTTGTGCGTATTTGTCATTGCTACTCAGAGTGTTAGTTGTGGGTATTTGTCATTGCTAATCAGAGTGTTAGTTGTGTGTATTTGTCATTGATATTCAGTGTTAATTGTGCGTATTTGTCATTGCTACTCAGTGTTAGTTGTGCGTATTTGTCATTGCTACTCAGAGTGTTAGTTGTGTGTATTTGTCATTGATACTCAGTGTTAGTTGTGTGTATTTGTCATTGATACTCAGTGTTAGTTTTGCGTATTTGTCATTGCTACTCAGTGTTAATTGTGCGTATTTGTCATTGCTACTCAGTGTTAGTTGTGCGTATTTGTCATTGCTGCTCAGAGTAATAGTTGTGCGTATTTGTCGTTGCCACCCAGCGTTAGTTGTGCGTATTTGTCATTGCTACTCAGAGTGTTAGTTGTGGGTATTTGTCATTGCTACTCAGTGTTAGTTGTGCGTATTTGTCATTGCTACTCAGAGTGTTAGTTGTGTGTATTTGTCATTGATGCTTAGTGTTAGTTTTGCGTATTTGTCATTGCTACTCAGTGTTAATTGTGCGTATTTGTCATTGCTACTCAGAGTGTTAGTTGTGCGTATTTGTCATTGCTGCTCAGAGTAATAGTTGCGCGTATTTGTCATTGCTACTTAGAGTAATAGTTGTGCATATTTGTCATTGTTACCAAGTTTTAGGTTTGCGTATTTGTCATTGCTAACGAGAAGGTTTAGTTGCTTGTACTTGTCAATGCTACCCAGAGATTAGCTGTGCGTATTTTGCATTGCTATCCAGAATTTTAGCTGTGCGTATTTGTCATTGTTACCCAGAATTTGAGCTGTGCGTATTTGTCACTGCTACTCAGAGTCTTAGTTGTGCGTGGTGAGATGGCAGTGATCAGCAACGGTGAGCGCTTTAGACCATTCGGCCACTCGGCCCTGATTATTTTAATACCACAGTGAACTGGAGACAGAAAGAAGGATAAGCTGTTAACTTTTGTCTGACTTCTGCAGTCTTGTCACTGCCTCATACTGGATGATTTAGGTTAGGTGTGTGTGCGCATGCGTGTGTGTGCGTGTGTGTAAAGGTTTTATCAGTGTTCGAGAGTTTCTTTACAAAACCCAGTGATACAGTGTCATATTCAATATTACAAGTGGCCTGCATTGTGGCACACCGACATTGGCTCCACGCTAACCTGGCTGTCAACTTGATCAATAAAGGGACTAACTCAAGATGACTGTGGCAAAAATTGGGTGCAAATGTTCTTTTCAACAAATGTTCAAAGCGCATCGATATTTTATTTGTATAATTGACATGCTGGTATGATTGCATACTTCATGCATTGTTTAAAGGTCAAGGGAAGCATTCAACTGTACAGAAACTTTTATCTTGAGATTATTGGTTGCGTCTCAAACCAGTGCGTCATACTCTCAGCGACGCTTTGACGTCTTGACCAATACCTACAAAGAATGCGTCTCAATGAATTATAGATTCTGGTCTTTTTCTTGGCTTTTTCTTTTGGAATATTGCGTTGGAAACAAGCAAAATAGATTAAACAATGTTAAATGATTATTCGTTTTAATATGCAACCTTAAAAGGATGTGACATTTGTATAGGCATCGTCCCCTGTTCTAATGCGGTCATAAATCAAAATAATATCAAAGGCAACTTTGTTTTTGTTCAAACAGTCACAAACTCATCATTTTGTGATTTATGTTCATACCAGCTGCCTGAAATATTCAGCCAGTTCCAAATTCCCTAAAGATCGCTGGAAAGCAATAATCAAGACGTGTTTATCACGTGGTTTAAGATATCTTCGATCGGCTGCAAGCCTCCGCTTACATCAAAGAATATATACTCTTTATCTCTTGCCAATGGAAATGAAAACTGACGTATGTTTTGCACAAGAAATGATTTACTGTATCAGAGTTAGAGATGATTTGTTATTACATATCATTGAAAGTGCTGGCAAATCAGGACCACTTAGAGTTGGACTTTCACTGAGTCTGGTGTGCGCAATGTTTTTTCACTTTTAATTTGTGAACGATTTTAATAATTTTAGTTTGGGATGGTTTCAGCTCAATACAATTTGTGTATATTCACGCATTTAAATGAAAATATTTTGGAGGAAATACCTGAAATTTGGAAGTTTAAGAAACGTTATTCTTGCCATCCAGGTTTATTTATGGACATAGAACCTTCTCGGTCTTACAGTTAGTACTTAGTTTAAGGTTTGTATAATATTAAGAGTAATTTTTAAAAAAATATTTATATATGCTTAAAATTTTTCTTTATAATTTATATTAAAAGGAGAGAAAAAACTTGCAACATGTTTTCTTCAAGAAAGGTAAAGGCAAAATTATGTCCGAAAGTGAAGGCGTTCCAAGAATTACACATTTGTTCATACCTATTTCATATGACGTGGCGAAATGTTTATCTAATTTTTTTAGTATTTAATCAACCTGGCTCAAAAAGATATTTTTTTTGGTCAACCCACAAAAAGAAATATCAATTAGTGATACTCGTAATTAGGAAAAAATTGTAGTCTTGATTAATTACTTATGGATAAACAATGATTTATGGACAGGAAAAATAACATCGTCCGGCAATTTTTGTGAACTTGAAAATAATGAAGTCAATTTATTTTCCTTTTTTATTTATTTTTCTAGTTTCATACTGTTTTGTTTTCCCTTCATCTTCTTGTATGTGAACGATATCTCACCTCCAATAACGTGAGAATGCCGTATCGTTTGACGCATAAGTACCCTTACCTTTGTCTATGACGTTTTGATGGCATAGTATTGTGGTCGTATACTGTTTGGTTTTATTAAAAAGAAACAACTTATACTTGTCAGTATTGTAACCACATATTCCAGTAAACACTAAATGTTTCAAGATAAACACAATTTTATATTTGTGTTGACTTACGTTTTGATCCAGGAGGGTACAAAATTGTTTCAGTGATGGCTATTGATGTTTGATAGAGATATTTACAAATGGAAATTAGAAATAGAAATTTGTATCAGTCCACCAACGCTTGTTCCATGGAGGTATTGTTTCTTTTAAACATACCAATATATTCTGCGTGGCTGTCAACTGCCTTTAATTCCAGGCTTGTTATAACAATTTCGAAACTAAACTTTGTTGGTATAGATTTCGCATATTACACAGTCACTGTCAGTCATGTTTCGTTGTTGTTAATTTGGTAGATATTTTATTTGAATACTAAAATTGTTGCATGGATATACTACTCTGCGTCCTGGTCTCATTTTCATAAAAATCTACCGTAATGTTTGATCTGTTGCAGTGACTTTTTCACCAGACATTGAACAATTATTAATGATTATAGTCACACTACTCAGATTTCAGCTGCAAGCAAACTGATTTCATCCTTGATGACATTTTAACCGTTTCCTCGAATATATTAGAGAACAAAGAGTTTCGAAAGTTTTCAATTTTAGCACCACAAAGTTAAGTTTATTCCTTTCAACTTTCACTATACATTAGAAAAGTTACACACAGTAATTGTCAAATCCTCATAATCAAGATGTAACTTCTCAATTCGATGAAATATTTGGATTAATTTAGTGAAAATGGAGCCTGGCTAGGAAATCATAAAACTTGAACTATGAACTAGCATTTCCACAATCAGCCAATCAGACACGACCTTTGAAACGTAACCTCGTCTGTGACTGGTTGAAACACAATCTCAAGCCGAAAGTCAAGCTTTTGGGTTTTATGATTTGCAGGCCAGGGCCCTTATTCTATAAACGTTATGAGCATTAACCTCAAGTTGAATCTTAAAACTCCAAGTTAGATACGATGCTTGCATTAAACCCATGCAATGTGAAATTTAGCAGTACTAGGGAGGGATTCCTTTGAAAATAATTCCGACAGTGTATGATTCTAACTTTATCAAAATTACTTTTGCAGTTGAGAGTATTGTGCCTGACCTTGAGTTTCGTGCTCACAATGGTTAGAGAATATCAGGCCCAGTCACTGTCTCACAAAATACTCAAAGTATTCCTCAAGTTTAGATCTGTTATTAACGTACTTACTGCTTGGTTGGTAACAATGATTTTTTTTTTTTGTAAAACAGAATATTTAGCAGGCATGGGGTGTGGGGTTTGAAATAATTCATAACATCATTAAGTTTTCTTAAAAGGAGTCCGGTTTTTATCTCAGAGGAATGTTTGAGGATTTCCTTTATTTAAGGAATTTATCCACTCTTTTCCAGTAATAAAAAGGTTTCCTTATATTAAAGTTTAAGAGCAAAAGCTATGTTCATCATTTCCAGTATCACTACCTCTAATATGTTAATATTGTCCGAAATATCAAGGAAGATAATGTAAAATCTCGATCTGCGGAAATGGTTTAGGAATTTTAATGAAATCAGGGGTAGTTCTGCTACAAATGGGTTTAGGAATTTTCATGGAACCAGGGCTAGTTCTGTGACAAATGGGTTTAGGAATTTTAATGAAATCAGGGCTAGTTCTGCTACAGATGGGTTTTAGGAATTTTAAAGAAATCAGTGCTAGTTCTGCAACAAATGGGTTTAGGAATTTTAATGAAACCAGGGCTAGTTCTGCGGGAAATGGGTTTCGGAATTTTAATGAAACCAGGGCTAGTTTTGCGGCAAATGGGTTAAAGAATTTTAATGAAACCAGGGCTAGTTCTGCGGCTAATGGGTTTAGGAATTTTAATGAAACCAGGGCTAGTTCTGCGGCAAATGGGTTCAAGAATTTTAATGAAACCAGGGCTAGTTCTGCGGCAAATGGGTTCAAGAATTTTAATGAAACCAGGGCTAGTTCTGCGGCAAATGGGTTAAAACTTCTACACTTGGTGTATGCGCAGTTTTTAGAATAGACCTTTTATCTGAGGTTGGTCTTTTCAATTGTTGAATAGTTTACTTAGAGTTTTACCCATTATCCGAATTTCACTGTAATCGACGACTTTTGCTGAAAGTCATAGTTAAATTAAGATGTTTTATTACTTAAGGAAGAGGATTACTGCAATTAGGAAAGTTTATCGCGGCCAAATTTAGCATTTTTTGAGAAAAGATGCAGTAATGACAAGGCACTGAAGATGATATGCATGTTTATCCGCGACTGGCATTTCCTCGTCCGGCATGTCTCCGAAAAGTGAAATTAAATCGTATGAAGGCAATACAAAGAGCATTAAGAAAGATTTAGAACTGAAACAGAAAGAGCGAAATCGTATAAAATTTTGACTTAATTGAATTAAATTCAAACAAAGATTAACAGTGCCTCCAACCTGTTTGTAAATTATAATTTATTCAGTTTTGATAAAGTAATGAGAAAGTATGTATTCTCAATGATGACAAGAATATCTAGTAGTAAGAACTGTATATTGAAATCTCTTTGGAACTATGGCATTCATTTAAATTCTCATGTTATTAGTCGATGCAACAAATCACTCTTTAAATGTGCCATTTAATTTTATTATTAACAATGCATGGCGCAGTTAATTGTTGTAGATGTAAATGTTGACTTTTATGTTTACAATGTTTTTACTTTATATCTATATTTTAATTTAGAGGTATGGACTTTCTAGTCTGAAATAAAGAATTCTTATCTTAACAGTTAACATTTAATTTGTAGGTGTTATAAGGAAATTAAATCCATTATAGCATTACAAATTATTGGAAAAATCAAGCCCATATTTACAAAATCAGTCTAGTTTGTTCAACTGCAGGAATCTTACTTATTAGCAACAGTATTTTCTGTTTTTATCCTGTACAGCGCTTGCTTTTAATTCACGCATCTTTTCTGTGTGCAAATAAGAATTTATTATGATGACTTTAATCATAAATATTGCGCATTAAATGGATTTTTACTTTGCTCAGTTATCGAATTATTATAATTTTGACTTAACGCATTAATTAGCAATTCGTTTTGCACTTGCGCATAGCACTCTTCTGTTTATATCAACTTTTCTTAATTAATCGCTGTCGTGGCGGTCGCTGACACACATCGGTGCGGAAATTTATGCAGTCGTTGAAGTGACCGATGTGGAAATGTCTGTCGCGGGAAAGCCGGTAAGACGTTTTTCTTTTTAGATTCAGCTGGATCAAAGCAAGTTTTATATCTCCACCTGCATAAAATTAAAAAAATGTCCAGACCATGCAACTTACATGAATGAAAAATTTAACTCACAAAATAATGAAATGCTAGTTAGAATTGTGAAAATACGTTGATAATATATTATCCCTTTAAGAATACAGAGATGCACATTGACAGCAATGAAGTTCACTCAAAGTTATTTTTCTTTATGCTTCGTTCTTTGTTTCCGTGTTTTAACCCAAAGCAAACCTTAGTTCCAAAAAGCCATCCTAAGAAGTATATAAAATAAGTTTAATATGACTTATGGTGTGTTAGGTTGGATCTATGCTTATTCATAAGTGCTTGCATATTCCGAATGTGATATTAATGCTTATAGAAGGTTACAGTGTGTGCAGCTGTGTATCTTCTGTTTTGTTGTTTTACCTGTAAACCATAATCTATAAGAACAAATCATGCCATCGTCTAGTAATATCATGTGAAAATATACCGTGAACATTCATTTAGATCATATCTTTCCTTAAAAAGAAATATCGTGTCTCGCTGACTGTAATTAGCGAATAGTTCACCGCACTTGGAAAGACCTTTTTCTTTTATTTTCATTTACCAATTATATTGTCATTTGATGTATATTTGTTTGTTCCTTACGTAGAATGGGCTTCATTTCATCTAACATATTTGCAAAACATATCTTTGACTTGTTTACCTTTACACATGACTGTACAGCCTGCTATGGTTCGCATTAACTTTTTAACAGGTTAAAAGTTTTGGAGTATGGCCAGAATCATAGAGTACAAACAACAGTAGTATTAGGAAGATAAAGGAAAGATTCATAGCCATTAATTTACTTTTTAATTATTAATAAATAATTGCTATTGCCTTTTTAACTTTCATTTGAATTTTTATCAGTTTATAATGTCATAAAAAAGAACACAGTATAACTTTGAAGGAAACTTTTATTAGTTTGTTTTACGACATTTTCATGATCAAATACTATAGTTTAGCACTGTTAAATCGATAACCGTTCACTGTAACGTAATGCAGTGTCCATCACCTTGGAGAAATTCTTGAAGAGTTATTTTTGCTCATTGATGAAGTGGAGGCAGAGCTTATGAATCCTTTCCTAGAAGTCACAGGATGATGTTTAGACGCGTTTAGTCTGAGGCTGGTTTCTGCTATCTTGCATAAGGGCTGTATTCACCATGGCCTAGTCTTTTCTGGTGTTTCTCGATGATTCGATAGCTGTCCACATAGATGGATGCTGGTGGCAAACGAACTTCTGGAAGTCGATTTTCCATGCCTCACATAGATTTGATCATCAGAAGAAAAGATTTAAGATTTTCTTATTTCTCTATTATAATGTATTCGGAACAATTCGGCTTACTGCGAAAAATACGACCTTTTTTGTAAAAACAAAATACGGTACACCAAGTATAATGATATTACGACACGACATGAACAATGATTTGAACCTTGGATACTGCGAATGTTTGGGAACATCTGGTCACGTACACTAATTACAAATCCATCTGTTACGTTAGCAGTGGTTCGCGGTCAAATATTATGTGCGGCCTAATTTGTTCTTTGTATTGTATAGATATTACTCTTGGTAGCAAAATGATAACTGAAAGGTAATACTGTTTACATAGATTACAATTTGTTTGCAAAACGAGTTTGCGTAAGATGTTAACAGAAGATCCGTAGTCGACATGTGTAAGAATCAATTAATTGGTTTCCTTTTTACCATTTCCCTATATCGAGATTTCAATCGCTTGTCAAACATCCTTGACGAATAGATTTACAAATGACGTTGCTCTTATTATCTTGTTTTGCAAAATTGATGTGGCACTTCATTTTATCCGTTTTGGTGCCTGGTGCTCATCACTAGAGAGGAAATGCCCTAACTAAACCTGTATTATTTACTAAACAGTAACTTCATGGATGCGTTCTTGTGTTACCCACATGCTGCGGGACGAGACTGCATGCAGTTCCACTCCAAAATAAAGGCTAGTCCAGCGTTTGACAGCTCGTACTTGTTTACATTGGGTGATAATAATATCAATATGGTTTAACAGAAACACTTTTTGATGCTTGGATTATTGAACGAATTTTATTTTTATTTTTTACTTTCATTCTCAAATATGAACAGGAACATAGATAAATGAAGTTGTCCAGTCTAGCGTTCGAGGAACAGAAAAGCTAGTCTGCATCATTTTGTCCAAAATTAGCTCAGTACAATTAATGTATTTTATGTCTTCATGTTTTGTGACTTTTTAACTCATTAAGGTTGTTGTTGTTGTTGTTTTAGGGTTTAACGCCATTTTTCAGCACACGATAGGCTATACATGGCGGCCAGTATTAATGGTGGAGGAAGAACCCGGGAAAACCCCGGAAAGAACCACCGACCCACGATAAGCTACTGGCAAGCTTTCTCACATACCCACATTGGCTGAATCCGAGATTCGAACCCACGCAGACAGAGGTGAGATGGCAGTGTCCGTAACGGAGAGCGCTTTAGACCACTCGGCCACTGGGGGCCCCTAACTCATTAAGGTCGAGTGACGTGTTCATGCGTCACGAGGTTGTAACCTACTTCTCGGCTCTGTAGTGTCAAGGTCTAATTAAGATACACCAAAGTGGATGGTAGCAAACGTTGACAGTTACAGATCTGAAATGATGCTAAATGTCTGGACTTTCTACTCGCATTACAAATTACAGAAGGAAAAACGTAATTTTTGTGGCCGGATTGGTTTTATACCAAAAGTTGTCGGAACCGGATATTGTGTCCGGATTTTAGACTTTTGGGCCAGGTATGCAGACAGTTGTGAACTGCACACGGACAGCTGAACCTTTGCAAAAAGTATGGTTATGTTTGAGATTTGGAGTAAAACGTGGGGAAAAAAACAACAACAAAACCCAACTCCATCCAACATTTACCCGTCTGCTCTCGCGCCAGCGAAATAGCCAGCATAAAAACCACGCTACTAACATAACTTGACATCCAGCTAAACGAAAATCTCTTGGAAACATATATTTGGAGGTATTCAGTAGTAACCACCAAAATGCGTTTCCTACTCGCAATTCAGGCGAAAATGCAAACATGTCCCGGTCATAAAGAGGTTAATGCGACCTTTAGGTTACTAGCCCAACAAATTCGGTATAAGGAGTAAACGTGTGCTGATTTTAGAACCACGCAAACTTTACAGTAATGCAAATACCAACAAATTCTAATTTTCTTTGTTCTAGATGGTAAGTAGAATAACTATAACAACGTTTGCTGTAACTATTATTATTATTATTATTAAAACGAACATGTCTTCGTCATCCAAGAATGAAGCGTTTCGTGGTCATGAGTGGCATCGACACATACCCATGAATGTATAACGCATAAATGTTGTATAATTTCAGTTTATCGGGAATATATCCAGACAAGAGAAATAGATCAATGCATTGTTGTCAGTTATAACTTCTAATTTACTTATAACACTGATTTTATTAAAGGGAACCGCTGGAGCTAAATTGGTTGAATGTTGGACTCGTAATATATATATATATATATATATATATATATATATATATATATATATATATATATATATATATATATATATATATATATATATATATATATATATATATATATATATATATATATATATATATATATATTTGTGTGTATCTTCTAGTATTATTAAAAGTCAAGCGTGTGTGCTGTTTATTATAACAATCTAACTGTGTATGCTATGTATTTTGTCAGAACAAATCTAGTGTGTATGCTACGTATTTTGTCAAAACAAAGCTAGGGTGAATGCTATGTATATTGTCAAAACAAATCTAGTATGTATGCTATGTATTTAGTCAAAACAAAGCTAGTGTGTATGCTATGTATTTAGTCAAAACAAAGCTAGGGTGAATGCTAGATACTATGACAGATACAGGGTGTATGATATGTATTGTAACAATCGGAGGGTGTTTGCTATATACTTGGATGAATTTAGGATGCATGTCACAAATCTAGTGTGTCTGCTACGCATTGTAACAAACCTAGGGTGTATGTTATATAATTTAACAAATCTACGATGTTCATGACTTTTTTAGACTTTAGCGAGTATTTGTTTTATTGTGGATAGTCGGTTTTTGGAAACATTTCTTAAGTCGAGTAATTGGCCAATTACAAGAAGACATATTGTACATTATTCACGAGATTTTCTGTATGGTCGCATGGATTAATTTTGTAAAATTGACCATCCCTTATATCTTAACAAAAGAAAGTATCGTGAATTCTCTTGTTTAAATGTTTGATTATTTGATACAGGGTATAAGGTGTTTGTGACATGTTTGTAACATGTGGCGTGAAAGATCGATCTAAGGCTTGGAAAAGGTACCTATAAATCATACAAATGGGAAGCTTGACCCACCACCCCAAAAAACCTCATTTAAATGTAAAAGCAGAGTCTCTTGAATACGTGATCGTTGCTTAGAGAAAATGTATTTATGTTTTTTTACGAGTTTAAGAAACCTTCGGTTGTCAAGGACCAACTTCTTGAAGTTGTTGGAGATAAGAAAAGCACGGACCTCATCACAGATTCAGGTCAATGTCGTTTGATTCGTCCGACAGTAAACCTTTTGCTTGTTACGGTATACCCCCTACGTCTCTCGTAATAAAGCTTGCTCACAAAGCGTGCATTTCAGGTTTCAAATGCATAAAGGGGAAGGCCGATTCGAAGCGAAGTTTAATGAACTTGTGACGTAGCCTTTTTAGCCTTTCGCTATATTTAGACCAATCGCGTACATATAATAAATTACTTTATTTTAGTTTTCTTCCCCTCATGTCCATTTGAAAAATTCTGTCATCTTTAATTTGTTTTTTTTTTTAGATAGAGGTAAATACTACATGCATGTAATACACATATACTGGTACATTATTTAAACCCATAAGACGAGCAAGAAGGGTGAGATAAAAGGAAAGAAGATAATAAGGAAGAGATAATTTAGTTAATAGATAAAGAAAGAATACGGATCATGTGGCGAATAACGGTCCTGTCAAGTGCACTGGATTCAGCAAGGGATCACATGTGACAGGGACTGATTAAGAAAAATGCAATAAACTGACAACGAAAAGTGCTAAACTAGTATCTAACTAGCCTGAGCACTTTCAACTCTTAATGAGTCTTTTTCAAAGGCAAATACAAAACGGAGACAAAACAAACAAAAAAAACAAAAAAAAAACAAAACAAAACAGAAAAACCGTTGTGTTTGCAACACTTTTAATGACTCTTTCTACAAGAAAGAAACATTTAAATTTATTACGTTTCAACTAGTTTAAATTTGGTCAACTAAATTGTTGAGCTTGTATATACAGTCATACTCATGTACAAAAAACATACATCTAAGCATACATTCACAGTTATCAATACATATGCATATATGTGCATACCAGCCCGCATACATATACGAGAAGGAGAGTGAGACAGAAATCGGGCAATTTTCTCATAGTCTACACTTCATTGCGTGATCACATTGTTCCGCTTTCATAGTCACTACTCTATTTTTCTATAAAATATGTTTTCACATCATTCCATTCCGTAAATAACTTTTGTACTTTTGGATTTCCCAGGTCAGACTTATTAACTTCAATTTTAAAATGAAATATCAAATCAAAAGAGAGTACTGTCTTTCGCTTTCGGATCATTAAATTTTCTGTAATTATATACATCTACATCGCAGCCTTGAACTAAGTTCCAGTCTGCAGAGATGACAATTTTACGATTTGCGTACTCTTGATAACTGACTCGACTACATCAAAAAAAGTTGGAGAATCTTCGTTAGGGTAATCGCTCCATATGGTTCTACTGTAATATAACTAATACTTTTCTTTTGTATAGCTAACAATGCGTCAATTTCATATGAAAAAATATATTGCATTTTTTTTAAATACGATTTTCATTCGTTTATTGTGAAAACTAAGGGATATAATTAAAATGTTTCATCTGACACCATTCTCGTCTTCCTAGTTCAGAACTGAATCTTCCAATGTTAGTCAACCTGTACAAAATTTGTACCAAATTGACTCGACCAAAAACATTTCTGTTAGAATGTATATTTACATACGTTGTCTCTATTAATTTCCTTCCTTAATAACCGTCCTTAGCTGTATCTCTCTTCTTTCACCGTCTCTTCTCACACCTGACTTTGTTGCATCAGTTTATATCTTTTCTTACTTGAAGAATTTAAATATGTTATCTGTATATCAGTCAACTTGTACAAACTATGTACCGATTGACTCGACCAAGAAACATTTCTGTTAGAATGTATATTTACAAACGTTGTCTCTATTAATTTCGTTCTTTAATAACCGTCCTTAGCCGTATCTCTCTTCTTTCACCGTCTCTTCTCACACCTGACTTTGTTGCATCGTTTTGCATCTTTCTTACTTGAAGAATGTAAATCTGTTATTTGTAATATTGATTTAAGATCTAATGTAAATACCTTTGCTTCAATACAATTAGATCTGCTTTTATTTTCACAATTCTGTTGAGATTTAAAGGAGAATAACTGTACATGTAAACCCTATCGGTTTTCGTTCAAGTCACTAATTTCTTTTTATATGTTCTGATATTTATTATGATACACAAATTAAAAATAATATCAATATTTTATCAAAATCGAATAAATTATATCGTCGTTACTTCTTGCACAGGAAAACTCTGTATGGTTCAGATTTTGTGTCAAGGACCACGTCAAGCTTAGCCTTTAGCTATCACCATGTCTAGATTTAATGCTTCACCCATATCAATATCAAAGAGCCATTCCAATTTGCATCTTGAACAGAAATGCCACGACTCCGTTCTATCATTAGACGAAGAGAGTGGAGTATCTAGACGGACGTTTGCAAGGACTCAACCATCCACGGCCAAGGTATCCAAATCGATCATGGCTCTTCTGCAGAAATACCACTGGCGGAAGATTACATTAATTGTGGGTAATTCGGTCAAGTGGAACGAGACAGCCGAGAGTCTGTTGGAGCACATCAAGCGGACGGATATACTTGTCGCGGAGAAGATCTTTTTTGAGATGCCGTACGCACCATCAGATGTAATGTTCAATACTGTTGAGCGAACATACAAACGGACTAGAAGTGAGTGTAACCATTTTATGTTCTTCCTCATTGGCAACATTACAGGAACACATTATCAGATAAATGTTTTTCGTCACCTATACCGAAAAATAAATGGATAAGGAAACACTATATTTATTCTTGTGATGTACTATCTCCATACACGCTCTTCTCTTAATTTGCAGAGATAAATGCCGTTGAAAATGAAAATAAATAAGCAATTTTGAATTAATGCAGCTTTGTGTAATTGTAATTACAACGAGCATTTGTTTGTATTAGCCAGTTCTTTGTTGATGGATGATGTAGTCGATTATAATCAACGTGACTTTGAGTATGGTGCGTAACTTAAATAGAGAGAGGTTAGAAGGGGCATTTTGTTCATAGACCTAAAAATCTTGATCTAAAACTTAACTTTCTCATCATGAAAAACAAAACAACAGAGAATCTAATTATAACTGTTCACAGGATCATGCAGAGCACAGGAAATTATAGTTCACAGGACCATGTAGGGCACAGGATGCTTTCCGGAAAAGGTTCATATTAAATATTTTGTTTAAGAATATTTACATATATACTACGTAATATATAAATTTCATTTAGGAAACTAATACGTCATGACACTTACTTTATAGCTTGGTCAAAGTTTTACAAGTTACTTTTTCCAAAGAAAGTTTCTTCCGTAAATACATTATTTTATGATGTTTACTGGTTTCAACAATTCACTCATATAATTGAAGTTAACAATGGCAAAAGAATGCATTTTAAGCACCTTGCCATGTTTTGCTTTTATCTTTATTTAGTTTACCAATATACATACCTTGAGACATACATACGTTCACAAATAATTACGTAAGTCCATACATACATACATACATACATACATACATACATACATACATACATACACACACACACACACACACACACATACATACATACATACATTAAAAAGCGAAATAAATTGTGAAACGAGAATAAACAGCATAAGCTATAAAATAACTTTTTGTAGTGTAGTTTTCTTTTCGCTAAATGATCTCTATACGAACTCTGCTTACTTTCATCTGTCGAATCCAAATAGACAGTGTTCAATTCCCTTCTACGGTATGAATGAGTATCATTGAAAATTGTTACAATCAACTTATGAACGTCAGGAAACTTGATTATCCAGTTATAACCAAAGCCACATATCGTATCCGTTTTTCTTTGTCTTTTATTGGGTGGTGGTGGTTGGGTGGTTGTACTTATATTAGTGGGGGCATAACTGATTGATGGCATAAAAATCTGCTCTGCATTGCGGTTAATATTTTTAAACTAATTTAATTTATTTACTTGGTGATCATTTGATTCCACCGGCGGACGACTGTCAGTATTCTATAATGTTCCTTGCCCTTTTCGTGACAATTTTCTAGCCTCGTTGTATTATCTTAAGAATTGAGCCGATTGACAGAACGCTAATAAAAATGAAGATTCTGTACTATGTGTCATTTGGTCACCACGACGAAGTTTTGCGAACTATATTTTCAATCCAAAAATCAGTATATGGTTGAATATTCTGGCCTTGGCTTGTTCATTTGCGGGGTAGAGCGGGTATGTAAACTGAACTATTTCAGTCCTATCTTTCACTTCATTGCACCAGTGGTACATATTCAATTTACCCTTAACCTCAAGTTTACAACTGGACTGGCTCATCTTGAGAAAATTGATATCCAACATGCAAGGAACAAGATCAGCGTCCCTCTCTTCGGCAATCAAAATCCGGTCTTGTCTGTCCTGGGCAAAATTAGCAGCCTCAATATGCGGAACGTTGCTGTCGGTCCATAGTCCATTTGAAAGTATATCAATTGTAAGATTCTATCCAAATACTTTAGGACGCATGGCAAAATATTGCAGACTATTGTCCAATTTCAGTCTACGTGTTCCTCGGAGATTACCACGCATTCATCGACTTCGTGCGGCCGCTTTACGATCTTACGAAGGAAAACATCAAGTTCTATGTGGTGATTGCTATCGAGGACAAACAGTTCTACTCCGATGATTCGGCGCAGTATCTGCTGAAGCGTGAGTTGGCATATTTATCTCTCTCTCTCTCTCCCTTCCTTGTCTGTATCTCTGTCAATTGGTCTCTCTCTCAAACCTATGTCATGGGCATCTGAATCACTGTAAGCTTTTCTATATTAGTGTAAAATCCCAACCCACTGAAAATGTTGCTCGAAGTGTCTGAAACAATCGGAGCCTTTCAGACAAGATAAATAGCTAAGATAAAAAAGCTATTATTTGGGCCAGCCGATATCAGTCAGAGTAACTAATCGATGTTTAACGGTTTAACGGAACGGATGTAAATTACGTTGATGGACGCACAAAGTGCATATACTATCATATGTTGCACTATACACACAGTGAACCATTAAAATGACCGCACAGGAACTTGGCTTCAGATAGTTGTAAATATTTTCAATTAAAATTTTCAGACGATTTGTAATTCCACTGCCCTATTATGATTTAGTATACGATCGACAACGACGAACAATTACCTTCCGTGTTCCTCTCCAGTATGAGATAAAAAAGCAAAAGAATCCTCAACTGCACGAAATTTTAACTAATTGTTTTTTTGGGAAAAAGATCATACCGGTGCTTTTCATTTTAATTTTTCATGTGTGCATTAGATTTTTAGTCCGATTTATAATTCCACCGCGTAAATGACAAAACTTCTAAGAAAGATGTAGTGGAATAAAAATTCAAAAAAGCTAGATCAAAACTAAAACTTTGAATACAATACCCCCATTCCGACAATTTTACATTTCTGAATATAATAATTCCTCTCCCAAACCTCGTATTTTGCATCAGGGTTGATTTTTAATGAAAACTAATTAGGATATTGTTGGTATCATGTGATAATGGGACCTCTGATGTCACTGACGTGTAGTTTGCGAGATTTGTTTTGTCACGTTGCAAATGGTTGTTGTTGTTGTTGTGGGGTTTAACGCCATTTTTCAGCATGATAGGCTATACATGGCGGCCAGCATTAATGGTGGAGGAAGAACCCGGAAAACCCCGGAAAGAACCACCGACCCACGAGAACGTTGCAAATGGCGAGTTACAGGTCAAATTTAATCAGCGCTGTAGTTTCGTCTCGTTTATCAGCGGGTTAAAGATTTAAAGAATGTTATATTCGCAATTTCTGAGGAAATAAATCATATTCATATCGATTTAATGCAGGTATATCTCGAAGAAACGTCGTTCTGGTTTGCTAGGCGGGCTAGTAAGTTGCTACTTTATGCCGACCGCTCATGGTGTCGGTGAATTCGACCTTTTCGATAGACAATGGACTCTGACCCTACTCTCCAACATAAATGTCCAAATATCAAACGTGGGGTGGCCACGGTCAGAGGAAACTCGGATTAAGATAGGAACTGTTCCGTCTAGTTTATATTTTTTCTTCGAGCTGTCTGAGAAATCTGTATGCTGGTTTTGAACCCATTTTTCATTTCTAATCAGAACAATCTTCGTGTCTCTTTTATCGATTAATTTCCGCTAGTTTGACATTGATGCAGCAGATAAATAATTATCTTAATTCTTTTTAAATAAAAACAACAAACATACATCCTAAAGTTTAACGTCCATTTCTTTCTGTCTAATAATTCAGCCAGGGAAATGAAATGCTGTATATTTCTGTACAATAAGAGATGCATTAAGCAACAGTAGCACACAATTCAGAACAAAAGAGTCACGATAAGGGCGATAAAACATCAATTATCTAACTTTGTATCGCTAATCAATTTAGCACATATATTGAGCGATTAAACAAATGTTCAGTTAATCCCAACTCACTAGCTGCTGCTGTAGTGTCTGTGATTCGCTACAGCGTTCTCACCAAGCAATGATAATAGCACACTTTGAATCTAAAGTATTTTTTAAGATGGCGGCGTCCGAATCGAAGCAAAACTGTTTTTAATACTAATAGCAGCATTTTTCAAAAACAATGTAAAGACCAAAGCCACAGAAGTAGAAGCTATTTTCCTCACCTGGTTTTCCTGCCTGAATGTTTCTGAATTTTTGTCGAAGACTACGACCAAAGGTTGCGACTGATTTACAGATATGCCACTGCTCTCTCTCTCTCTCTCTCTCTCTCTCTCTCTCTCTCGTAAAAATCAAAAGGAAGGTTGTCACATTTAGAACATTGTTTATTTATAAAAATAATTTTGTTTTTCCGCATAGAAAGACAGCTTATTTGATATATTATTGATTTAGCTTAAATTTTCTATCATATAATAATGTACTGTTTAACCCAAATTATTTAAGGACATAATTGTTCCTGATGGCGAAACAGGTATAGAAGCTTTTATTTGATTCAGTAACCTTGGTTATTTCTTTTTAAAATTTTGATATACTGCCATAACATTCAAAGAAAAAAAAGTACAATTTAATTGATTTTCACCATCCATCCCCCACATTCACCCTGGCATTCAGAATGTAATATTCATTATCTTTGATGTCTGCATAAGTAAACATAAAATAGCTTTATACTCACGTAACTTGTCTGCCAGTTGTTTATTGTGAATATAAACATTAGGGTTGCATTTCCTACAGACAATAAACATTCTCCGGTGTAGATGCGCATGTTTATGTGTTAGTGAAACCAAACAGTTTTTGGTCATCCCCACTAACCCTCGAGTGTATGTATTCTTCCAGGAGGCCACACTCCTCAGACGTGTCGAAACAACTTCATCATTGAACTTTGCCAAATTCTTACTTGCATATTTTTTTCTTCTTTTCTATTGCATTATTAAGGAATAGAGACGAAACATGGGATTAATGAAAAGCTTGTAATTGCATCGCTTGCTCTGGATTTAGATTAACCTTATGCAGTACTCTTCATATTGAAAACCACGTAAAGAGGCAGACTGACGATTGCCTGTGAAGAAAATTTTTGACTCTTGTAAACAACCACACATCTAAATCTCCTTATGGCAGTATACACGGACAAACCAGTTTTACCGAAACCACAAACAAACTCAACAAGCTCGTATTGATTTTATTCATTGTATAATCATTGATTTACTTTATCTGACTTTAGTTTCTAGTATTAGGTATAGCAAGATCTAAATTTCCCTAAACAATAAGTCTTAATAATCTATATTCGAAACAGGTTTTTATTTAAGTATGATCTAGTTTGCAACCAACAATTAAATTTAACTAAAAGTAGATAAGTTATATTTTTAGATAAGTTTCTTTTTTGAGAGATATACAGAGGAAGCATGGACCTGAGAAGTAAACTCACTGTTAACTTGATTCCAATCTCACGCTCAAAGCATCTATTTATTTCCAGCTCCTTGCTCGAGCCTTGATTATATTCGTAAAAGTAAATAAGAAAAGGCAGTATGATTTCACTTTTATAGCTGAGGATTTTTTTTTGCATCGAAGATAACTGAGTAACTGGAATTATTTATGGATTTTTCAAATCACATGCAAACTTGAACTCAACCTCACACACCGAAAAAGGCAAGAGAAAAAGAGAAAAGAAAAGAAAAGAAGAAAAACCATAAACAATCTGACCAATTGGTATTGCAGTTGCCGGTCATGTGATTCACAGCATCATAACGTCTCTTTTTCATTTTGTATAGAACCTTTTGAAGAGCGAAGTCGTCTGTATGATGACCACATTTGGAAGGCCTTCCAGCCAGTGATGCTTCTGGTGCCTCGGCCGCCAATCAATTCTCAGTGGGACGAATTTGCGGAGAGAGTCAAGATACGAAATGTCCAGTATCCTATCGACGGTCCATTGCCATATTACTGCGAGAACACAATGGAATTTGTGCTGAATAAAACTAGTGAGGTAATACATCGCCTTTAGGTATCGTTTACCATTAAAGGACATCATCCATGCAAGTATATGGTGTAATTCCTCAGTGTAGTTCATACGTGAATCAATCAATCAATGTTCACTTTATAATGCCCCATTCAACTTCGCAAATCGGTCATAATCGTAAGTCATATGTAATCAATCTACTTTTCTAGAATCGTTTTTGTTTAAGAATCAAAACTAGTCGTGCGATGTTCATGTCCCAATTATATTAAGTTTGACAATATGCTTGTTGAGGCACCGCGTAGTTTTAAATGTGCGGTATTTTCTCGATGCAGTATTTGCCTGCTTGCTGCTAGATATTTTGCCCAATGAAAAGGCATACAAAGTCTAGAAAAGGTGTTCAAGTTTTATGATTAACTGCGTATTTTGGCAATATGCAACCACGATGTGGAAATGAATAATAAGTATGCACCTTACAGTAGTTCTATCATCCGCATTATGTACGCAAATCAATTTAAAAAAATGTATTTCCCAAGGTATTAAAAATCCTACCACACTGATCTGTCTGTCTGTCTGTCTCTCTTATCACTATCGTCTTGAGCGTTTCGGACCAACACAACTAAAATCAATAAAACCATGACATGCACATAATTCAATTTGTTTCCTCTGTGGAGAGTTAATTCGTATACAACGGATACACATTTCTGCAAGGTTTGTCGTTCATACAGGTGTGCATACAGGTGTGCATAAGAAGAGTAATGGACTCGCACACACAAACACGTTTGTGAAATGTGTATTAGAATGTAACAGTCATCGATAATATGCCATACGCCGTAGACCTGTGACAGTGTCATTTAATTTCGTATTATCCTCTTTATGATAGCTGTAGATGAATCCAAAACTAACCGCATAAACCCAATGTCAGGTTGTTAGGAAAGGCTGACCAAAACAAACCGCGTAAAATCAATGTCAGATTGTTAGGAAAGCTATAAACGTTGCACCCTCATTGTGCATGCCTGATGTGAAACTAGTGTTCGTATGTGTATATGTCTGTGTTCATGGATTTTCTGTCGTAAACACTAGAAGTAGATTGTGCATTCTAATCATCATTTACCAAAGAAAAGAAAAACATTGTGTAAATCCATGATCTTTTAGGGAATAGTGCAACAGGTTCAAGTCAGAAGGTTAGACAACTTTGTAATTATATATTGTTATACTCAAGCGGTTTCACAACATAGCGACTCGAAAATTTTGTTAACTGAAGAGTTCTTAAACGCGCGACTACACACAATTTTTTTCTAATCACCCAATGACCACACATCACGAAACTTTGCTGTCACAATTACATGGTTTGTCTTGTTTCACATTTGTATGACTCATCACCATACCGATTATTAGGTCTTCACGTCACGCATCACGAGACACGATCGAAATACCTATGATAAATAAGTATTCATATTTCAAATCACAAAAGACATATACCTAGAAATGTGCAGATAATTCTCTATGTTAAGAAATCACGGAGGATCCATTAACAAAACTAATCCATGCCATCATAAAGTATCGTGAATACTATAAATTATGACATCTGCTCCTAGAAATGAGTTAATTAGTCGGCTTGAGAAATATCTTCTCAACACTGACTCCTCATTCCCATACAGTGGCGTCGCTAGGGGGGTGCGGGGGATGCGGACCGCACCGGGTGACACCATCTCAGAGGGGTGACACCAAAAGAAAAATTGCAAATTTTACAGAGCACACGCTGCTCGGTCTAGTCGGATTTCATAAGCGGATAACCGATCATAGTTAAATACATGACTAGCAGGCACAGCAGTGGCGTCGCTAGGGGGATGCGGGGGGTGCGGACTGCACCGGGTGACACCATCAGAGGGGGTGACACCAAAATGACATTACTAAGGATTCTGTATGGTCTGTTACGGAAGGAGGACCATGGGGGTGACACCATGAGCTACCGCACAGGGTGACACCAACCCGAGTGACGCCACTGTTCCCATAATTGAACAAATAATCACAAAAAATCTAACAGTTCTATAAACGGAGACATAAATAATATACCCCGTGTGTGTGTATATATATATATATATATATATATATATATATATATATATATATATATATATATATATATATATATATATATATATATATATATATATATATATATATATATATATCTGGGGTGCACAGCCTGCTTTGGTCATGGGCCAGATTACATTTTCTAACACCACGCGAGGGTCGCAAACATTAATTTCTTTAATATAATTACTGTTCACGGGCCAGATTTCTGTGTTATTTTAATTTGCCCTGAGGGCCGGATACGATATGCATGTAGTATTTCCGTCCAATAAATACAAGTATCTATAAAATTAAGGGTTTATTTTGTACCCAATTAGTCTTTTTGTTCCAAGAAAAGTTCATCACATCCGCGCATGTGTCTTCGAACCGAATACTATTTTTCAGAGCCTTTTTAATTGTTTACCCTTTTAAACCATGCAATTTAAAATAGCAAATAAATGTACAAAAAAAAGTAAATATCGTTAGACTGTTCAAACACATCATTTGCGTGTTTGTATATTCACGCGCTGTAAGTGCCTGATTTGGCGTTTGGTTGAAAAGATTGTTAATTTCAATGAAATTGTCTTGGTCTTCAAATTGTCGGCATACAATTCTTGGATGAATCCTTGTTTCCGACATTGCATATATGAAATTCCTACTCGACGACAATATTTTCATAATTGTTGGTTTTTAGGAAGATTAATACAACTTTTCGTTAGACTAGACTAACTGTAGCCTTCACATTAAAATAAGATTTACTTCAATGAACAATTATCTGAGTTAAAAGTCCAATCTTGTGATTTAGAAGAAGAAAACAACTGTTTGCAGAGAAACATGCGCTGGGTGCTTAGTTTTAAAATATGAAACTTCACATGCAGGAAACTATCTTTTTACAATTGAAATTTAAATGTCATCCTTTTACTTGTTCCATTTAGCATTACCTGAGACTGTGTTTTGGGAGTGAAAGAGTTGTTGAAAAGTCCGGACTCTTAGTTTTGTACAGTCCTTATTAACACATATTAATACAGATCATAACTCTCTGTCTCTCTGTCTCTCTCTCTCTCTCTCTCTCTCTCTCACACACACACACACACACACACACACACACACACACTGTCAAACACAAAGAAGGGTACACGCATGTCATAACACGCATCAACAAAAATAGGGTGTTACATAGATTGGGAAATGTTACATAAATTTACAAATCTCAATAGAACATACATGTTTTGCAGAACTGTTCTACATTCTGTGAAAGTCACGTACGCACGCACACACGCAGTCAGGCACAAAAAAAGGGTAGACCCGTGATTCAACACCCAACAACAGAAATAAAGTCTTAAAGACTGAGAAATATTAAATAAAATTAAAAAACTAGATACAACATACATGATTAACGATTTATTCTACATGCTTTTAGAGGGTCCACTTTTTCTCAAACTTATAAGTTTTTGTTTTGCTTTTACAGTTTTTTTAAAATATTCGTCCAGTTTTAGTAGTATCATACAGTGCTTTTGTAACATGTACAATTTGGCTCTTTTACAAGCAGGACGTGATCGATAAATAAGTTCTTTTGCGATCAAAAGAATAAAATAAATAATCAGATACTTCTGAAATCATAATAATTTGTATATAATTCCTACTCCATGCTTTAAACGATTACCAAATATCATCAATAACTGGACAAACATAAAAAGTGGTCAAAAATAACAACTTTGTCTATGGAAAGTACATGTATCAATACAATTTGTTTTATTTTCTTCACAAATTTACATGTCTCAATAATTCTGTGCATGAACTTAAAATGAAATTTCACTTCTAAACATATCATCTAAGTCCAAAGAAAACTCTGTTTCTAAAAGTCAAAAGGAAGAAGAACACCAAATGACTTCAGTCTCTATGCATATGATCTTTACTACCCTGAATGTTTTTCATTTCGATACCTTGCATTGTTGTTTACCTGTTTAGGCTCGAATAAACAGTAACACAAGAAAGAGTGAAAACAACAAGCTTTGAAAAAACATATAATAATTTATTTCACTGGAAAATTCTGTAAAAATGAAAAAATGTGAACTTACGGTTTTAAGAATCAAATTATAAAATAATCCAAGAATAATCCAAGAATAATCCAAGAATAATCCACGAATGACAGTTTTGAAGCCCTAATAACAAAATGTTCTAATGATTTCAAGTTCGGGTCCCGACGAAGAATCCAAGATGGAAGACGATGACGTATGCTGTAACTTGAATTGTTGAAGTCTACAGTTCTTTGTAGAAACAAGAAATATCACTCCGCGTTTGGAAATCTGAATAAATGTTTATAAAAGATGTCATTGTTCAACAATTTCATATGAGCACACGTATTTTCCAGGAAAAAAGAATTAATCCTTTTGAATCCAAGTAATTTGAAAGAGCTATAAAAAGCACAACATACAACTTCCAGTGTAAGAGCCAAACTACTTATAATATCTCTCCAAAACAAAGGTTATATTGTATTCTAAAAGGCAAAAAGGGGTCACGTAATCAAGTTTCAGAACCTCGTCGAAATTATTTACTTGTTAAAGATCAAGCACACCCAGTGTGGCCCTGACGAAAACCAATCATATTACTCTAAGAAAAAAATGTTTACATCTTAAATCAGTAGTCCCACCATGACCTCGACAACAGGCAATCATTTTAAAATAAAAATAGAACTTAATTACGTGGTTGCTACTAATTTTGAATCAAGGCCAGGATCTAGATCAACACCTGGTGTTTACTAAAGCGAACAGTCAAGGTCAAACTATATCCTGCAAAACGTATCATCTCTAGTGAATAAATTTACATTAAAATAGCATGTAATGAGAAATATTTTTTAAAAAAAACTGACAAACAAACAATTAAATTGAAATAAATATATATTAAATCAGATATAATTAAATCAAATATACATAATGTAAATAAAAACATATGTAACATCCTTAAGAGTTTCGATTGTAGACCTAAATGACTGTGGACAACAATCCAAGAGTGAAAATTCATCATCGGCATACTGACCAAGTTTAAATTCTCTGTCATTATAAAATATATCAGTAATAGTTTTGTTCTTCTTGAAGTCAATGCATAGAGGTTATATTATAATAATAAATAAGTATGGAGCTAAATGGTCTCCCTGACGAAAATATCTGCAATGAAATCAAATTAAGACAGTAATTATTACTGACGAACCTGCTTTTGGACTTGTTGCAAAATATTCTGACATAAAGAATCACCAAAATTATAAAAAATGAGAGTATTTTCCAAAATTTTCCATTCGACAGGGTCGAATTCTTTCTCAAAATCAGTTAATAAAAGAAGGTCATACTTATCTGTTTTGTCAAGATCGTTCATAAAATGATATACACAATTCGAGTGTTTTTACCCATAAATCACCCTTTCATGAAACCCGTCTGATTATCTTTTATACTTGAAGGGCATATCTTATTATGCCTTTTTGCTACTAAAGCTGATACTAAGTTCACGTTGAGCAACCAATCTGGTTTTCAAGTTTTTATAAATCTTCTGCCTTGATTATTGTTTGTTTTGCATTGATAAAGATTTTCATAAAAATCTTTTCGTTCATTGAACATTTTAGTTTGATCTATTAACCTTTTGTTGCCATCCAAATGTAATTCTTTGATTGTTATGTTAGTATAATTTCCTTTTTCCAGGATGGGGATTATTTTTAATTTTTTTTTTATACCAAATTCTTAGTTATTTTCGCATTGGTATTTCAACATTTTAAATGTCAGGATTTTACAGATTCCCTTAACACCACCTGGCACAGTAGTTTTGGTGTTACGCATAATTATTGAAAAGTCATGACCTAGCTTACAAAGTCCATAAAGATAGATAAAGATACTCTTTCCCTGTCTCTGTCTGTCTCTCTCCTTCTCTCTCTCTCTCTCACACACTCACATACACACACACGCACGCACGCACACACACACACACACACACACATTGTTAGACATAAAGTAAACTATACACGTGTGACAACACTCATCAAGAAAAAGAGCGTGTTACTCAAACTTGAAAATGTTACGTAAAAATACAGAGCTCAACAGCATATACAATGTTTGGCCCTACTCTACAAGCTGTCGAAGTTCCATACATGGACCACTGTGTGCCGCTTTGGTTAATATTTTCCAAGCGTTTTGGAGTATAAAACTATATTTTTGGAACTTGTAAAAGAAGTTGTCCTTTTAAACACAGTGAGACTTGTACATTTGATATTTTCCAATCAAAATTAACAAACTTAATGGCTTGTAATTTCCTTGCTTCTTGATTTTAATCTTAACATTACTTCTATATTTTTCCCATGTCTTCGAAATCGAGTTACTTATTCTTGAATTATAATAATCTCTATAATTTAAAAAAAAATTAAGTTGTTTGTTTCAAATGAAAGCTTCAACTTTAGTTTTTCAGCATGTTGTTTTTCTTGTTTTGTGAATATTCATTTGTTTCAGTTCTTTTGTTTCAATTATAATACTTTTATAAATGTGTTGATTATTATTAAATGTAGTTAAAATAGTCTACCCTTGAACTGTATTTCCAACAATTAGATTAGGTTGGTGTATTTCCTTTGCTTTAAAACTTTTGCAATGAATTTCCAATGATCGTGACCTCCGGATAGTTCAGATAATGATAAGGTTAGAGTTAAGACAGTGTGGTCTATTTTGCACCCTGTAAAAAAGTCTGTGAAATATGAAAATATTTCCTTATAAATCAGAAAATAATCTAAGCTGCTTTCTTTTATTGGACTAAGCTGTCTCCAAATAAACAATCTCGCTTCTGGATTGTTTACGTTTCCTTGGATGTATTAAATTCATTACATTCTTGATTTCCTGGACTGCTGCTCGGCTCATGGGATTTCTGTCAGGAATAATATTATATGTATCACGTTCCATGTCTCGAGCAACATTCCAGCCCCATAATGATAACAGTAATTATAAAACTGAAAATATCTTGTCATAGATTCTCTAAAACGTTCATCATCATTAAATTGACCAAGACTATTATATTATCACCAATCAATACATCTCACACAACGTATCTTCCATCGACGTCATCTTTTTGTGTGTGAATAATTAAGAAATACTTAAAAAAGAATGGCAACACCAGCACTGTTGCTAAATCTATGATTAAAAACGCATTCTGCCTCACAGTATTTTTAAATCTTGACAGTATTGCGTGTTTCCTGGAAACATACATTTGGCTGCATTTTAAGTTTTACCTAGTGGAATATTAATCTATTTTTTAAACTCGAGCTGTACAGACAGACCCCTTACATTAATTTTTTTATTATGTGATTGCTGATAATTTAACTATAATTTGAAAACAAGTGTAACGTGAACTATCAAACTCTCTGAGTACACCTTTATCAGCTGAGACACATGGTATACGCATGTTGTTTCACACACACACACACACACACACACATTAAAAAGTAAAAACTATAGTAGTGTAACGATTTGCCATTACCACAAGGGTTAATGAGAACCTTAAGTTGATCAAGGGATAATAAGGACTTTAGCATGAACAAGAATAGCTGTGATAAGTTTTTTTTTATTATCTGTGGAATACTTCTATCTGTGGTCTACATTTTCCCCACAAATAGAGAGGCGCAAAATGAATAACACCTTGTAGCAAGAAAACAACTAAGCAAAATGACAAACCAAATAAACGAGCCAACAAATGCTGCATCTCACCAAATATATCAAGAATTAAAAAAAAACCAAACCAAAACATATGATATAATCTATAATATAACACGAACCATGGGAAATGGAAAAGGTTAAGAATCCACTGATCTGATTGGTTGATCTTTAAGTCTAACTTAAAATTGACCAATGTGATGTTTTAAATCTGGACTTAACTTATGAAACACGCTGGTGAAATTGAGGCTTCGACAATGTTTAAGCAAAATTTAATAAATGGTATGGTGTTGTGCAAAAGTAGTGATTCATTAAACGCACATGTAGCTAAAAGTGTGAATTATAAGCTCTCGCATTTGTAAATGTTTCCAAAAGGTTACTTTATATGGTTAAAATATATCTTAACCTTTTGGTTTTGCTCCAATTTGGAGGAAGAACTTGGGAGGAGAGCAATGCAGATATTTTGAACATCTTTAAACCTATAGGGAGGAGATTTCTACCAAAATTTGTAAGCGTGTTATTCTTTGTTCTTTTTCTTTCAGTGCAACAGCACATCCTACAAAGTCCCCATTTACGCGGCGTATCTGTACGACTCTGTGATGGTATACGCCAAAGCGCTCAACCAAACTCTGGCGGAGGGAATCGACATCCACGACGGCTTTCGCATCATCCAGAAGATCAGGTCCATCACGTATAAAAGTAAGCTCATTAGCATAAAGCATAATAGACTATCATAATTTATTGAAATCGTGATGTCACCACGGATGGGTGGGTGGGTGGTTAAATGGAGAAGCAAATTTGACACGAACGATCTTATCACTATCCATAGCAAAATATTTCCCATTAATTGATTTAACTACGATGGTGACGATTCTGACCAATTTGGGATTAAATTTGATGGAAGAGGAGTTGCCGCAGGAATTCAACCCAATAACAGAAATTGGGGTTAAAAGCAATTTCCTTTAAAATTATTGAAAAGAAAGAATGAAGAAGAAAAAAAAAAACAAAAAAGCTAATGGAACCCATTACAATTTCGGATGTACCTTAAATCATGGTAGTCAGGACTCTTGACTGTCAAGCTCTTGGACGTGCTGGAAAACAGGTATTTCTAACCAATGCTAAATATAAAAACAAATGTTGATATTAAAATTACAAAGGTATTTTATTCATATCAAGACTGGTCCGCTTGGGCTTAATTTGTTATCATTTGTCTTGCAGAAAATCATCTACAATATCACGTACGAGTTTGAAAGTAAATACTCTGCAATCGTTCACTGAACTTCAGGGTCAAAACAAAGGACTTTTTATCAATACAAATATTGATTTTGATGAAACCTGAGAGGCTAAACTTATCTACCACCAAATGACACAAGATTTTCAACCAAGCAATCTATCCTTTTCGATTATAAAAAATAAATGCAGTAATTCATTTTAGACAATATTCGCTTACAAGATGAGTCCATTGCAAACTACACAGACCCAGATCTGCAGGCTCATTATACACCGGCAGATCTGGGTCTGTCCATGTTTTAAAGGCGTAATCAGAAGAACGAACAACGTATACCCTGGCCTGCAGGCACATTATGCTTATGCAGCTCATGATCTGTTTTCGGTTCACTTCGGCTTATAAGCAAACACATGCCATAAGTGTCCTTCTAAAATGCGATGTTGAAGATGTTTATAATGACAGATTAAGAATAACCGAGAGAAAGAAATATCCTTTGTCAGCTTTTTAGATTTTATTTTCTAAAGGCTGCTCCAACGTTTATCGTAGCAAATTGTTTGCTCGTGCCGATCGAACATTAAATAAAATTATCCGTTACTAAAGAAGTTTTGGATTTATTTTTTTTAAAAAAATCAATTAATATAATTTTACTAAATTGGAGAGAAAGTATTCTGTCATCAGTTTCTTTCAATTTTTATTCAACCTACGCCAATCTGCCATTAAATATGACAACCATTAAAAGAAGAAAAAAACATAATAAATTTAAATATAAAAAACAGCAATAAAACAAGAACAGAACGTTACCAAATTTACGAGAAAACACTGCAACAACAACTCTTGTCAAATTTTTCCATAATGCCGATTGGCCATCAAATTTGGTCGCTATTAGTAAACTTTAAACAACAAATACTTAAAACAATTTCTTCTCTAAAGGTAAATTGGACAATATTTCATCGAATGGATCTTATAATGAAAGCTTTTCGCAGCCATGAATATGAAGTCATTCCACAATCAGATACGGCCGCCTTTACGCAACTAGTAAAGCATTGTAGCAACGTTTTCTCAAAACAACGCGTAATTAAGAGAATCTGATCAACTTTAAGAATATGGATGCTGGCACCAAAAGCCTTTAATGTGTTTTTTTTTTTTTACATTGGCTCATTTCAAATATGGCTTCTGTGTCTAACAGTATCAAAAGGTGTTCAAAGACTTGATTTTCATAAACCAACCAACAGAATGTAATAAATTGCACAGACAACCGCCATGAGAACCCACGTGTGATTGATTTCATTATCGGAGTGGTGGTACTCATGTTGTATTCATCACGACCTAGTAAACGGAGTTGGTTACACATGTGACAGAAAACAGACTGGATTCAAACTATTTCATGTTTATACAAAAGATACCGATCTAATCTAAGTGACTTTTTCAAACTCCCCCCCGCCAATAAATACTAAAACAATTAGACCAAATTTGACATAAATCATCGTTCTAACCGAGATTTTTAGACAGACTTTTGCTACATTTTTCTACTCTTACGGTGGGAGTCAGGTGAGCAATCACAGACTGACTTCTGTCTCCGTTTTCATATTAGTTCACTCTTCATTGAACGGGGTTTGTTTGACGAGAATCAATTGTTTATCTGGCTGATTCAAAACACCTTTCAACATGAAACCTAGTACTGATGATAACAGAGATAGTTCTTCCTATTTCATGAAATATTCTTAACCCTTATCTGTAAAAACTGAATTTGTCAATAACACTATATCGGATTTCGGCTTGCGGAAAAATAATTCGTGCAACTGGTGTGGTACTCTAGATTCGAGTAATAGAATTTCGGTCTATTTTTTTTTTAAATTTGGGAGTGGCGTTTTTGGGTTTGGACTTTTTAGGCGTATAAAAAAGGAAATAATGGCATTAGGCTTATTTCCAAGCATTACCCATTTGGTGGCAGCTGTTTTTGTACTCAATTTCAGTACCCAGATGTCGATAGGAAGTTTCGTACCAAGATGGTGGTGGTTTTGTATCTAAAGGACAGTGTTTTCTTCGTAACCGTGCATTGGAGGTTGATTATCCGAATATTCCTCAGAACAATTTTAAAAATCACACGGCTAATAGCAGTCTTTTGAAACTGCACTGGATGAAAAGGATCGTGTCAGTCAGGAAAACCCACAAACTAATTATATGAAATAAAAACAGACGAACAAAAGTGCAAACTGGTTTGAAATCAGTCAGATTTGGATTTAAATGTCGAAACTTGTTTTAAGATTTATAAATTGTATCTGTAACATCAAAATTTATACGCTTTTTTTAATGTTCTTCATGACATTTGAAAATCTATTAGAAAAATACATGACTTAATTTAAATCGGGTAAAAGTACACATTACTTGGACACAAAAAATGTTTTGATTGTTTCTTTTTGTCGGTTAGAGTTGATTTTGTTTTAATAAGATTTTGCTTCGATGGGCCGTAACCGTCACATCTTGCATAGATGAGCTATGTACATTGCATTATGATGTGAACTGTTATTTGTCTCCCATTACGATGTTAGCGACATGTCTTGGTTGCCATGGTTTTGAAAGTAATTCCTGTCCGCATTTCGTACCTGAAATGATCCGCACCTCCCCTCCCGCCAAGACAAACCTTAAAATACAAAAACATATTATATTGTTTACAGTACGAATCCTCCAATTGGCGGGTAGTGAACCTCTTAGGTGCGAATATAATAGGAATCGTGGATCCGTGTTCCTAAAAATGAATACAAAGTTTTACCAAATTATTACTCAGATGCATTTGCATGTAACTAATCAATTATCTCCATTTTAAAAATTCTTCATGCATTCCGTTCATCGTCATCAACATTATCATCGTCATCAGCGAACCTCAGGGATGTTTATGCCAATGATTTCAAACGACTTCTTTTTAGTTATCTATGTGTGTGTGTGTGTGTGATTTGGATTTTTAATGTAGCGTTAAATAAATTTCAGTCATTTCGCTACGATGTATGCAGTGTGACAGTTTATAATGATGTCTAGCACTGGGGCATCATGCCACAGACATGTAGCATGATGTCTCACCCAGTCACATTATCCTGACACCAGGCCGACCAGTCCTAACACTAACCTCTTATTGCTGAGCGCCAAGCGAGGTAGCTTTTAGTACCATTTTTATAAGTCTTTGGTATGACTCGGCCGAGGATCGAACACACGCTCCCCTGCATCCGAGACGGACGCTTTAACCACTAGGCCACCGGAGCGTAGTTTTAATAATCTATGATGATTCAGCTAAAATAAAGGGCATATCGTAAGGAAAATTCCATTTACTGTACCAACACTCGACCCGGCGGAGTCACACACACACCCACACCCACACCCACACGAGATAAGTGCGATTTAGGATATCAAAACTCGGCCCCGCTGATGTTGTAAGTTGGTACGCCCGTCAGCTATATAGGGGACTGAACTGCATATGGTCTGTCAAACTGAAACCATATATAACTTATTTCCCTTGATACGGAACAGTCCTCACTAACACATGCCTTCGTCGTCACATATTGGTAATTCTCAATCGAATGATACGCCTTTCATAAAAGTCCTTTTTAATCGGTGTTCCTAGACAAAATAGCAGTCAGGGATACATTTCTAATCAATGCCAAATATAATATTGAAATTGCAAAGGTATTTTCTTTCTATCAAGATTGGCCCGCTTGGGCTTAATTGGTTATCATTTGTCTTGCAGAAAAAACATCTATAATATCACGTATGAGTTTGGAAGTACATACTCTGCCATCGTTCACTCAACTTCAGGGTCAAACAAAGGACCTTTTATCGATACAAATATTGATTTTGATGAAACTTGAGAGGCTAAACTTATCTACCACCAGATGACACAAGATTTACAACCAAGCAATCTACCCTTTTTGATTATAAAAAATAAACGCAATAATTCATTTTAGACAATGCTCGCTTACAAGATGAGTCCATTACAAACTACACAGACCCAGATCTGCAGGCACATTATACACGGCAGATCTGGGTCTGTGCATTTTTTAAAAGAGTAATTGGTAGAACGAATAACGTATACCAGGGCCTGCAGGCACATTATGCTTATGCAGCTCATGATCTATAGGTTTTTTTTCTTCTTCAGTTTGTTTGGGCTATTAAGCAAGCACAGACCATAATTGTCCTTCTAAAATGAGACGTTGAAGACGTTTATAATGACAGATTAAGAAAAACCGAGAGAAAGATATATCCTTTGTCAGCTTTTGAGATTTTATTTTATAAAGGCTGCTCCAACGTTTATCATAGCACATTGTTTGCTCGTGCCGATCGAACATTAAATAAAATCATCCGTTACTAAAGAAGTTTTGGATTTATTTTAAAAAATGTCAATTAATATAATTTTTCTAAATTGGAAAGAAAGTATTATGTCATGAATGTCTTTCAAGTTTTATTCAACCTACGCCAATCTGCCATTAAATATGACAATCCTTAAAAGAAGAAATAAATACCTTTAAATATAAAAATACAGCAATGAAACTAGAATAGAACGCTACCAAATTTACGAGAAAACACTGCAACAACAACGCTTGTCAAATTTGTTCATGATGCCGATCGGCCATCAAATTTGGTTGTTATTGGTAATCTTTGAACAAGAAGCACTTAAAACAATTTCTTCTCTATTTCATCGAATGGATCTTAGAATGAAAGCTTTTCGCAGCCATTAAAATGAAGCCATTCCACACTCAGATATGGCCGCCTTTACGCAACTAGTAAAGCATTGTAGTGACGTCTTCTCAAAGCAACACGTAATTAAGAGAATCTGATCAACTTGAAGAATATGGATGCTGACACCAAAAGTCTTTAATTTGTTTTTTTTTTGTTGCATTGGCTCATTTCAAATATGGCTCCTGTGTCTAACAGTATCAAAAGGTGTTCAAATACTTGATTTTCATAAACCAACCAACAGAATGTAATAAATTGCACAGACAACCGCCGTCAGAACCCACGTGTAATTGATTTCATTATCGGAGTGGTGGTACTCACGTTGTATTCATCACGAGCTAGTAACGGAGTTGGTTACACATGTGACAGAAAACAGACTGGATTCAAACTATTTCATGTTTATACAAAAGATACCGATCTAATCTAAGTGACTTTTTCTAGCCCTCCCCCCATAAATACTATAACAATTATACCAAATTTGACATAAAGCATCGTTCTAACCGAGATTTATAGACAGACTTTTGCTACATTTTTCTACTCTTACGGTGGGAGTCAGGTGAGCAATCACAGACTGACTTCTGTCTCCGTTTTCATATTAGTTCACTCTTCATTGAACGGGGTTTGTTTGACGAGAATCAACGGTTTATCTGGCTGATTCAAAACACCTTTCAACATGAAACCTAGTACTGATGATAACAGAGATAGTTCTTCCTATTTCATGAAATATTCTTAACCCTTATCTGTAAAAACTGAATTTGTCAATAACACTATATCGGATTTCGGCTTGCGGAAAAATAATTCGTGCAACTGGTGTGGTACGCTAGATTCGAGTAATTTAATTTCGATCTATTTTTAATTTTTTTTGGGGGGAGTGGCGGTTTGGGTTTGCATTTATTAACCGTATAAAAAAAGAAATATTGGCAATATCCTTATTTCCAAGCATTACCCATTTGGTGGCAGTTGTTTTTGTACTCAATTTCAGTATCCAGATGGCGATAGGAAGTTTCGTACCAAGATGGTGGTGGTTTTGTATCTAAAGGACAGTGTTTTCTTGGTAACCGTGCATTGGAGGTTGATTATCCGAATATTCGTCAGAATAATTTTAAAAATCACACGGCTAATAGCAGTCTTTTGAAATTGCACTGGATGAAAAGGATCGTGTCAGTCAGGAAAACCCACAAACTAATTATATGAAATAAAAACAGACGAACAAAAGTGCAAACTGGTTTGAAATCAGTAAGATTTGGATTTAAATGTCGAAACTTGTTTTAAGATTTATAAATTGTATCTGTAACATCAAAATTTATACGCTTTTTGAATGTTCTTCATGACATTTGAAAATCTATTAGAAAAATACATGACTTAATTTAAATCGGGTAAAAATGCTCTTTACTTGGACACAAACAATGTTTTCTTTCCGATTGGATGAATATTGTTTCTTTTTTGTTTCGTTTAGGGTTGATTTTGTTCTAATAAGATTTTGTTCCGATGGGCCGTAACCGTTACATCTTGCATAGATGAGCTATGTACATTGCGTTATGATGTGAACTGCTATTTGTCTCCCATTACGATATTAGCGACATGTCTTGGTTGCCATGGTTTCGAAAGTAATTCCTGTCCGCTTTTCGTATCTGAAATGATCCGTGCCTCCCCTCCCGCCAAGACAAACTATAAAATACAAAAATATATAATATAGTTTATAGTACGAATCCTCTAATTGGCGGGTAGCAAACCTCTGAGGTACGAATATAATAGGAATCGTCGTGGATCCGTGTTCCTAAAAATGAATACAAAGTTTTACCAAATTATTACTCAGATGCATTTGCATGTAACTAATCAATTATCTCCATTTTAAAAATTCTTCATGCATTCCGTTCATCGTCATCAACATTATCATCGTCATCAACGAACACCTTGGATGCATTTGCCAATGATTTCAAATGACCTTTTTTAAAATAAATATCTGTGATAATTCAACTAAAATAAAGGGCATTCGTAAAGAAAATTCTCTTTACTGTACCAACACTTGACCCGGCGGAGTCATACCAAAGACTTTTAAAAACAACGGTACTAACAGCTGCCTCGCTAGGCGCTCAGCATTAAGAGGTTAGTGTTAGACTAGTCGGCCTGGTGTCAGGATAATGTGACTATGTGGGACATCATGCTACATGTCTGCGGCATGATGCACCAGTGTTAGACATCACTATAAACTGTCACGCTGCAGTCATCGTAGTGATATGACCGAAACATTGTTGAAGCTACGTTAAAAATGTAAATCACACACACACACTCACACAACAACATCAACACTCGATAAGTCCAATTTAGGATATCAAAACAAAGCCCCGCTGCTGTTGTGTATTGGTACGACCGTCAGCTATATATATATATATATATATATATATATATATATATATATATATATATATATATATATATATATATGGGACTGAACTGCATATGGTCTGTCAAACGGAAACCGTCTATAACTTATTTCCCTTAATACGGAAAAGTCCTCACTACCACATGCCTTCATCGTCACGTACTCAATTCTCAATCGAATGATACGCCTTTCATAAAAATCCTTTTTCACTGGTGTTCCTAGAGAAAATATCAGTCAGGGACAGATTTATCAATTGTTGAAAAGTTGATAGATAATTGTTCAACACAAGATTTGTTTTATCGTCAGGTAATATTATTGTGTACTAAGTGACTCCCAACCCTGGACTAGGGGAGCGCAAAAACCATAATTATCATCAAATATAAGTTCTACTGGGCATTAAGTATTTAGAAAAAATATTAGTGAATTTACAATACATTCTTCCACATTGTCCGTTGAGTCGTAACCGGTTATTGATTGGATAGCTTTTGAGTTGTTATAGTATTGATCAAGGAAACTAAAAACGGTTCCAGTGGTTGCTGAGAGTGTTCATATTTGGAAAGAATAAATGTATCTATGTGAACTTGACACCAACAGAGAGGTATTCCTTGAGGGACCGACTATTATATTTTCGTTGTTATGGTTGCTGGTTCTATTTTTTTAAAATATAACTTAATATTTTTTTAAAAAAATAATTGTATGGGGATATAATAAGCATTGTTGTACAAATCAGAGCGAGAACATTTTTTTCAAGCTATTTTGTGGCCAAAAATTTACCGCCCCCCCCCCCCCAATTAAAATGGTCTGTCCCTAAGTTTCATCATCATGTCCTCATATTATTGTCAAGCCATATCATCCCACCCATGCAAACTGGACAGCAGTACTATATATATAATCGCATTAGTCATCACCAAAGTCATCAAATGGCGGTCAGATATCTCAGAAGGAGATTTAGAGACATGCTATTATTTGCAGATTTGTGCCCTGTGATCACCAACGTCATCTAGTGTAACGTATCTTCGCGGTTGAATAAATGCTGTAACATGCAGTAATTTGCAATTCAAAATCTTTCCAGCGTTTCTCTCTCAACGTCATAGGGTCGGTTTAAGCTAGAACTGACTCTATGTATCTATCTATCTTTCTATCTTTCTATCTATCTATCTATCTATCTATCTGTTAGAGTGGTCTAAAGCGCTCTCCGTTACGGATCATTGCCGTCTCACCTCTGTCTGCGTGGGTTCGAGTTTCGAATTCAGCCAATGTGGGTATGTGAGAAAAAAACTTGCTGGTAGCTTCTCGTGGGTCGGTGGTTATTTCCGGTTTTTCCCAGGTTTCTTCCTCCACTATTAACACTGGCCGCCATGTATAGCCTATCGTGTGCTGAAAAAAATGGCGTTAAACCCTACAACAACAACAATCTATCTATCAGCGCCAGAGACTGATGAAGATATTTGTCAAAACAAAACCTTTCAATACATTGCAAAATTTTAAAACTTGTTTTTAATAAAATGAGTGCTTTCGACTTTTATCGAATCGGTTCCGAAGCAATTGCAGAAAACAAACGACAATACTATAACAGAAAAGAAAGCATTTGACTGAAACGATAATGTAGGTCTATATTAGGTCTAATGAGGTATTGTTCAAAAATTATATTTACCTATCAAAGATTAGCAAGTGCGCCATCTATTATTTATATTTACTGATTATTAACCAAATGGTGCTGATCAGAAAAGCAATATGTCCTCCACGGCGGGTCATCTAGAAAATCTTGTTATCACTACTTCACCTGAATGGATGGTCATTATTTATATGGGTTTTTCTCTAAAAGACTTCTTATGATGTCTGTTTGGTCTGAAATAAAAATCCTGTCAAATGACATTGAATATGGTGGCGCTATACAGTTTCGTATTTTGCATAAGGGTTAGGATTTTAAAGAAAAAGAATGTCCCCGGCTTTCCTCACTGGTTATACTGGCTATTTAAAAAAGACCTTGTATATCTTAGGTATAATGCAAAGAACCTTTAATTCCCTTTATTTTGGTGTATGATTGATGGGTGTACTATGGGTTATAGAGTATACAGCTTGGCCTTACTTCAAATGTGCACCTTTCAAAAAAGTGCTAGCTCTACTTGGTCATTTTCACTTCCTGAACTTCAGAGGTAAATTGTATAAAAAAAAGAGCCGATAACTTTTTTTACATTTTATATATTTGGTAATTCATTCATTGCACTTTCAGAAGCTGGTATTGTCTAGTCTGGCAAAATTCATTTTCCCTATTTCAATAGCTGCTATGTATAGTGTACTTTAGACTAATTCAGACTGATTTTTTAACACAAGGGAGCAGTCATTTTAGTCAGCAGTGTGCTTAAAACATGTAAAATTTCCAAAAGTACAATATCCAAAAGAAATATCATCCACATTACATTAATGTAGCATAGAGGTATGCAAACATTCTCTCCACTCTGCATGTTTTAAATGCGAACTACTTCACCTTACATACGTCACTCTCTCAAAAGTACATATTATCTGGTGAGCGCCACCTATGGCCGTCAGGGCAGCCATTTTAAAAGTCAAAGTCACATTATCACTACTCATCCTAAATGGAATATCATGTCGGCACCATAGGACTTTTTATGATGTCTAGTTAGTTTTGAATGAAAATATTGCCACCTGGACAGCCAAAATGGCCATCACGGTAGCCATCTTTAAAGTCTTGTTATCGCTACTCCACTTGAACGGATGGTCGCATAAACATAAGGTTCTCACTGAAACATTTGATGTCTATTTGATCTAGCATCTAATATGACCACTACCGCCGCCATCTTAAACATTTTGTTAGATGCATTTCTATTTGGCCTGAAAGGAAAGTCATATTATAATATATGAGAGTTTCACCGAATGACTTTTTGTGGTATTTACTTGATCTTAAACGAAACATGTGCAGATCTGATATTCAGCATGGTAGCTTTGTGGAAAATCGTGTCGCTTTTCTTCCTAAATGGAAAGTCATATAAACATTTTGTTTTCACCAGGACACTTTTAACGTTTAGTTGATAATAAATAAAAATGATACCGATTTGACATCCAGTATGGCCACCACGGATGCCATTTGAAAATGTTTTTATTGCTACTCCTCCTAAATGGAGCGTCATATCCACACGGAATTTTCACTAGGAGACTAATTATGATGTCAAGTTGCATATGCTGATATTTTTGTTACTAATTCTACTGAATCGGTTGTCATATCGACATGGGGTTTACACCAGTAATATTCTAATGGTGTACAGTTTGTCTTAAAATCAATGGTACGTATGTTAGATATAATACGGCTCTAAAAAATGGCTAATTTTGAAGATCTTTGCGCTCAAGCATATCAGAGATAGTTTCAATATTCAGCAGTTAAAAAGAAGAAATTCACTTATATTAAATTCCTGGATATTTTTTTTCGGACAGTAGAACGCAAGTCCGTTTGAGGGACTCTTGATAAATTATAAAATGGTGTAAATGTAGATTATGACTGTATCCCGGATAATTAATTGCACCTGTAATAAAACAGAAACAAGAAGAAGAATAATAATATATATATATATATATATATATATATATATATATATATATATATATATATATATATATATATATATATATATATATATATATATATATATATATATATATATATATATATATATTGAAAATGAAATAACTTACATTGTATTTCAGGCGTGCTTGGTTACGAGATATTTGTGGATGAACAGGGGGACTCAGAGGGAAACTACACACTGCTGGCCTTGAAGAAACAGGGATTAACTCTACCCAGGCTACAGCGGGTTGGTAACTTCACCATGGTGATAGGTGACTACAACAATGGAATACCGGTAAGGACTTCCCCATGTCACTTGGCAAAGAGAAAAGATTAAGAAAGATTTTATTTTGTTATGTATTACGCTTTGCTCCAGTCTCCATATAACTTGCGGGACTGTGCATTGGGCCTATTCTACATCCATGAACGCGGGGGGGGGGGGGTATAATTTAAAGAAGTTAATCGATCGGTAAAATATATTAAGCATAATCGTTGCTGCAAAATGGAAAATAGCAATCTAATATTTGCATAAAAAATGGAATAATCTCTTTTAACAGACTTACCAGTGAATCTTTTCTAAATTTTCTTTTCTACAGATGCATTTCTCGAAGATGGTATAATCCACGTACACAGAACAAATTGCTGTGAAGAATTCTTTAGATATTAAGTGGGCTGGGTAATTTACTCTTTTAACCAGCGTTAGTTTTCATAAAAAATAAATCCTTTTTTGTTGCTTTTACGGTTTCTTTGTCTCTGATGTATCAAACATAATATATCAAATTTAATTATCAAACATAATGTATCAAACATAATGTATCAAATTTAATTATCAAACATAATGTATCAAACATAATTATCAAACATAATGTATCAAACATAAAATGTATCAAACTTAATTAACAAACGAAATGTATCAAACTTAATTATCAAACCTTGATAAATGTGAAAGTGATGGATCGCTGTGACTCTACTTATTGTCAAGATAACTCGCTTCGATCCCTCATTCAGGGTAGTAGTCAGGAAGTACGTGGAAGAGTATTTTAGATCGTGTGAAAAAGATTAAACAAACCCAACACTTTAGATTAACTTATAAATTAGCTAAAGAGTTTCATTTTGGTTATAATATTTTGACATACACAAAAGTGAAAAGTCTTGGATGCAGGCGTTAGACATAATTCCTTTAATATTTTTCTGACAAATATTCACGTCGGTGTACTAAGCATTACTTGTGCAGAGAAAACTGTTATAATGCAACATTGCTAGATTTCGCTGACTTTTCTTTTTAGATCCTATCGGAGCATTTTCCCTCTTTTTCGCGAATACAAAAAAATCGTATGCAGACCCAGATATTTTCTATTTGCTCATGGCAATTGACAAGAATCCGTTACGAATACTGCTCCAGTGTGTATAAAAACAGGAAAGTATCAATCCATTACAAATACAAATTTACAAGCTACTTTCATGAACAGTATATTTGTTAGTCTGGCTATGTTTAATTGACCTTTTCTTAGTATCCGGAAATATTACTCTTTGTGGGACGAAATTTTGTGCGGTTTGTTTTGTATTATATTGTTTTATTCAAGAATGGGAAATCAATCCGTCTTACTCTGATTTATTTTTCTGAGTGAACAAGACAAATTGAAATTTCTCCGATTTCCTTTAGATGCTATTGATGTTTCTTTGTTCTCCCAAAGTAAACAAAAATATCCGTCGATTTCTACATCATTATATATGCACGCATGAATGGGGTTTAGTGACACGTCAGGACAATATTGGCTTTATTGTGTCGACTATATACGTAAGTTCTGTAAATCTAAACGTAAACAAACTGCTAACAACCTTTATAACATAATCCCTTGCAGACAATATGTATGTGTAAAGATCAATTACATATCAACACAATCATGGGCATACAAATACTGGTTTAAACTCCCAAAACCACAATGGTAAGAACTGGAGAAAAATGAATTGGAAGGTAGACACGGAACGAATTTTCTTATATATATATATATATATATATATATATATATATATATATATATATATATATATATATATTGTTACATTTCTTATAAAAACAGTAACATGCGCTGCTATAAAACACGCAAAAAACGGTAAAGATGCTAAACAAAATTAAAATGTAAATAGAATGAAAGATAACGTTTAAAGGCAAAATCCGTAAAACAGCGTCAAACTTTTTTAAAAATGTAATCAACATTCTTTTAGAAAATGCAAAGTTTTGAATACATTGTGCAAAACCAGACCAGAACTGCGAAATGAAAGACAACAATGTCTTTGATAGTCATTAAGTTCAGAATCAAAAGTTTTGTATTCCTTTTCTAAGAAAAGTTTATTTATGCGGGTATTTCTGATAGCCTTGTTTCAAATTGACACAGTTTATACTCACCCAAGGAATATACATGAAACTCAATAAAACCTGTTAGAACTTGCCGCACATAACTCTTTAATTATCTTGGCGTTCTCATCTGGTTTCTTGAACGAAAGTTATTTCAAACGCCCATCTCATGTGTCAGTCTAATATTATTTCCTATAATGATTTCAATTTAATTAAGATTCTTCCCAATTGAAGTCTTACAGTCTGAAAATGGTGCAATTATTATTTGATAAGTAATAAATGTTCTAATTTGGATATAATCTAACTTATAATTGACCCAGTATTTAAATTTGTAAAAAATATCAGGATATTTAAATAAACGCGTAAATCATTCTCTTGAATATTTATGTCAGCCACCCGTTTTAGGTAAGCGCTTAGAGTTCTATGGTACCTACGTAATTGCACGTATTGAGTACGTTGGAATAGGGTAGGTTCCTAAACGAGGTCCGATTAACAGATTGTACAAAACGCACGATGATCCTGTGTTGTGTTCCAGATATATTTAAATCGACTACAACGATAAAAGAGATTAAAAAGAAATAATTGAAAATCGTCAAAGTGTTTTCGGCTGCGCTTTTTCCGCTTTCGTCCCAAAGGAGAAATTTTTCTTCTACGTGTAAAACTTAAAAGTTAAAGATGGAAGGGATAAAAATATCAGTCTTCAACATAAAGCAAAAGTGGTGAATCTCTCAAACGTTCATTTAGACTAAACAACAACAACAAAAATTTCATAAGCGGACAGAGTGGAAAGATCTTAGATTGTTTGTAAACCTGACTCCAATTCTGTATCGCTTTTAATGTATGCACGTTTTGACAAATTTCAGATCAAGTAGATAAAATAATCGTGCCGTTTCGTGTCTGTGGAAATGCGTAGAAGCTAAGCGATAACTTTGGCTCAGTAACAGACATACCATCCTATTTGAATCATTATTACCAAAGGTTGTTCTTTGTGGGGGTAGGAGTGCTTATCTTATTATTCTTTTCTTGATTTTGTTCTTATTTTCTGATATTATCTGTCATAACTGTGTAAGATATTTTATAACTCGATGTATGTTCCCTTTCCACTCCAGTTTCACTGTTTCAGGATCTACACGTAGATGGGATAGAATGGGCACTTGGCGAACCACCTGCCGACGAGCCTATATGTGGTTTTGGTAATGAGAAATGCATAAAGGAATTTGGTAAGTAACATTAAGGTCAGAGGTATTAATGTGTAATTATTCAGACATAATGATTTTAATTTTAATGCCTTCTACACTCAATCTTTCATCGAAACAATAGTTGTAGTTCGCAATAATATGTCAACCATTGCATTAACTATAGGTAAATATTGGTTTATTTGTATAATTTCAATTCTAATGCTCTCAAATTTAAATGGAGAAAGTAAAACAACCGGGTTATTCAGAAAAAACTTTCTTTATCTGTATAATTTTGAAACCCAGACAGTTTCTTTTGCGGCTCATTTAGTCAACCAAACTGTGCTTTCAACGGCATAAAATACAAAATAGGACTCAAGTCGATTCTAACACTGGCACAAAAGCTTATACATGCACGCACTCAGAAGAAAACAGAGTAAAAGAATAATTTTGTGCTTTAATAGGCATAGTCTTGTTATGAAATAATAGCGAATTTAAGCTTTGCTGGGGATAAATAGACGAAGTACTGTATTTCATATATACACCGATGTTTCTGATTCTTAGCAATGATGACAATTAGTTGGAGACAATGACGACATTACTTTACAGTTTTAAGAGATGCGAATGTTGCATAACAATTTACACAATTCCTGTCAGGAGACTTTCATAAACATGTTACCGACTTTGAGTGACTTTACATGTTTCAAAACGTTTCTGGATTTCATTGTATGATTTACACGAACATTAATTTTGATAGACGTTTCATTACATTATTCATTTCCTTTGTTTTCCATTTTCTTAGTTACCATAAAAAAATCTTGTTGAGGTACCGCGATGTTTCCGTTACGAATAGCCTAAGTGTCAACTCTGGATTTTCATTTGTCAATTACAGATTGGAAACCAGTGACCATTGGCGGAATAACAAGTGCTGTGGTCATTGTCGCACTAGTGTTTATTGTAAGGTAGGTTTTTAAAAAACAACAACTGATTTTCGACGGCCTTATGCACTTAAAGAAAAGAGAACATATCAGTGTTGTAAATATTGATCTAATATGTATCTATTTATCATTATTACTCAGTAATTTCGCACATCCATTGAGTTGTCAACAATTTACATAATCATTTAATTTGATTGAATGAACAGTACTGGGCAAAAAAGTAATGTTTATAAATGCCTGCACCTATAGTATCATAAATGTTCTCACTTTAGTACTGGCATGTACCAGCACCAACAAAATCACTGTAATACCATAATGTACCATAATGTACCAAAGCCAGCAAAATGTTTTCAATGTAACACCGCAATATATCAAAGCAAGAAAAATGTTTTCACTGTAACACCACATTGTATCAAAGCCAGCAAAATGTTTTCACTGCAATTTTGCAATGTATCAGAACCAGCGAATAGTACTCATTATAACTGATATGCAGAGATCTGGTTCTACACATTTCAGTCATGAAACAATTTTGAAGTTCTACAATATTGACCGTGAGGCGTTTTGTCAGAATCCGACACTTATTATAAGTGTAATCTTTGGAAAGGCTAACTATCATATGAACCTCTCTCTACAGAAGAGTACACGTCTTTAGGAACATGGGAAAATATAGTTAAATCTGATATTTTAATAGAAGCAATTAGAAGGCATTTATTTTTTATTTAATTGTTCTAGATTTCTTGTTTCAGTCTTCAAGGTTCTTCCAGTTACCAAAGTATCTTTATTTTTATAAGTTCCATTGATATTTATATTCTGATGATACTCTGAATAAAAGAACGTGCATATTTTTTAGCGTCCCACTTTCTAAACGTTTCTTCGCGGATACATAGAAATAAGTGAAACGGTCCAATGAAAACATCAAGAATCCACACGAAATGGATGAAATATTTACTGGCATAAATGTTTTGAAAAACGACTTAAATATAGGTGAGATTTATTTATTGTATATATTTGACATTTTTGAGGCATTATCTGTACGAGAAGAAGCTGGAGAGGTTATTGTGGAAAGTGGATTATAAAGACATCGTGCTGGTGGATTCTGTTGAGGAGATCATTGCCCCAACACGACGCAAGGTTAGATATGGTCCGTGTATAAACCGTTTTCGTGCCGTTTTGGAGAGAAAATTTTATTTTGGTAATAAATAATAGTATTAGATTGCAGCTGATACCAAAGGCAAGTTACATGGAAAATGAAGTTTTGTTTTGCTAGTATCGATGTTTTTTTTTTAGGGACTACTGACATTTTTTGTTTCATTAGTACTGCGTGTACTCTTGGAAATTGTTCTTCTTAAAAGATGTGGTTTGACTATCTCCGTTACACGATGAACATTCGCTTCGACCACTAATGGACACATGCATAAAAAGCTTCTATGTTACAAAATATTAACAAATTTAATTTTAACAAATAATTTAAACTGCAAGTTATCTTTCTACACGTCTACATATCAAGCATATGAAAGACAATGCTTGATATTCGGAAGTTACCAGCTTTGTTTCTCTCATTCTGTATAAAATTTGTGGACCATAACATTATGGACACTAATTGCCAAGGTAACCAACTGCTTCAATAATTAATTTCTGCTCTTAATGTAAATAACCCTTTCAATGCCTTTGAAAGGGTCCTCAATAATCCCGAAGTAGTATTTTAGTCCAAAACGTCAATCAGCACTTTGTTATTCCAGTGAATAATTTAAATAAATAATTTATCTCAAATTATATCTGAACACAACTATAAACTCTGATCACAGATTTCCAAAGACTGATGCTAAACAGGAGTGAAGACTTTGTTTACAAAACCTCTATTTATGTACTACTAACTGTCACCTGACATATGATGCAAGAGAATATTATGAAAAACTGACTATTTGTAATTCAAGAATTCACTAACTTGTAAACAAGGTAGAGTTCTTGAACTTAAATACGAGTAAACATCTTGTTTGCTTCTTAGAATCACGACAACAGTAAGGTAGGCATAACTCTAGTATGTCACAAAGAGCCAAGTCGCCAGGGTTACATAATGTTACATATTGTTCCTCATCATGTGGGAACTGTCCCCACAAACCGGATTAAACTATAGAAAAAAAGTAAATACTTATAGCTACAATAGCTTATATTGTTTAAACCAATGTTATTGTCACAATAGGGTACAACGTGATTTAGCACAGTTCTAACAACCAAAATTAGATCTCTCCCTACATGATAGAATTACTTCAACAAATAAAACATGACAAAACAACAACAACAATACTAATACTAATACTAATACTAATACTAATAATAATGAAAAAGGAGCGGAGAGAGAGGGGGAGATGCATGCACAGTGAAAATAATCACGATTTGAGTAAGTTACTGAATTTGTCTTTTAGTGGTTATATATTTGCATATAAGACGTAAAATTCTGTTTTTCATTTGAATCGCTTATAGCTTACATAAATAAATTGCTTTAAGTTTGCTAACTTAAATTTGTTTCTTGCTTTTGAGCTAAAATGACGAGTCTTTAAAAATTGATTCGTATTGTTACATTGGACAAGATGTTTCTGAAGTAATCGCACTGTGGCTAAATAATAGAGCTTGGGCGGTTATTTTTCTACGATTTGTTCCAGAATCTTTGTTAGGTTTCGGTCACTGACTCCAACGGACAGAAGATAAGATTCATTTATACCTGTATATCTTATATCATCAACATTACAAAATTCTGTCTGTTGTTGTTATTCCATAGCTATTGGTTGTACAATCAGTTTCTCTGAAAGAAGCCAAAACTTTATAAAAATTGCTCGCAATGCTCCTGGCTTAATTGAGGCCATATTTAGAGTACTGATTTTTTTCTCCATCCTCTCAAATGTGTAAACTTGTTAACTGCGAGCATTAGAAGATTGTAACAAAAATTATTATGTGATATTTAAATAGATATATAGCAAGATGTTCACCTTGAGGGTCTGAAATTTGGTAGTGGCGTAAATATCCTATCTTTCACATTAATAGACCCAAGTCTTCCTGAATATTGATTCATGCAGAGTTCGATAAATGCAAGTAAAAAGACTTTTATTATCAATGATTAATTAGCAAAAATTGTGTATTTTTATTATCAAGCAAAGAAGATCTCATCCATGGAAGTTCTTACTGTCTTACGAGAACGAGTCAGAGAGAACAACCTTGCTGGGAGACACAAGGCATCAGAAGGAGCAGTCGGCTGGCGAGGGTGAACCCACCGGCAAACGCATCACAATAGGATCCTACAAAGGGAACATTGTGACGGTCAAGCACATATTGAAGAAACATGTAGAAATCAACAGGAGCCTGAAGAAGCAACTGCAGATCAGGAAGGAACTCAACCATGATAACATCAACCGATTCATAGGGGCTTGCATGGAGCCCCCGCATATATACATCCTGACGCAATACTGTCAGAGGGGAAGTCTCGAGGTCAGTTGGAAGTATAATGATCAATACGGTCAAATCGTGATATATTCCTTTCACATACTGTAAATCACTCTAGGTTGCTTCCAAACGTCCACACTGATACTGTGTTACAATTTAAAAGAATTGGGTAGTCAACATAAATAGTTAACGCCTGAAATGTTTCTCCATCACCGTAATTTTTGTTTCTGACTAGGTTTGTTAGATCATGCAGTAAATGATATCGCCTGATGTTGTCAATACATCAGAATTAGAAAATGTTTTGATCTTTAAGTATATAAAATGTGCATAGCCATATAAACAGTTTGAACATGATGTGTTTGTAAAATAAATGTATCTACAAGTATTTATATGTCTACATAAAGATTTATCTAGGAGGAAGAAAGGCAGGCAATGGTCAATGTTTTATGATGTATCTTAATTTCATTAAAAATGAACGTATTTAGCTAGTATGAAATTGTACCTTTGACTAAGAAAAATCGAGAGATTGAAATTTGTGTTACAAAACAACATTATTACATTGGTTAAATCTCTCTTCCCTGCATATATTTCTTTAATAACCTAATCCTACAACAAAATTAGATGATGCTGTTCGACAACGAGTGAGTATTATTCTAAATTTGACATTTGCAATTGTACGTAAGAATGTTTCGAACTCAGAAGTGATTTTGTACACAGCATAATAAGCCAGTTTGCTAGAAGCGACTAGGGTATGCATCCATGATTGCACACACTGGTAATATAACCTTTGTTCGATTAAACTTTGCGGTATCAGTACATTGTACCGATTAAGTCCTAAATATAACAGACCTAATTCACCTAGTTCAAGTTTTAATTATAGTAAGACCAGTTTTCAATACTGTAAGTATGTAATACCTGGATTAGCATCATTTGTCAACATTGACTATATTTTAGATAACGATGTATCAGGACTAGAGAGGATTCCTTACAAATATTTCATCTTTTATTCTTTTCATACCATTTTCAATGGTAATACAGTATGACCTATCAATAATGACAGAAAGCTCATTTTGATCGGTGAAGGGAAGTTCAACCAGAGATTTAGGCATAATCCAAAAGCATTAGTCTTAATATCTTAACAGATAATTTTGACATTCCTAGCTCAGTTAAATCATTTGTTCTATCGATTTGTATTTAACTAGTTAGGGACCGTGTCTCCATTTTTAAAAATAACAACGCAAGGAGTAAATTACTTGAATTTTCTTTCCGTTAAAAACAATGATACTTACCGTTTCAAATTATGATCAGCTTGTCTGCAGTGCATTATTCAGCCGTCCTATCCATGGTATTTTAATTTACACGAGCAAACTAACCAATGAGATTACCGGCGAAATCGTTTTCTCCAGTACAGTTTCCATCATCTAACTTTCTGTTGAATTCTGCCATCACAAGCTGATTTTTGGTACACGCTTCGGAGCTCATACTTTTTCAGAATATATCACATTGCTGCCTTAAAGATAATTAACCCCTAAATCATCTAAACCTCATCACATCATCTCTGCGGATTATAACATGAAAACCTCGACTGTATCCTCCTATTGTTCCCTATTCTTGCATGAAAATCCGATCGAAAACGAGGGCAAGGGATTCAGTCAAAATATGACGGTTCAGATGAGTTACGTTGTGACGTCATTTGTATATTATGACAACTGATCACGTGTACCTTATAACTTCATCGACCTTGAATTTCTTCACTGAAAGTAAAGATTTAATCAAGCTTTTTTTTCTTAGGCATGTTAAAAAGACTGTACCAAAGATGCATTTATAGGCGCAAGCATAACAGTAAATGCTATCTAAATTTGTGTCATCAAGCTTTCCGAGTACTGTTTTATCCAGGTTACATTTCACCGCCGCATTTACAGCATTGTGGCTATCATGTCATGCAACAAACGGCAGGTTTCTCACTGTGAGGAGTGTAAATTAGCTGCGTTTGTTTTACAAATCAGCCTGAATATGTTGATCTCTTTTGTTGCGAAAGCGCTCCGGTGGCCTAGTTGTTAGAGCTGCCGCCCCGGATGCGGGAGGTCGTGGGTTCGAACACTGGCCGAGTCATACCAAATACTTCTAAAAATGGTACTAACAGCTGCCTCGCCAGGCGCTTAGCATTAAGAGGTCAGTGTTAGGACTGGTCGGCCTGGTGTCAGGATAATGTGACTGGGTGGGACATGACGCTACATGTCAGCGGCATGATGGCCCAGTGCTTGGCATTACTTTAAACTGCCACACTGCAGACATCGTAACGATATGACTTGAAAATTGTTAAAGATACGTTAAAAATCTAAATCACACACACACACACACACACACACACACACACACACACACTTCTGTTTTGAATCGAATAACATTAGCCGTCTGAAAGATATTTGAGGTATTTTTAGGATTACTTTAAACATAAATAAACGAGATAATTCTTCGAAACCATTATCCGATTCATGTTGAATTTCTCTACAAATTGCCACTTGTTTTTCTAGGATATACTGCAGAATGAAGACATTCACCTAGATGACATGTTTGTAGCGTCCCTGGTTTCCGATCTTATAAAGGTATAGAGGATATATATGTTTCTTTAAAATAGATATAGTGAAATATTTCACGCGTGAAGTGGAAAGCATTGTATTTTCACGAGTGGCATAGTGAGTGAAATTCAAAATGTTTCCACTTCACGAGTACACACAGACACAGATATATATATATATATATATATATATATATATATATATATATATATATATATATATATATATATATATATATATATATATATAATTATCTTGGAATTTGTCTCCATTCAGTGCCAATGTAAATAAACGAATAACGGCTGCATTACTGCATTGATAAAGAGAAGTTCCAAAATTTACAATAATTACAATAATTTAGGACATCAACCTTTAACAAATTTATCTTGTATAAATATTGCTCCAAATTACGCATTATGTCAAATTAATAACTATTTTCAAATGAAAATGAATATTTTTTTCATGAACATATTTTTTTTTTTGCGCTGGCTAATACAGTCAGCATTGTTTGGGTAAGGGTAATCTGGAAATAACACGGAGCTGCCAAATCAGAAAGATTTTAGAATCTTGCAGCAAAGGATTTAAAAAGCTGTTTTTATAAGTTATTTGAACCTACCTAAGAAGACCAGTAACTCCTCCAACGTCTTGTGAAAAGTCAGTTTAATTTTATTCGTTAAATTTGTGAATAAAATTTTCCAGGATGATAGTGATGATGATATTAAGTTTATCAGAAAAAAATACAATCTAGCCCTTGATGTTGCCGGTAATTAGGTCATATAATCATTTACCAGTGACTTATGGCTGGTCATTTCTTACCTGTGGAAGTCAGTGGAGCGTTGGTGGGAATAATTAAAACGATATCGTCATGCATGCGTAGGAATGCTGTTAGACATTCTAAGTTTTGAGATCGTAGGGATCTCTACGTATTCATTTTTCGGAAACCGAATCTTGCAAATAATTCCGACCTTTATGCCTTTTGTACAAAGACTGATACAGTTCCCATTTCTTTAACTGCAAAACAAAAGCGGTGGGTACAGTTATTACACATTAAATGAGACAATTATGCATTTCAATAAATGGGACAATTATGCATTTCAATAAATGAGACAATTATGCATTTCAATAAATGGGACAATTATGCATTTCAATAAATGAGACAATTATGCATTTCAATAAATGGGACAATTATGCATTTCAATAAATGGGACAATTATGCATTTCAATAAATGAGACAATTATGCATTTCAATAAATGGGACAATTATGCATTTCAATAAATGGGACAATTATGCATTTCAATAAATGAGACAATTATGCATTTCAATAAATGAGACAATTATGCATTTCAATAAATGGGACAATTATGCATTTCAATAAATGAGACAATTATGCATTTCAATAAATGGGACAATTATGCATTTCAATAAATGAGACAATTATGCATTTCAATAAATGAGACAATTATGCATTTCAATAAATGGGACAATTATGCATTTCAAGTCAAATAAAACATTTAAATTATTATACTCTGTTTCAAATATCAGAACTTACAAGAATTGAAAGTTAACATAAACAGTACAATGAATCTATGATTTTCCTGGTATTGTCTATGTAAATCTAAATATTCATGCAATTTGAAATAACCGAATGAATATTTTCTAAATGCATTGCCTTCAAGAGTAAAAGCCGTTACCAGCTCTACGTTAGTGTTGCTTTAGAAGTTTTCCGATGTTTATATTAGCGTTACTAATTACGTTGTCCTTCTAATACAATGAACGGACGCTATTTTAAATACACTATTGATTGAAGAACAGTGGCTGCACATAATGAGCATGAAATACATACATACTTACCTACCTACCTACCTACTTACCTACCTACCTACCTACATAATACATACATACATACATACATACATACATACATACATACATACATACATACATACATACACACACAGGTAGTTTGGTACGTGGATAGATCGGTACAGTTAGTACCCACTACTTTACATAGTTAATTGGGTAGATGGATATGTAGGTAGATAGGTGCTAGATTCTAATATGCATTTATATAAAGATTGAATCCATTTTATTATTTAAACATAACAGTGATAGTAAACATAAGAGTAATAGTACTATAGATAGTGGTTACTTTTCAGGGCATGATTTTCATCCATGAGAGTGAAATCGTGACGCATGGAAATCTTAAATCCAGTAACTGTCTGGTAGACAGTCGATGGGTGCTTCAAATTGCCGACTTTGGTTTTCAGCAGCTTAAAAGCGACAGGTCTTCAAGTCTCACAGATATTCAAAAACACTATAAAAGTAAGAATCCAATGAATGTCCTATACTATATATAATATTTACGTTTACAAATGTCCTATACTATATACCTGCCGTATAACATTTACAAACGGAAGAATATGATGAACGGTTTTTAACTGATTTAGTTTTATTGAATATCATGAAAGACCAGTATCACACATTTGTCATGATGTCACTGAATATCATGAAAGATCAGTATCACACATTTGTCATGATGTCATTTTCATCCTTGTATGTGTCGTAGATATTTCTTTTGCCTAAATTTGCCCAGGAGGAACATTGCTATACACAAAAGAGTATGCTAAGATATGATGTCTTCTGTAGACCTGACGTATTTGAATGAGTGCAATAATTATCTTCACATATTATTGTGAGAATTTGTTTTATTCATCATTTGGTGAAGAGTCGGTAGCATTTAATAAAGCCAGACTTACTATTTGCTTACTATCTGACACAGTATTTTTATTGAATGGTATCACACCTCGAATTTCAAGTCACCTTTCTGATCCTAAATATTACATTTTGACCTGTGTGAAAGCAAGACGTCATAAAGATCTCAGTCGTAAAGCATTTTTAGACTAGTGGTTTTTAAAGCTTTTTCATTTCTTAACAAGTTATTTACATATTTGCTTCGAACATTAGATATTGCTTGGAAGGCCCCAGAGCTACTAAGAGACATGAACAGGGATCCGAGGGGCACACAGAAGGGAGATGTGTATTCATTTGGCTTGGTGCTATACGATATTATCGGCAGAAAGGGTCCATGGGGAGTGACGGGTTACTCGTATAAAGGTAAGAGATAGATCGAGAGAGAGAGAGAGAGAGAGAGAGAGAGAGAGAGTTGTTGCAGATTTCCGATACCTCGCATCTAAAGAGAAGTGACATATTTTGGGGGAATTTCTTAAATTATGATCATCGATTTTTCTTTTATTTCTTTAGGAAATAAAATTACTTCCAAGATATATAATGACCTCTTTCGATAAAATCTAGATTTTTTAAAAAAATAGTTTTTATTCAAAAGTTCTTTAAGTTTCAGAAATTTTATATACGATCTTTCATTAATAAGTTAGAGAACATAAATATGTCTGTGGCATGTATGTATATACGACCACGGCGACTATAATCTCCTGCTACATAAGGCATCCACTACCGACTGGGATCGCTTGACATGTGACGATATTGACAAAAATGCCAAAACAATCACCGACTACATAGTCTTGACAGCTGGCCAAAGTATTCCGAAGAGAAACTGTTAAAGCTAAATCATCGGAACCTCCATGGATCACAATAACAATCAAAAAATCAATACACAAACGTAAGACAGCCTGTCGAAAAATCAATTATTCTTACGTATCATCTCATTGGATTAAATTTCGTTGGCTGAAAAATGAAACAATCTGTATAATTCGAGAAGCCAAACCGCTACATACTAACAAAGTAGCACAGAAACTGAAATCATGTACTACATCATCCAAGGACTAATGGTAATTTCTTAAGGTATTCAGTAGCGTTTACCGTACACATTCTAGTCCATGCTTTGATGATCACGGTCGAATATTAGCGATAAAGTTGATAAGGCTGAATTATTTAACGATTTTGTAAAAGAACATACTGAACTAGGGGAGATAAATGTTAACTTTCTTGATATACACCTTTACATACGGATGTAAGTTTATGTTTTGTAGAACTAACGCCTGACGAAGTACAACATGTCCTCAAGAGCTTCCCTCTTGGCAAGGCTTCTGGTCCCAATGTACTAAACCATATTCAGCGTCAGAACTTGCACATACGCTTTTTTCACTTTTTAGTAAGTCTCTTAGGGAATCAACATTTCCAGGTTCTTGAATAGAAGCAAATTTTGTCACATTTTAAAGATTGGCGACCATTCCATCGTATCTATTACAGACCAATATCGCTTCTCAATATTGTTGGTAAACACAAGTTTCACTCTTGCATAAAATGACATTGGTTCAAGTGCTCCCTATCTCATATATCTGATTCCTACAATTATTAGTTATATGACTTACTTAATTTTAACAATTTCCAATTAGTACAGACTAGAACAGGTGTCTGTTACAACTAATTTCATCATTCGCGCATTGGAGAATTTAATTCGTTATCTATTGAAACTCGTATAATTGACTCCATTAATAACTTCAAAAGCACATTAAATTCTCGCAACACTTATGGTCCCAGAAAGTTTGTTTGGTGTAGAAGGAAATTTAAAATTTCTTCATGCCCTACCTAGAACAAATTGCAGTTCACTTAACATTTGTTTACAAAGAATATCATCGAATCAACTCTTATATAATCGAATCAGCTCTTTGTAGCTGTGGATCTGTAGAAAGTACACAACACTTTTTTCTTGCGTTTATTACGAAGAACAAAGCATCACAATATTTCAATCCCTCACACCAAATGATAATTTAACTTTAAAAACCTACTTGTATGGCGAAGCGTTCGTCAGTATGAAATTTGTATAGCGATTCAGTACGTCCGTATTAAGTAAACATTCGTATTTTCGATGCTATTAATAAATTACAATAGAAGCATTGCTCACTTAAATCTCGCTTTTTTTCCTTTTTAATTAAATGATTAATTAATTTGTACCTTTTTAATCACCTACTCCCTCGTTTTCACCATCCTGCTTGATATACCTTGGCTAAATGCTGATGTTTAAACAAGACACCCTTCACTGCGACAGTTAAATGACTTTTTTCTCATTAAAACTTAATATCGGCCTCTTTATATTCGTATATGTTTACAATTTTTGTATCGTAAAAGAAAAGAGCATGATAAGCAAATAGACCTTTGTTCCAATCCTGTACCTTCTGTTATACCTCCTGTAATTTCCAACAACAAATTTATAAAAAAATATATTTAAACTTAATATGTTGCATGATATCTACATTTTCTTCCTTGTTCAATGTAGAAATAGTTGATAAAGTGAAATGTCGGACCGAACATGGTGTGTTCCGGCCAGAGTTGTCTTTCCTGTCATGTGAGCCCTTCGTAAAGCAGTGCTTGATGGATTGTTGGTGTGAAGATCCCGAACAAAGACCGGATTTCAAATTCATTCGCTACCGACTTAAACCCTTGCAAGCAGGCCTGTATGTTAATACAGTCTTTTCCATTTTGTACTGTTTCATGATTTACTTATTTGATTATAACCTCATTTCAAATAGTTCATAACTGCTAAATGCTTTTGGAATTTCATTATCATCATCATCATCGTCGTCGTCGTCGTCGTCGCTGTCGTTATTATTATTATTATTATTATTATCAAGTAATTTTATTGTTTTATTGTGACTCATAATTACCACGACATCAAAGCTATTAACGGGTAAAGAAAAACTTTTGAGTAACTTTCTACTTAAAAATAAATCTCTTTGGAAATTCGAGCTTTCATTTGTGTTCTGCAATTTGAGAGAAAACTTAGACACATCTTGATTTACATTGAAGAACCAAATAACTTGTATGATGATCAACTATCCTGGACACTTTTGTTTTGCAAGTGCCCACATAAATAAAAATGCATTACAGAGTTTGTGAACTGTGTCTTCGAATTACAGAATCAAAGAATCATAAATTTGCACAAACTGATAAAAATGAATTAAGACTGCGAATATTGCGGAAAGCTACTATTACGGCCAGGTCCTTTTGAACCCATTCTGTCGGGTTCGTCAAGAGGGTAGCCTCCACCGGATTTTGTCATTAGTCCTGATGCATCTTCTTCGGAGAGAAAGAAATAATGCACATTGTTTATTAATGTCCCCATTTATGTCAATTATGAGACCGATCGAAATGTAACAAAATACTCTATAAGGACCGACCTAACAATAAGTAGGTCACGTTGTCGTCTGATAATCATTACCTTGTAAGGAAAATTGCTGAAATCTCGAAAAGACTAGCATAGTTTGATGAGACAACATCCTCGATAAATCAGTTTACTTTAATGTCGCATATATTAACTATTTGTAGCATTTTCTACCTGAGGGTAAACAAAAATGTTGCTATATTGCAGCTGCATTTTTCTGTATTTAAACTATGAAGAAGTAATAGAGAGTAAAACCAGAAGTGACTGAGATATTTAGAAAAAAATAAAGGTACTAAATTTAATACAGACAGGTTAATAAGGAAGAGAAAGAAAACAAATACCTTGCACTAGATTCGAACTCGAGACCCTTCATATAGATTACATTAAACAGATTTTTCAGCCAGTATTTGTGACAGATTGTTTGTCCGTAAGCGTTAGTTGTATGAAACTCGCATTAAAAATATGTTCTACAAGCATTTTTGGGAGTGCAGTTGAGTACCTTCCGTAATTTACTATTCAAATTTAAATAACGGTTTTTGCTAGAAACTTCCTTAAAGCATTTTCAGATTTGCTCCAGTACGTACTATGGTACATAATGTTTTAAAGTCGAAAAAAGCACTTACAAATAAAGATTTAAATAAAGAACTTTTTAAAAAATGTTTTTTTTTTCTCTCTAAGTTTAAAAGAAATTAGTGTATTCATTTTTAGCGTTATTTTGAACAATTTGGAGATGATTTGTACTAAATATACGACACTTTAAAGAATCTTTAAAAAAAAATTAAACAGTTTTTGATGTTTTAAAACCGACCCCATTAGGGACAAAACCCTCCAAATGGGCATTGCATTGGACAACGAAAACAGTTCCCTCATTTTATTATCTCCGAAGGCTTCATTCAACCTTTTTCAATGATACTCTAAAAAGCTAGAGAGACTTGTCATGCTTAGGCATGAACGTGGATACCTCTCTGGAGACTTTCCGATATCAGTATGCTATTTTTATTCAAGGAAATCCAAACTCCTGGATAATATCATAGCTTGTTTTTATACCAGGAAGTCAAATATCTTGGATAATATAATTGCTTATCGTTATTTCAGGAATTCCAATATCGTGGACAATATGATTGCTATGATGGAAAAGTATGCACATAATTTGGAGGGACTGGTTGCTGAACGTACCGAGCAATTGTCGGAAGAAAAGAAAATGACAGAAAACCTGTTGCTTCGCATGTTGCCAAGGTAACAGTGAGACTATTCATACCCAGCTAGTTCATGCCATTTTCTTTTTCGAAGTTTTACACCGAGACAGTTATTTCAGTATTTTGTATACAAACTAAATGATTCTTCCTGTATGAATGCAAAATTTGGTTACTGCATGGAAAATTTTGGCGAATCTTAGAATAAGTGCACTTGAAAGTTAAGATAAAGATAAAGTCTACCTGTTCCGTCTGAAACAAACACATTTATTGAAACAGAAGAGCAGGATTGGTTTATTAGCCTGTTTTCCCGCCCAGTTACAGTCATCATATGTGTTTACCTACCGAAAATTTCACTTAAAAAAAAAAAAACTCTAGATTTGCATTTAATGTTGTTTCGAAACAACAACGCTTAACTGGCATAACGGACCACGTGCGGCAGGTCTCAGTACAAATCTTAGTGATTATCTTTTAATTAATATCAGGATTGAATCATCTCGTAGGTTACGTAACAGTATATTTCTAACTAAGAGGCCCATGGTAGCCGGGGTTCGCCTTTACGACAGAATATTCACACATATAACCTGTCTATGTGGGTTCGAGTCTCCGTTCAGCCAACGTAGGTATGTGAGAAAGTTTGCCAGTACCTTCCAGTGGGTCGGTGGTTCTTCCCGTGGTCTTCTCGGGATCTTCCTGTACCAGATATACAGGTCGTCATGTATAGTCTATCATGTGCTGAAAAATAGCTTTAAACCCGATGAAACCAAATAAAATCTCCAACATGACCGTCCTTTTTCATTCACTTCCCCTGCAGAGAAGTCACGTGAAGTTTTCGTATGCACCACTTGATGCAGAATGGTGGCAATGGAATCATGAATCATACGACGTTTTTGATAGATTTGTAATTTCAGCCAACCATGACTAATAGTGTACTGGCTTATATCAGGTCTTATATTTGCAATAAATGAAGCTTTGCTGTAGGTCAAACTGCACTGGGGTGGGTAGTCATTAGTATTAATGGCTATAATTATATAATATAAGTACCATGTATTGTAACAACTATTAATGCAAATAGAATTCCTATAAAAAGGATGCCTTCCATACTGTTAGAGCGTAAGGTAATGCCACGCAATCAAATAGGAGCGGATGGAGAAAGAAATATATCGCAATTGGAAATAAAGGAAATCAAACAAGAAAGAAAGATAAATATATAAAATAAGATGAACAGACAGGTAGAGAAAGCAGAAGGAAGAGGGTAAGTACGGACGAAAGACACACAGACACACACATACACAGACACACACACAAACACACAAAAAACACGAGCGTGTGTGTGTGCGAGAGAGAGAGAGAGAGAGAGAGAGAGAGAGAGAAAGTAATTGATGAAAAGGAAACGCAGTATTCGAATTGATAGGAATTATCAATTGTGTTAAAGTAAACATGACAGTCAGTGAAAGTTATCTTGCACGAACATTAACATCTCCTCTCCCATTTCTGTTACCGGTAAATGCAGTCATAATTTTGTGTGATTTCGTATCGTATTGTAATACATTTTGGAGTATTCTCATTCGTTTATACTCTCCGTTTTAAGGATTTCTTAGATTTTTGTGATAACTTGTTTGATCATGGGAAGCAGGTGTTGGGATTATAGTCCTCAAACTGCAATAATTAGCGGGGCCCCGAGTGGCCGAGTGGTCTAATGCGCTCTCCGTTACGGATCACTGCCATCTCACCTCTGTCTGCGTAGGTTCGAGTCTCGGATTCGGCCAGTGTGGATATGTGAGAAAGCTTGCCAGTAGCTTCTCGAGGGTCGGTGGTTCTTTCCGGGGTTTTCCCGGGTTCTTCCTCCACCATTAATACTGGCCGCCATGTATAGACTATCGTGTGCTGAAAAATGGCGTTAAACCCGACAACAACAACAACAGCAATAATTAGCCAATTACTATGAGCAAACGTGAATGGTAGTGAGTTTCCATGATGCCATGCTTTCCTTTTGGTGAATTCAGGTCAGAGCCACACGAGTTTCACTGTCGCTCAGTAGTCCTTATAAAAATCTAATTGTGTAAATTGATTGTGTAATTCCAAGTGCAGTATTTATAATTGGAGACTGGTCCATTTTACAAAGCAATAAATGAAAATGGACCGTTTCGCCGTCGGCAGGCGCCGTTTATTGCTACTACGGTGTTTTGCGAAATGTGGCTTAAAATCATGATTTAACTGGCCTAAGGTGGCGTAGTAAAAATAGTTCCCCGTATTAGGTGCACGAGTTATATAGTTTCACGGCGTGACATGCTGGCGGTACGTTACGGAAAGTTAATGAAGATAAACCATGCAATTGGAGTAAAATTTTTTATAGAATGAGCGCGTTGGACTTTCCAATTTACAACAGTAGTTGTACGGGAGTCTTTGAAATCAGGGGAAACTTATGATTCCTAGCGGGATTCGCGCCAGGGTTTGACATAGCTCGGCCAAGAAAACCCTTCGGTTGTTACAATATTGTTGTTTATTGACGATCGCGATGATCACCAATATACTGAAGAGGAAGGAGATTGATAACACTTTTTTACAGTCCACTACAACATGGCATACTGCGTTATCCTTTTCTCTTCGTCCGTTACACCTTGTTTATGTGGTTCGCTCGGCTCAGTTTTCGAGCACTCTGATGTGGCATTTATGAAGGTTTTGTGTTTGTGTTTTTAAAAAAATATTTTTAAAGTAGGTTTGAAAGTTTTAGTCATATCGCTACGACGTCTGCAGTGTGGCAGTTTATAGGGATGTCTAGCACTGGGGCATCATCTTCATACCGCAGACATGTATCAGCATATTCCACCCAGTCACATTATCCTGACATAGGGCGACCAGTCATAACACCAACCTTTTAATGCTGAGCGCCGCCAAGCGATGATGCTGTTAGTACCATTTTTATAAGTCTTGGGTATAACTCGGCCGGGGTTGACAAATCGATCGAGGTCAGTCATGCATTGCTCTGACGTTGTGTACTTTTTGGTATGAATACTTAAATACGACAGGGGTATGGAACACTTTTATGGCAAGCATCATCTCTTCACGGCCAGTACACCATATAGCCTCACCTCCCACTTCACTAAAAATACCTCCAGATAAAATTCGAATCCTTGTGGTTTCCAACTGTTTTATTTGTAATTATAAGTAAATATCCCAAGGCAAACACGAACACACTTTGCTATCCAATATTCTATATTTCAGGTTTGTTGCAGACCAGTTGAAAAGAGGGAAACCAGTTGCACCTGAGACATTCGACTGTGTCACATGCTATTTTAGCGATATAGTCGGTTTCACGGCTCTGTCTGCAGATAGTACCCCTTTTGAGGTATAATAATCACATCGCGTACATTGTATTGGAAGGTCATATAATTTTGTAAACGAAACACACACACACACACACACACACACACACTATAATCTTTGCTATTGCAGTCAACGCGATTCGGGAGTGGTGAATTCATTTCGTGGATTGATCTAAATCTAGATTTGTTTGGAGATGTGTACGTACAAATACAATTTAGATATCTTTGATACATGTCTTGTATTTGGTTATAGGTGAAATAAGCAATCTTCAGGTTGTCTCTTTATATGAAGAATTTATTAACCATCCCGCTAATTTGTACGCCTTTTTTTCCTCAGAAGTAAATATGCACGCTTTTTTGCAAGACGTTTCCTCCAGAAATAAATACGCACACTTTTGTGCAAAAAGTTTTGTCCAAAAATAAATATGATGGCTTTTTTGGATGACTTTTTCCAGAGAGAAAATATGCATGGATATTTGCATGACTTTTTTTTCTACAGAAATAATTATGCACATTTGTTTGCATGACGCTCTTTTCTAAAACTAAATCTGCAAGCTTATTTGCATGACGCTTTTATTTTCAAGATGGAAATATCTTGTCAAATACTCATTTTTTCTCCATTAACTTTACACTGTCGAAATTGTGCAGTGTTTTTTCTTCCATTGTTACGAATCTAGGGTCTTAAACTCTGTGGCAAGAAAGAGTGATAACCAACAAGTTTCGTATAATGGTTCTGACAAGGAGTCGTGCTCATAAGGGTCTATAAAAAAGCATAGAGAGCATATTAAGGCCAAGAGCTACCCGGTCTCTCTCAGATACGTCATGTTTTACAGTCCAAATACTAAATTCGAAAAATTTCCAACTGAAGAAGGCGGGTGTTGGTGGAAAACCTAGAGCCTCAGAGCCAGTAAGCCAAGATGACGAGAAAGCTTTATTTCCGCCGACGAAATGGGTTGCTTTGCAATTTCCCCCATTTGTACTTTTTTATATAGAGAAAATGTTTGGATTTATAGGAACGATACAAGTCAAACACGTTATATAAATAGCTGGGGTCCCACCAACAAACAGTATATACAAGTCATACAGTTCGTGTAAATAGCATGGGTACCTTAAACAAAGAGTATGCAGAATTACAGGGCATAAACATATCTTTACGTGGTAATACAAATGACAATAAATTTACTTACTTTTTGGCTTCTTGAATTTCCTTTAAACATACTTTCGTAGTTTTTTCTCTGAATCAGAATTGCTAGGGTTCCAAACATTGATCCATACAATAAAATTGTACTGTAATTTCAACAGAATTCACAGTCTCCTTACTGCACTCAAACACGAAGTGAATGTGATATTTCCCAGCAAACAATATCTAATTCTGCGTCTCTATGATAAATTCAGTTAAAAAATTCATACTTTTTTTTCCCACCTTATGATTCTAAACAATCAGTGATAGAACGGAAACACATGCAGCTACATCAAGGCCAGTCCCTGTTGACCTAAATCCAGTCCATCACAGATAAAAAGGCAGAATTTAGTTGGATCGACAGAAACACAAAACCCTTCCATTCCAGCCCAACTGGAAAGTTGTTCAAGGCGCATTCACTTACAACATGACTCGATATTTCAATTTTATATAAAGCTAAATAAAGATTTACTTTTGAAACTAATGACTGAGCACGCGACACGCTACCAAGATGAAAGGTCACTGGGCGGTGCGATGTTTGCATAAATACTGTTACTGTGTATTGTTGAACCTACAGTTGTGTATATACTATGGAATCTAGCATAAATTCAATTACTTTGTTTATTATAATGTGTTCTTTTCATCATTTAGCCTTAGATATAAAAGTAAAACGAGTGTATGATAAAAAGGTTACAACATTTGTATGGAAAAACATGAATTCTTTTTTTTCTGAGCAATACTGTATGGCTACCATCATATGCACATATTGCCGATAGAAACCCCTTCAGTTGGCGTCAGTTCAATTGTCGAGAGAAATATCGGTAATTGCATAAAATGTACATCGATGTAGATTAGAGTGTCAGCAAATAGTTGCATGTATTAATGAAATGTGGAGATCAGCACCAAAACGTTCAGTCGGTATCATTACAAGTGTGGGTCTGATTTAGTGGTTTATTCATTGGAATGAGGAGAAGTTAAAACTAATAATACTGGATTACCAATGACTTGAATGCCAATACTACTGGATATCAAATCAATTAAAGCCATTCTTCTGACTCTTGAACACCTTAGAAAAATATGCCATATTTGTCGTTATTAATATGTCTTTTGCGATGTGGTACTCTGTGTCCAATGCTTAAAACATACAAATTCTCAAAAAAATGTCAGAATGAAGGACATCAATCTATCTAGCGATCGATGTTGATGCAGATATGAATACGTACCAAATTTGCTTTCAAAATGCTTACTTCTTGTATACGTTGAAATAAATTTCTGCTTACAGGGTGTCATTAAACGTTTAACAATAATATGATGAATAATCCAAAATATATAAAGTTTAATTTTGAGATGACAGCCACTTAGTCATATCTTAAATTAGTGTTACCATAGTTACATGTTCTATTACAAATTGACTTAGCAGACAAAAATAAAATAAATCAGAAAACTTCTTTTCATATGGAGAATTGCTCAATCGTTTGCAGACGCTGGAAATGGATCATTTTCTGTGAATAAATCGACGCCAAATAGAGTTTATGATGCAGCACTCCGTGATTAATGCAATAAGTGGCATAAAAAGGCTAGTGTGGATGAAATTAAAATGGTATCAATGTAACACCGCACTTCCTTTACAATATTTCCAACCAATCAGTAACAGTCAACACTTGAAGCTTTAACGTCTCCTTAACCTATCCTTATGTAATGACAATTACGTGCATTTGATTTTAATATCTGCAGCGGAATAACAAAGAACAGCTCCTAAAGCACGAATCCTCAATCAGGGTTTTGGAATTTCAATGTACACGAATCCAACATTGTCACTTACACATGGATCATCCGACGCATTTTGAAGACTTTGTTTTGTTCAAGCCACCTATATATGAACTATATAACCGTAGGTGATAGCGCATATAATGACGATATTTAATTGCGTTCACCAGTCTTTGACCATTTCTTTCATGATTTTGAGGAGAAAAAAAATACAGTTAATTGCTTTCAATTTGAAACTTTTGGAGGAAGATCTAAAAAACATCTGGTAAATTATATTATATTTGGATTTTAAAAAAAATATTAGCAGCGTAAAGGGAATTTAATAAAGACATCTCGCTGTTCCAAGCTGTCTGATATGAGCTTGGGGTTCAAGAATGTTGCAGGAAGATGACATATTGTAGCGGCAGGTTAAGGATCAGTAAGAAAAGAAAGAACTTCTTGGAGAAACAGTCTTATATATGAAAATGCAATAATAATGCAAATCAATATGAGTGTGATAAAAAAGGTATTAAAAATAGGTTAAGGGCACATAAACGCTAGGGTCAAACATCAATAGCTTCTGAACAGAATCCTTCATATCTGTGTCCACTTCATTATGTACGGTGGACTCATGTATTTTGTGTATTCTAAAAGTAATAAAAACAAAGCTTCAGAAATTAAATTGGCATTTGCCTAATCAAATCTCAAAAAGATGCATTAATAACCCCAATGCACGGAAAAGATTTTCATATAACTTTGGTGACTTCCGTCAGAACGAAACCATGTAGAAAAAAGTATTTTATTTAGATACATGAATTTAAAAAGCAAGGAGAAGCATCTTCATTGCATTATTACTTGGCATGAAAAAAATTAAAAATAAAGAAGCAGAGTGGTCAGTTTTATAGAAAGAGAGAATCTTTTCGAAAAGTCTGATTAACGGCTTTCAGATAGTTGGCGCCATATATATTACCGCAAACCAGGACAGATTTGATGTCTTTATTACCTTCACCTACTTCAACATCTTTCAGATCGAAAAGACGACAGTCTAATAATATTAAATGAGACTGAGTTATGAACGTCAATGCTGTTACGGGCAGACAGGATTTCCTGCGTCTAGGCATTTTATCCTTTTCTTTTAGCGAAACCAAGAAAGTTGCTATGTTGAATGACTGCTTTGCTTTAAGGAGTGGTTGAAATTGATTTGAATAATGGAGTGACATTCTAATATAAATAAGAATCAATGCGTAGAATATTTTCACTCAGGAATAAAGTTGCAGATTGAAATGTGGCATTTTTATTCCGACAAAGTGTATACTTCAACAGCATTACCTCCGAGACCCGTTCTCCTTCTCCTACGTTTCCAGTTATCTACATCATATGTGCTAATGAAGAGGTTAGTCCCACAAAAGCGGGATAAAATTAATGACAAAATCAAAATCTGATTTGAAGAGAATCTAGTCTGATCACGTGGTCCATCAGAACTTCTGAAACATGTCCTTCTCCAATGTAACCATTGAAATCCGTTCACTTTAAAAGAATTATTCCAATAAATCTCAAATGCAACCATTGAAATCCGTTCACTTTAAAAGAACTATTCCAATAAATCTTAAAATCTTAACAATTCCCTTTAAAATTAACATCTGATTACATGATTTGATCTTCATTTTGTTAACTAAAAGGTTACACTTACAACAAGTTTTCTCACATTATTACTTAATACAAATTGTGGATAAAAACAAAACAAAAACAAGCAAACAATACAAAACAAACAACAAACATACAAATAAAAGCAACAAAGGAACAAATCCTAAAAAGATAATTGCAACTGTACTAATATTCGTTTGCTGATGATTTAAATCAGGTCCCACTGAAACACGGTATGTATTTGCATATAAGTCGAGTCCAACTGCAAACTGCACAGAACCAGATTGGCCGTCGCATAACGGCATATATGGGTATACGCCGTTTCTTTGGAATACCCAGTGGAACTAATAACATAGACCCTGAGCTGCTGGCCTATTCATCATGTGATCGCCTATCAAAGCTTATATTATTTGCAGTTGTATCTGACTTATTCGTGAGTACGACGGAAAAAACATAAGAATCATTGGGTCACAAAAACATAGAAAACACAAGAAAGGCATTTTAATTTTTTTCTTCACAGCAATGTATTTGCTAATAATGCCAATTGTATACTCAACGTTTAGCATAGATATAAATTTTTGACAAGAGACTCAACAGCGTTTTGTCTGCAAAATATCAGTAAAATTCAACAGCGTTAAGGGGTAAAACTATGTTCTGCCCATCACTGTACACGCAGTGTGCCCATTAATTCACACATACAGTTATTCCCATGAAAAGCGCACTGCTTATTCTAATTATTTTTTAAATTCTACAAAGCTTCTTGTCTTCACTGTTTTCTGTTACTTATTTTAAGAGCATTGACTCGTAACAATATATAGATATATATCCAAATACAAACGTAAAACTTGTTGTGTTCTCTTCAATAATTACCTTTAATCACTGATATGAAATGACAATTATTTACATACTACAAATATCTGCATTACTATGCAAGTAACACACGTCATTCACTTAAAAACTTCTACCAGTCCATGAACTCAATAGTATAATCACTGCAACTGTCATCGTTAGCTTTTTCTGCGTATGCAGCCACGACTGCTATTACCAAACAGCAGCAACAACATCAGTATTAACACAGCAATGATATCAAAAACATTAACAACAACATCAGTATTAACACAAGCAATGATATCAAAAACATTAATAACAGCATAAACTACTACTACTGCATCTACTTCCACTGAGTTTGGAATTGCCTTTTTAAACCATCTCCACTATAAGTAGGTGCTGCCATCGTCATTTCAGTAAAGTATGTTCTAATATTTGAAATGAGGGGTAGTAGTAGATGTGGAGATTGTGTTTGTATAGTTGTAGTAGTAGTGATGATGCTGGTGGCAGTAATAACACATAAGTAATAGTCGTTGCAGTTCTGTATGATACATGCGATTTCTTTTTATTTTCTTCTCAGATTGTGTGCATGTTGAACGATTTATATACTTACTTTGATTCCATCGCCGACAACTATGATGCCTACAAAGTGGAAACGATTGGGGATGCATATTTTGTTGTCAGCGGACTTCCGATTCGTAATGGCGACCTCCATGCAGGAGAGATAGCATCGATGTCACTTGAGCTTCTCGACGCTATAAAGAAGTTTAAAATCAGGCACAAGCCACACGAAACATTAAAGCTTCGTATTGGAATTCATTCAGGTAAATGTTGGTACAATTCACTGAAATCATGCCTGATACAGCCGTAACATATTGCTTTAAATTTATTCTAAAACACGAGACAAATACGGCCTCCTGAATCAAAAGCGCACTAGAATACATTTCATTTTCAAGCAGTTATCTAAATATGGAAAATATGAATTTTTTTTATAAAATATTTTTGAACATGATAAAGTGATATACTCAACCATGAATCATGCTTTTCTCCAAGAAAACATAAAATATTTTGAACTTTTCATTCGTCGTCAAATTCTAGTTTTTTAAATCATTCATCCTAAATTGTGATAATTACTGCGAAAAGTAGAGAACAAAATTGCTCTTGGTACTGAAAAAGATGACGACTTCAACAAGATCGCACATGTATTCAACTGTATGACGATTTCAACAAAATCGCTTATGTATTCAACTGTATGACGACTTCATTAAGATCGCCCATGTATTCAACTGTATGACGATTCCAACAAGATCGCCCATGTATTCAACTGTATGACGATTTCAACAAAATCACCCATGTACTAAAAAGGACGATGATTTCAACAAAATCACTCATAGCGCCGCGAGCATTCTGTCACCCTTTTTTATACGAGGAGCATTTCCGTCTCGAAAACATTAATCCATTATACGTTTTTCAGGACTAATTATCCTTGTTGGGTGATCAAGGTCGTTCATTTGGGTTGAATTACTTTCCACATACTATACCCATAATTGTGTCTATTGGCTTGTGAGGTCAGTTACTTCTTAATGACCATTATCGCTGTGTGATGCACGAGGTAAACTCATCATTGGGATATCACTGTGATGAATTAATGGAGGTTTCAGCCAAAGCTAATCTAATCACTCTCAGAGTATTGATCAGACAGGTTTTCTTTCAGTTCACTTCTAAGACGGATAAAACTGTTTGTTTAAATGATTCCATGTATCCCATTATCGACATAATCTTAATACCTGGAAGGGTTTTCTTCTCGTGTGCAATTTTAGTTGAATTACCTACCGTAAGGCCGTAATAATGCAATGAAACCCACCACATTTTCAGTCAGTGTGGATCTTATATACTACAAGTACTGCAAGAGACATGTTGTAGTAAATATTTTTTTTAAATACGTTTATTAAACATTAGGGCATATATATCAGGAAAGAAATATCGTTGGTTGGTTTAACGGCACGTTGAAGGTATGCTTGTCTGCATCACGCCAAGGTAATGGGAGCTAAGTGACTTTGCCAAGGACGCACAAATGTAGCCTTTCTGGGCTGATCTGAACTATTTGATTGCTAGTCAGACGCTCTAATAACTGATCTACCGAAGCTGAATGAGACGAAGGGTGCAATATTCCGACAGGAGTACGAAATGTAGTTTCCTGTGCACGTGCATCAACGTAGATAGCACATATTTTTATTTGAAGCACCTTCAAAATATTACACTTCTTCAACTGGTATCTCATTTTGGTAAGATGGTGCATTCTTAATTTTGTAAAACAATTAATGTAGAATGGAAGGGAGAAATCACCGTCATTGAACAAATGCTCTTTTGATAATGTTCGCTTAGTGATATTTAAGAAATATAATTTTAAAAAACAAACAGACCGAAGTTCAAAAGTACACGAATTAGCAACGATTCTTTCTTTTGATGTATTGCGCTTTGATTGGTTTCTACTCCCTTGTACTACACATTTGTGTGTAAAAAGTGAAGATGCTTTGAAAGTTTTGTTTCATACTATCATTCCAACAAAGTTTTTGAAATTTGCACCTGCTGATATGACCAATAGTTAATATATCTTTCAGGTGACACTAACTTAAAGAAGGATAATATCAATGTAATCAATGTGTTTACAGTCTTTTTTTATTTTATTAATCCACCGTGGCGTAACAAACCATTTTTTTTGTGCTACGAAATAATAAAGCAGTTATTGCATTCACAGCCAATTTAGAAACGCATGGTGTTCAACGTCTTGGCCAGTGCTGGTGCTAGATAAAGTATAAGTTTTGAGACATCATCTGTATTATTTTATTGGAACCGCGCTTGCCCTGAAATGAAGACATCGCCTTAAAAACGAATGCAAACGAAGAAGGCTTAGTATAGAAACGTTTTTATTTAATATACGAAGCGCCCGAATTTCCGTTCTGTCTCTCTGGTTATGAATTATTGTGTGGAATTTATGTCTTCCTGATGAGTTATTGGAACATATAACAGAAATGCATGACATTTAGACATCCGCATTACCAGTATCACATGAACCGTTTTATGACTTCGGTATGAAAATACATTGGCAGCATCAGTAATACAGTTCAGTTTTATTCGAAATTACTGTCTACAGTGAATCACGAAGTCGATAACAAGGGCAGACAATGTCTACATATTTAACTGCGTAATGTTCAAATAACATACTATCCATGCTTGAGATCTTCAGGACACAAAGTAAAAGTCTTTGGTACAGCAGGAGGAAACAAGTTGTCAGTTAGGTAATGTTTGCTCGGAGGTACATTATACAGACGTAATTGTATCAAACACTCAGATTACACTGGTCAACAGTGAAATCATTACTGACTTGAAAAGGCCCTAATCTGTAGTATTTTGGTGTGCCGAACACGAATATAACCGTGAAAAATTTGTATTGGCTCTCGTTTTGAAGATATTCATATACCTCATTTTCTATGTTTCACTGTGTAAATTTCTCCAGTAGGACTGCAGCAACATCCGGAATAATGATGTAACATTGCATAATACCATCATGCTCACATCATCCACAGTTGATTGCATCATTTTCTGATGCAATGCAATACTAATGCCATGCGGCTGCTGAAGTAAGTTGACGTCAGCAGTGTACTATACATGTGTAGGCCTATTATACTAATGCCAGGCGGCTGCTGAAGCTGACGTAAGCAGTGTACTATATAAAGCCCAATCAGATAGGTTCAGCATTTAAAATATTTTAGACGTTGTGCGAGACAGTTCAAGCTACTGTTACATAAAACTTATTATTTTATCCATTTACGTACAATAAAGAACAGTAATGCCTCGAAAGTGTGTTAATACCGCGGACAATTTTTGCTATATTTGTGGGGAAGTGACATTTGCCAACCAGAAGAAAAGTATCAATTCTCAAGTGAAGAAGACATCTCATCTTTACTTCGGATGCAAGGTTGGTGACCAAGACAAGCCTTGGGCTCCGCATATATGCTGTGCTACATGTACAACACAGCTTTCACAGTGGTTGAATTGCAAAAGGTCATCAATGCCGTTTGCAGTCCCAATGGTGTGGAGAGAGCCAAGCAACCACCTAAATGACTGTTACTTCTGCTTGGTTCCTCCTCTTTCCGGCGGAATAACGAAGCGAAAGAAGTCGAGAATAGTCTACCCAAACATTCCGTCTGCATTGAGACCAGTTCCACATGGTGAGGGACTTCCTATTCCAGAACCTCCAGCAGAATATTCTCTTGATTCATCTGACGAAGACAAAGGTGAGTCGACCTGTTCTTCTCCTGGTCCATCAGCATGCAGTGATCCAGATTTTCACTGTGGTGCATCATCAACCCCACACAGAATAACACAGGAAGAACTAAATGACCTGATTCGTGATTTGGACTTATCAAAGAACAAGGCAGAATTGCTAGGATCAAGACTCCAACAATGGAATCTTCTAGAAGAAGATGTCACAATTACTGCATATCGAAAGCGCCACCAGCAATTGGAGCCTTTCTTCAGAAAGGAAAGTAATCTGATATTCTGTTCCGATATTGAGGGCCTCATGAATGCTTTAAAAATCACTCATGACCCACAAGAATGGAGACTATTTGTGGACTCTTCGAAACTGAGTCTCAAGGCTGTGCTTTTGCACAATGGAAACATTCTTCCATCTATTCCAGTAGCGTATGCTGTCCACATGAAAGAGACATACGATAACTTAAGGCAGCTACTGAATTCCATTGAGTATAACAAGTACAGCTGGCACCTCTGTGGTGATTTGAAGGTAGTTGCCCTTTTAATGGGACTGCAGCAAGGATATACAAAATACATGTGTTTCTTATGCGAGTGGGATAGCCGAGCAAGGGAAATGCACTACATGAGGAAGGAATGGACTCACAGGCAGAATGTAGCCATTGGAGAGAAGAATATCCAACACCCAGCTCTGGTTGAGGCTCAGAAAATCTTGCTACCACCCCTTCACATCAAACTAGGTTTGATGAAGAACTTCGTGAAAGCCATTGACCGGACTTTGCCAGCATTCCGATACCTGCATGAAAAATTCCCTCGACTCAGCGAAGCAAAGATTAAAGAGGGAGTTTTTGTGGGTCCTCAGATTCGAGAGCTTTTCAAAGATGACCGGTTCAACAACTTGCTGGAAGGTGACGCGAAACAAGCATGGAATGCTTTTCGCCTAGTTTCTACAAACTTCCTCGGAAATGTTAGGGCAGAAAACTATAAGGAACTAGTAGAAGACATGTTGATGAAGTATAAGAAACTTGGCTGCAATATGTCTCTAAAGATTCACTTCCTTCATTCCCATTTGGATTTCTTTCCTAGCAACTGTGGTATTGTTAGTGATGAACACGGCGAACGTTTTCATCAAGATATCGCAACAATGGAACAAAGATACCAGGGAAAATGGTCCACTACAATGCTGGCTGACTACTGCTGGACACTCCTCAGAGATGCTCCCGAACAGCTGTACAAGAGACAGGCGAAGAAATCTAAGATGTAGTCAATGACTTGATTTTTTATAGGTAGGCTATTACAGTTGACCTTTTACTATTGGAATGCATTTCGTTATGTAAACATTAATTTCTTGCAGATTACAAAAAGAACTAGAGCCAATTTTGCAATTTGACTGTCATATTCGTGTTCAGCACATAAAAATTGATAAGAATTGACTAATTTTATTTCAGTAACATGACTTTTGTAAAAATTTGTTGTCCAGTGTTACCTACAACTTTATATATCCAGAGACTATATTCTCTGATATTTATTACAAAAACAGTCCTTCTTCATAATGAAACGTCGTAATAATCACGCGAATTCCGATCGACCTCAAAATTACATGTTTTATTATCAAAGAAACGAGACAGATATACACAAAAATAGGTGTAGTTACGTAAGTGGTATCATAAGGATAGAAAGAAAGAAGGACACACACGCTAAGCGAATAGGGCTGGGCTACATATTTCTAAAACAAATTGGATATTGAAAGTTCAACGGTAATGAGTTCACTTTGCAGGACTGCAGACATGGGTTCAGACCGGCATATCCACTTATCTTCGTTTCAGACAAATATCGAACAACTAGAATGGCATACCATTTTGTTTCTGTCATATTTAATATTGCATCTATAATGTATGTCCGCGGTATAATCGACACGCTTTTAGCTAAAATCTTTGTAAACATTCTCCAGTTGACCTGACACTTGAATGAACAATATGACCCTCAGAGGAATTTCCGGCAGATATCAAATGCTACAAAATGACGCTGTCCGTGTCGACTATTCCATGGACTGGATGGACAGTTATTCTTTGAATTGTAGTTTGTTAAAGACAACCCCCCCCCAAAAAAAAAAACAACAACAAAACAAACAAAATCTCTACTTCTAGATGTTGTTGGTTATCGAATTATTTAATTTTGATTTAACTGGCGTTTGGGGCTTTAAATCAGATATAAATTAAATCGCACACACACACACACACACACACACACACACACACACACATCGAAAAACTGGCATTCGTATAAACTTATATGATGATTATTTTTTAAAGAAAAAATCAAAGAGAGCACTGTGCAGTAAATTATATTAGTAAGTTAGAAAATTGCTCATGTAGATATTTCAAATTCACAGAGAAACATCGTTGGTACAATTTTAATCGGATAATTTTAACATAAAAAATACAATTTTTTTGGTCTTAAGTCGCTTGAGAGTTTCACATTATAAACACACAGATATCACAATCAGTCATTTGAAGCTTATTTTGATTTCGGTAAACGTGTTCATTCGGCAATTTTTTAGGTCCTTGTGTGGCGGGTGTGGTTGGTTTGCGAATGCCGCGGTACACATTATTTGGTGACACCGTCAACACAGCTTCTCGCATGGAAACAACCGGAGTTCGTAAGTAATTTCCATATACATATGCAAATCTTTATGCTCATTTAGATAAGATTATGTCATACAAAGTGAGAACTTGAAAACGGACATGCCAGGTAGATCGACCACTCATCAGTTCTGTTGTAATTTCTACATTCATTTTAATTAAGCAAAACAAATCTAATATGCCTAATAATAATAATAATAATAATAATAATAATAATAGTAATAATAATAATAGTTATTAAAATTATTATTATTATTATTATTATTATTATTATTATTATTATTATTATTATTATGCTTTGCAGCGATTTCAGAGTTCTTTCACTAATTATGGGCAACATTTACTCTGTCCATGTGATATTACACCACCGCAGTGAACCCCATGTTCCGCCACTAGGGATTTTTTTGCTACACACGCATGCATTTGATATCGGAAAGGCATGGGCACCCAAGTAAAGTTCCCACGAGGTGCTCCAGTCAGATGAATACAGCCTATGTGAACTTATCGTATCACTGTTATTGTTGATATGTGGTTCTGATACTGCAGTATACTGACTGTTGTGTAATATAAGAAACGAAGGATTCTGCGTAGCCTTCAATTCTCAAAGAGGAACCAAACAATTCTTGGTTAATACAAGATATTCACCACAGCTGATGTGAAAACGAATTAAATTATTGTTGGTGGAAGTGCTAATTAATAAAATTTGAGGTATATCATTACCAATTACCATTAAAAGATGCCAGCTATGATATAAATATGGACAACGTAAGCGATAAAACGATATATGTACCCTATCCAAAAAATAATAAACAATGAAATGGTAATCCTAATATCGCTTCATTTTTACAGCGACATAAAGGAGCGAGCATCACATTATTTTTCGCTAGCGCTGTTAATTTTATATTTGAGTTCTTTCTTTTACTGTAGAGAGTTTTCGGTGACCTGACTGGTTAGCTCGTTATATTCTCATCGATATGTTTCAGGTTAGAATCACGCTAGTGGATATTATATTTTCCTATATTACTTGAGTTTAGGTTGCGTTACACACAAAAATGTAAGTAAAATCTAATGATGCACTATAATTGTCAATTAAACATGTTGAGATGTAGTCCGGTCTGAAGCAAGATGCGAACCTTCTCGGATGTCTTTTGGGACTTTAGAACTCATCTTGGCTGCAAATTGAAACCGTCGTAATTGCCACTGACGAAAAAACATATTTCGATCGTAAGAAATTAGTGTACGACTGTTTTAGACAAGAGCATCCTTATAAGTCTCAAAGAAATACTGTACGCAAGCGCAACCCGTGCGGAGACTGTTTTCTTTTCCATGAGAATGTTATCTTAGACAATTATAATTTGAAGATTCACTACTTGATAGGAATACTATTTTAAAAAGATTCATGAGCGTAGCTAATGCTGGAATTAAATTTCCCGAGCATTGGTGTGTTTGTAAGTCACAAATAGTCAGGCTTATCAAGTTTCGCGCTTCGGGTTTGTACATTGTTTGGTTTCTCTCCAGATGTGGCCCTGAGTGATCTACTGTCAATTATTCTGATGGCTCCCATGTTTCTTCCAAGACACAATCCCCGATTGATGTACGTTCATTTCCCAATTATTGACCATGATGGGCTCGCGTTGGATCACCGTGGAGGTATCGTGACAATACATATGTATGTTAGAGGTCGACCAGAATATATTCACAACAATGATAGTCGTACGTGGAGGTCCGATACCCGTGTGTGTTGTCAATGCGAGAAGACCATTTTAAGCAACAATTTACGAAAACGGTTTTGTTGAAGTTGTCAGGGGATCGTTCACAGGTGCGTCAAATATTCTGGGCCCAGATCTCGCGCGCTGCACCGATCGCCAAACTAGTTCCAATGCGAGTCGCTGATAACATCTAAAGCGCTACTGCTGATCGCTTAAAAGTCTAGAATAGCAGGCGATTTGATTAAATTGAGATCGACCGAGACGAGTAGTAATCAAAGGTGGACCGCTCCGGTGGCCTAGTGGTTAGAGCGTCTGCCTCGGAAGCGCAAGGTCGTGGGTTCGATCCCTGGCCGAGTCATATCAAAGACGTACACAAATGGTACTTACAGCTACCTCGCTTGGCGCTCAGCATTAAGAGGTTAGTGTTAGGACTGGTCGGTCGGGTGTCAGGATAATGTGACTGGGTGGGACATCATGCTACGTGGATGCGGCATGCCCCAGTGCTAGACATCACTATAAACTGCCACACTGCAAACATCGTAGTGATATGACTGAAAAAGTGTTAAAGCTACGTTAAAAATCCTAATCACACACACACACACACACACACACACACACACACATCAAAGGTGGTTAAACTACCATCAATGACAACAATGACTGCCTAATTTGGTAAAGTCATTTTGATAATGCTCTCAGACGATTCAAAATATAATTGAAAGTGCAGGTCACTTGTAAATGTTTTCGATCATATGAGGCTTTCTTGCCAATTGAGAGAAAACTAATAATTATACCGCCGGTACCAAGCTAATTGTCAACGTCGACATTGACACGACGATTATCGGATTCTCCAGATGCAGTGATATTTATGCGAGATCCGCCTGCTCGTGTATGAAGTTCTTATACGGATGGATTCGAAAATGCAGACACTAAACAGTTTATTATGAGGCGGCCTGTAACTCGTCACTGTAGCTGTAGAAGATTTAATGTTGTCTTATTTCAGCCTTAGATTTGTATAACTTCGTGGATATTCATTGTTGGTGTCATGTGCGTTTGGTCAAAGTCACATAAGAGCGTTTTGAAGCGATGTCCGGAAAATTACTATCAGGGCCAAATACACAGACATGGGAAACACCAACAATGCAACTTGGCATACTGATCGTGTCTGTGATGGTAAAGTTGAATTTACAACATTAACATTGTGAAGGCCCTTGGTAACCAACTAACTGACTGCAGAATCGCATTTGTTGCCGTTTTATGCAGTCTGAAGACACTTCAATGCTGTCAATTGACTTTCACCGCAGACTGGCACCCAAGCGACTTTCAGGGACAGTTTATGTATGAAATAACTAAGCAGCAGGGTCTTAGTTAACCAAAACAAGTTTGTGTGGCTTTTCAAAATATAAATCGAGTGAATGACGGACCAGCCCGTAGTCTAATGATATCTGACTGATGTTTCCTTGTGGTTAATCGACCATAAGGAACACTTTGAATTCATTTTACGTGCCGTCACAAACAATCATGTCGCACCGGCATCAAAACTTTGTACCCCATATATTACTTTTTATTGGAACACCTGAAGTGATTTAAACAGTGCCGGTCGTCATGTGCTTGGATTCGTGTTAGTCCGGTTTGTGCTTAATAGGCTGCTGAAATGCACCTGTGGCCGAATGAGGGTGACTGATGCGCTCGTCAAAAATTTGTTATATTCACAAACTCGTAATTGAACAGCACACTTTAAGTGATATCATAGTTCAGTTTGAACCAGCGTTCTAAAATAAAGACCCCCCCCCCCCCACAAGATTGTGCGGTCACATTGAAATTTTCTTCTACAAAGTTAACTGTAATTGTCGACATGTGACTAACGCAAAACATTATTGATCAGCTAAAGGCGACCAAAAGAAAACATCACCTCTGTGACATTAAAATTATCAAGTCGGAGACGACATAAATGCAAACAAGAGATAGTATAGTTCTATTTCTCGGAATGATATCCTGAAGAAGGCGATTGGTGGGCGCATAATGTCTTGTAGACGAATAAGTGAAAGGAAAAAGTCTTCGTCTGCTCGAAATAACACACAAAATGTCCTCAGTCAAACGTTTTCAGCTTCCAAGGACGCCTAGCTAAAGTTTTCGGTTGTGGCCTATCCGTTAACCGATTTTGATGAAATTGCGATGAGAAAGTTGGTCTAGCATTTCCGAAGGGTCTTTGTTTCAGGACGAACCGAACTGGACGAAGCCGACATTGTTAACCTGTATTCAACAACAGGAACCGGAACATATTGATTCGTGTATTTCGTAACTTTTCGATATCTTTGATAGTTTGACTCTTACGGAATTTAACCGTAACTTGAAGTCTCTGATTATTTACATGGTGGCTTTGCCACTCGACGACAGCGTCTTCTGTTACTGTTTCTTGATAGTGCCGTTGCAGACTCGGTTAGACGGCCAAATAGTCGACATAGTATTGTTGAATCACTGCGTGCACTAGCCGGAAACTTTATCCCAACAAGCACATACTGAATTCGCAATGTCGATAAGAAACAGCGTTTGTTAGCATTACGAAAAGCTTGTTAACATTTATTGACGCGGAGCTGATGTGGATCTGACCAATTTTGCCACCAAAGCCTCTTTGGATGAGTTTATGAGCCGGGATGTTGTTGACGGCGACCCGAGCGTGCTTGTGGTTCTCCAAAATCAAACTGGAAAACTGCAAATTTCTGACGCGGGTATCCGCGATGTCGTTTAAATCAGCGAGGTGCCGTCGTGATAAACCTGGCTGAAATCACTGAGAAACAAGAAACCAGAACCAAGAAAACAGAGACGCCGGCGTGTCGGTGAAATTTGTCAAACATTACATCGACTATGTTATTACTGCAAACAAACGATACCAATATGCAAAGGTGCTGTTAGCAGTGCGTATAGTAACTAAATGAAGATATATAATAGGAATATTGACCAGCTAAGGAGAGAAAAATAAAGTTTTAAGAAATAGTCGATTTACATTAGGCGTTACGGACAGAGGTTAAATTGATAGACCTGAACCTAACATCTTAAAGGTTCGCAAGTCTATATTGTATTTATTCCTCTTATGTTGACAAAAAGACAAGTGGGATACAAATGCTATATTGGCAAATGATTAGCTTCAAGAATTATTCACATATACAGTTCCAAAATTATCAATTGTAGGAGATGAAATTCATTTCGAAGGACTCATCGTTTATCTGGAAAGGTACTTAACCGTCTTTGGCGATATTGTTTAAGGTTTTTAATTTCGTATACATGACAAATTTTGAGCAGCCCCGTGATGACACTGTTGCGAAATTTACCAACCGGTGCGTGGAAGCAGTTGTTATGGGATGCTAAACATCGATGGCAAATTTGATGTGCCAGTACCATCTCGAGACCATCTGGGAGTGATAGTACTAGCACCCGAAAACGCAAGGCAAATAGATACATAACCGTCTAGGTTGAAATCACTCAAATGCTGTTTTTATAACGATGAAGTGACAATCCGTTTTTATTTACTGTCGATTATATCAAGCCAGCATTGACGCAACCAGGAAATGAAAAACCTCGACTGATATTCAGCAAGGACGCACGTTTCTGCGTAACAGTTCTTCGACAGAAACAAACTTTGGAGACACAGAGCAAAAGCGTAACCACTGTAGTTTTAAATGAACATGGTGGCATGCCCCAAGAGCACACAATCGCCTGAGACTTATTTATTCCCAGGAAGATATTTTCTATGAAGGCATGGCATGCAGACCAATAAAGAAAACGACTTGGGTGGAAGTGCGTGTGCGTGGTGCGGCTGAACAGGGGCAGTCTGGTGAGGAATAATCTTCACAATAACAATATAATAGAAAAACTGTGATGGGCCCTCAAATCTAACGAAGCGAGAAAATAATTAAAGCGGATCAACATATGCTATTTGCAGAATCATAACCACTACCACTGTTATATAATCTGATTTGCTGTCTGGGCAAAATCGATAATAACCCATGTACCAGGTGGCGCTATGGAAATAATTTGGCTACGTTTACGTTGGCTAATACATGTCTATTCAGATATTCTCGGGTACGTTCAGTGTAGTATCAGTTCAACTGACAAACTGTACTCGGTGGATAGCGTTTAACATGGTGGAATTTAAGCTGTTGTTGATTGAGATGGAAATTACTGACATCTCAGTGCACAGATACAGAATTGGGGGGCTAGCTACCCCAAACTGGTAACTGATTTACTGACAGTAAAAGTCGAAAACTGTTTGTCGGCGCATTGATCTACATGCAAGCTCATAGAAGTTGTATTGATCTGATTGGTTAACCCCGTGGGATCTTAGCAAAAAGGCCTTAATCTGGAGACTTGAGAAGAACACATAGAATATGACCAGATTAAACACTGCCTTCCATAAACTACACAATTTTCCTTGTTTTTTTTATGACTATTTGGGGTCAAAATAGTTCATATTCTCTCCACGTTATCATCGTTTTCGATTAGTGTTATATCCCAATTTAATTTCAAACAGTCGAGCTGGTTGTATCTGTTTCTTTTGAGTTCCATGACAATTAATTATAAAGAAATCAGCCGTTTTACTATCCAGTTAGGAAATCAACACATGTCCTTTTTGATCAATCTCATTACATCCATGGTTGCTTAAACAGATTTACCAATCTTTTAATATTTTTCTCAATCACTACGCAAGTCCTTCTTGTTTTGAACTTTATTTAAAACAATTTAAAAAAAAAATAACCACCATATTTTCTGATATTAACTGTTGCTTTATCTTTTGCATCAGAATATCCGTTTTTGGCTTTTAGTATGAATCCTAAAAATTGCTTTTTATTGACTGTATATTTCCTTTAGATCTTAAATTGATACAGTAGTTTTATCTTCGTTCCTGCTAAATGGGTTAGTTTTGAAAAGGCTGTATCTGTTAATCTTTGTTCTTATGATTAACAGTTTTTCAAACTTCCATTTCACGTTATAAGTCTTTAACCAATCATTCAGCATGCTGTATGGTTAAATGCAATGCATTTTCTTGTTTGTTATCTCCATGCAGTTTATTGCTAACCATTAGTAGCTAAACTTAGATTGGATTATTTTGCCCTATTATGTTTAACGTACGTCATGTATGTTTGCTAATAAGTTGATGTCTCTGAGAGTGTCTTATAGTAACCACAACGCACATCTAGATGTTAGCATTTTATTCTGATTTTGACGTCGACTGTTAATTTCGATTCTGTCTGCTTCCAAATTTTATTTTATTGACATTTAAGCATTTCAAATGTGAGTAATTTACATGTTAAGACTATCTGACAGAGTTTTTGGTGTGATACACAATTCTTGAAAAGTCCCTAACTTTTAGTTTACGCAGCCCATATTTAATAGATACAAATTCTCTGTCTCTGTCTATCCCTCACACACAAGCACACACACAGAGACTGTTAGACATAAATAAAAATATACACGTATGTTAACGGTCATCAACGAAAATAGGGTTTTATTAAAATTTGAAAATATTACTTAAAATACATAATTCAATAGCAGATACCATATTCAGTTTTAGTATTCCACAAGTTGCTGAAGTTTTAAAAAGGGTCCCATTTTTCTCCCATGTGTGTATTGTATTATGCAGCTTTGCTAAATATTTTTCCAGATTTTTTAATACTTTGGTAACTTGTAAAATATATTAGTTAAGCAATGCGGAAGCTTTAATTGAGATATATTGTAGTCAGAATGAAAAAATCATTAGATACTCAAATTCGTTATTTCTGCTAAAATCACAATAGTAGGAAGATAATTTTATATCGATGCAATAAACGATTTCCTAAACTTTTAGATCACTGGAAGTAATGAAATAGGTGTTCGATATTTTCAACCTTATTGTTTACTTTAAGTATTCGTATCGTAATCAAATATTTGTTTCTTCAGAACATGATTTGTTACAATAATCATATTCTCGATTTCAAATTAAAGTGCACTTCTTTGCTAAAATTAGCGATGTTTTGACAAGCTTGATCAATTATTTGGCTCCTTAAAATTGTTTTCACCATGTCTCGTGTCTTCCATAAAGTATATTTGTTCTATTCTTCATCAAATGTTTATATTTAGATTTTAAATTCTTATATGTTATGGTAAACATTTATCTGAATTTATATTGTCAAGAAAATTTACTTTGTTAATATTAATTAATTTGTCTTTTCTGGTGACCAGATATTTTTTATTATAAAAAAGGAGAAATATTGGTAGCATGTACCTTTTGATGTAATGCTTCAAATGTATGATCCTTGAATATTAAGTGGATTTGCGACAAATATTATTACGTTTGACGCCCTTCTATATATGAATAAATGTTATTATTATCAATATAATGTAGAATATCCACGGACGAGGGCTGTTTTTTTAATCATGCAGAGGCAAGGATAACATCGTGCCAAAATGTATTACTAATGCATTTACTGATCTCTCTTAATTTTGAATCCTTCAATTTTAATGTCTGGATGCCTCAATGTTTTCCTAGCGCTTGTTTTGTAACCATACGCTGCTAAAGTCTTCATTTTCGATCGGGCGTTTAATCCGGGTTATCTTCGTGTATTTAGTAAAATAATAAATATGAACCCTACCTAGGCCATTGTCTAGGTCTGGGTCTATTAAGTATAACTTTTTTTCGCTCCTTCGGTTTTACTGCTTCAAAATTGTATTGTACAAATATTTTATTCAACTAATTTTCTATATATAATAGAGGATTGGGCAGTGCCAAAAGTAAACAAAATTGGTAAAATTGATGATGTGATCAAAGTTATTTTCCTTATAAGGGATATATTGTTTCTCATGCAACAACCCAGTATTTTTTAAAACTTATTTTGAGATCTTTAAACAGTTTTACTCTAGCATATTGTCTAGATTCAAATATAATTCTATTCCTAAAAATTGAAAGGAAGAAGTAGACCAAAATTATTTTAGTGTCTGGGCACATTTTCTCTTCTGAGATTTGTTCCTTCCTATCCAAATAGCTTTCGATATTAATTCATTACAGTGTAAACCAGACACTGATGCAAGTCCTTAAGTGTTTTGATGTTAGACCTAAAAGGATTGTGGAGGGCTACTTAAAAACAAAAATGCTTCATACGCCTACTCGTCCAGTTGAACTCTTTGAACTCTGTCATTACAAAAGAGATATGTCGTATTTGTTTTATTCCTGACATCAGTGGAGAAAAGTTCTATTCCTTTAATAACTAGGTAAGGTGCAAATAGGTACTCAATGACGGCACACTCTCTCTAAATGAAAGAACCGAGACAAATGACCATTGTTAATGATAATGTATTTGAAGTTGATGCTTTTCCTTTGCCTCTGAATATTAAATTGTGTCATTTTATGAGCTTGAAGAAAGTGCTGATTATCACTTGTTAGCTTTACTTGTAGTAAATCATTTTTCACCCTTAAGATGATTATCTTCAACAGTATTTACAATACATTTTTCAGCTGTGTTAACGTATTCCTTTTATCGTTGAGGTCTTGCACTGAAGATACATTTTCCGTTTGCTACTGGATCTATACAAACCCCATACATTCTATGATACAATTTAATTTAACCGTTCATAATGTAATATTTTCACAATAATTTCAACACAGTTCTGTTGTGAATTGTCTAAATTATTTGTGTACACCTTGATCAACTGAGTCACGTGATACAAGCGTACATATTGAAACACATAAGCAAATGCATGTTCAAATAACACACATATTGTAGTGTACAAATTTGCCATGACCGTTTGAGACTTGCGAATCCCAATACACGCATATATTAAAGTTTGAAAATATTTTGCTAATTTTCATGCATACATATGCATATACACATATTAAAGATTATCATATTATTTATTGGTGTTATTTTGGGCATTAATAGCCTCTAATACTGGTCAGTTTGTTCTGGAAATGAGTAAAAAGGGAGAGAAGAAAACAGTCTTTAAATAATTTATTGACCAGTCTCGCCTGATCCTGTATTAATTATTCTTTTATTTTCATAAGAATAATAAGAATATTTATTATTCTAATCAACATCACTAACAATATCATTGCTTTGTACTAGGGACAACATATTACAAACAGACTTAAGTATTGTTACATTTAATATTGAATAGTGTTCCTCTCCCGTTAACCAGTAACACGAATAGTACCCTCTGTAATCAGTTATTAATCCCTATATGTGAAGGAGTTCCTGACACGGTTATAATGGTCATACTAATCACAGTTGATTAGCTTGAGTGACACTAAGGCAATCGAATTATTCAGTAATATTTGTCTCATTACTCAGGTAGATGTCAGTTACTACTCGCATTTTCCAGCTACAGCTTAAATCAGCAAGAATGGCAAGGACTGTTTGAAGACCTTAGCTTGCAAGCAGAATATTCGTCAAAGCACTTGGTCTACGCAATATTATAATCTAACTTTCCCCATAAATAAGGAGGTGGAATAAGAGTTGGACCCCGCCCAAGCAAGCATTGTGCTTAATTAAATATATGAGACCAGGAGGAAAATAAAACATAAAGAAAAACTAACACCCAGTGAACGCTGGGTAATAAGCTAATTTAGCACACACAAGAACCTGCATCCTATTTGAATATGTAATACCAACAACTTTTTAATATTTATTTTGATACGTAAGAAATGTCACAATAAGTATAATAATAGTGAAAGCTTATTTGCGCGAAGCATGAAAGGTTTATACAAACCTCAGCATATGCATCACAAAGTATGGAACAATTTACACATATCATAATTCTCTGATCTATTTGTGAGCGGAAATATTATCCAATGATACATTTTATCTATCTATCTATCTATCTATCTATCTACCTATCTATCTACCTACCTACCTACCTGTCTGTTTGTCTGTCTGTCTATCTATCTATCTATGTGTCTATCTATCTATCTCTCTCTTTCTATATATATATATATATATATATATATATATATATATATATATATATATATATATATATATATATATATATATATATATATATATATATATATATATATATATATATATATATATATGATTTACAATTAAGCACTGCATCTATGCATTAAAAAGGTAATATGTAAGTTTTCTCCCTTGCTTTGGTTTTGCATAGACCCAGCAATTAAAACACTATGCAGATTATATTTAAGAGTGTTGGAGAGCCAGACAGTGAGACCCGTGCTTAGCAGAACTACATCTTCCGTTATTTTATTCACACTTTTTCTTCCAATTTCCTTTTGTCCTTTACAATGGTTATTTTGGCATCATAATGGTTTGCCTGTCAAGTCTCAGTAGAAGACAAATTATCAGCTGCACTCCAGTTTGATTGATACATCAGTGTTTCACTTTGTGAAATAATAAGGCAGTTTATGGGTTTATCAACTCCATCTATTTACAGTAGTAAGAGTTACAAAAAAAGTTCTATATAATTCATGTAGATGTGGAGTAGAGAACACTAGATTATAATTGCTAGATGTAATAATGTATTTAGACCATTACCGACGTAAAATACGCTTTGTTGATCACAGCCAAACACCCGAAGGGGCCAAGGTCATAACCATTGTCACGACCAGGGCCAGGGCTTGTTCCTACATTATGTCAAAGCTACACAGCCTTGCATCGCAGTGCCACTTTAATCGGTTTCATCCCCGGAAGGGCAGCCATATCTGGACTGGCTGCTTCTACGTTATTGATGTTGAGAGTGCACACCCAAATCGGTGGAATCTCGTTCCGAGTACAACGTTCCATTGTGATCAACGAGAGCCTGTGTCACACTGCAGCAAGTCCCTCCAGATACGGAGATTCGTGGCTTAATTATGTGGTTCCAACTTCATAGACGTCGACAAAATTACCTGGACAACGACATATGCAGTCCGGCCTGTGTCACTAGAACTTTCAAGCTGACAGCTCTATTAAAACCCTGCATACAGCATCGGATAGTAGCTGATCGAGCTGACATCCCTTAGTGTTGATCTTGTATAGTGCGTGCTCTTGAAGGAAACAGGAAAGTCCCCCCCTGCGGATCCAGCGTTGTAGAATTGGCCCGACGTGCCTCACTTTGTGTCGTAAGAGGCGACTAAGTAGAGGCATCCTGTTTGCCGTGGGTTGCGTCCTGTGTCGGGGGAGGAAAGGATTCTTGTAGTTGAGCAGAGGGTTTCCGATGCAATACACTACTTTGGCCTCTAGTTCTTCTAGACGGGTGGTCGGGATGGGCCCGGTCTCGACAAATCAGCTTGTCACGCCGAGCCCTAGGAAGTCTTTATTTACTCGTTCACTTACTTTATCTTCCTCCTTGTATAGCTCTTGATACCACCATTGCCCCTACAGTATATCCCTTTTGCTTTCCCTTTCCCAACTCTTACAAGACTTCATAGAAGGCAATGGCTTGACGGATTGATCGGGAAATAATTTTACCGACTGAGTAGAACATCTGTGCATCACTGGCACTTAAAAAGTGTCCCCCGGGTACTAATTGCACACAAACCAACATGAAAAATTCCAAATAAATCAACACAAAACTTGGATGGCGAGCCATATAGTGTGGAGCCATTCCACGCTTCATGGTTATACAGTCTAATGAGCGTTCAAAACCGCTTGCGGTATTTTCTCCGATTGTAATTGAAATAACCGTTACGGGATTGATCGGCACACCAAAAAGTGTAAACAGTTAAAATCGGGCTGTCTTTTGTTTGAATGTTAGCGACGAGGACAAACAGAACATATCCAGAAAATGAAAACTTTCTTCGATATTCCAGTAGCCTCATTCGCTCACACAACACTCAGTATGTCCAATGGCGTGATTCGCTGTCGTGACTTGGCTGGGGCGACACAGATAGTATGGAAGGGATGAAAAACGAAGGTATCACTGCGGTACGTAGAATGCGTATAAACGTAACAACATTCTGCAGGACACCAACACCATTGTACTCACCTTCAACAAACCAACAATACCCAGAGTGGTCAAAGTTGAATCTTTGCAAGTGAAGATTAAAGTTTACTTACCGAACCCACTTCGATGCTATAAGTGACAGAACTATGGCCATCATGAAGATCGATTCGAAAAAAGCGAAATATGTGGCCGATCCGGAGACCATTTTCTTCAGGAATTTGAGTGTAGAGCAACTCTGCATTGCGTCAACTGTGGAAAAGAGCACAACGCTAATTCAAAGGACTGTGATACCTGGAAACAGGAGAAGAAAATACAGAGGGTAAAGTACACTTCTAACATTCTCTATCCAGAGGCTATAAAGCTTGTACAGGCTAAAATATCCGTTCCTGATCGATCATTCTTGACTGGAGTGAAAAACAAAAACAAAACAACGAAGGACACTCAAACTCAGAGTGATTCACCCGATTCATCATCAATCTCTAACAACCCCATTACCAAGCACAGAAAAACACGGCATCTACTCAAACAACGTTCAGTAATACCCCATCTCCGAAATCATCAAAGACTAAATAGAAATCTCAAGGAAATATTTAGCAAAAGGAGTCAGATGACCCCATTAAATTCTATAATAGTTTTGGAGACATTGAGAACATGGATGCAGAAGAATCTGCTCCATGTGCTCAAGGTTGCGCCAGACCTACAACCCAAAAAATTCATCCCCGTTGTTCCTCCAGATAAATAACCACATAGATTGCCCTCGCGAAAGGTCTAACCTAGTTCCACAATCTCCACTTTAAACTGATAATGAAGATCATCATCAAACAATGACACTGTCGAGGACTTAAATCGGACTTCAATGATATTCTTTTGCTTTTAAACGAACATGATCATGCAGTAAATATTCTTCAAATATACGGACAACAATACACTTAAAAACTACTCCCAGTTTAGCACATACTTTCAAAATGTTGACAGAGCCTCAGGAGGAGTTTCTATTGTTATGAACAATAGAGCCCCTCCTAGCGTCATGCCTTTAAACACAAATTTGCAAGCCATTGCTGTAAGCGTCACTCTACAACGAGTGATTACCTTTTGTTCTATTTTCTTACCACCAAACACCAACCTACAACCAAATGAACTGGTCAACCTTATTCAACAACTGCTTGCGCAATTTTTTCTACTTGGGAATTTTAATGCCCATAACAACAGAAGCGAGAGAGGCAAAAAGGTAGAAGATTTCATTGCTAGACACGATTTTTGTCTATATAACACCAAATCACCGACATATTTACAACCAGGAACGGATACATGCACGAGTATCGATTTGTCAATTTGTTCTCCTTCGCTACTTTTGGATTATAATTGGAAGGTCGCTAATGACCCTCACAGCAGTGACAACTTTCCAATCTCTCTTAAGAACAGTAACGTTACAATCGTTGAAGCAATTCCACAATTGAATTTAAAGAAGGCGGACTGGAAAATTTGTAAACACAGCTAGTCTCAAGAGGAATACCGTTTTAAACGACAATAACCCTATTCAGTAGTTTACTTCTGTCTTAATCCAGATTGCAGAAGATTACATTCCCATGTCCTCACCGAATTGTACAAGAACCCCAAAATCGTGGTTCAGCAATGAATGTAAGGAAGCCATTAGACAACCCCGAGAAGCACTGAAAAAATTCACTAAGTATCCAACGCCAGAAAATTTAACTTAGTATCGTATTGTTCGGGACAAAGCTCTCCGCACGATTAAAGTAAGTAAATCATGGAAAAAATATGTTTTAACTTTAAATTCTCGTTCCTCTATAAGGAAAGTCTGGGACACGATCCGCAAAATCAAATGAAATGGAAAAAAACTCAATTCTTTCCGACATCCGAAACAAAACAACAAGAATTCAATTCCATACATGACATAGTTAACATACTTGCTGATAGTTTCTCTAAAAGTCCCTCATAGAATACTTATTCAGAAGCCTTCCGAAGGCAAAAAGAAAAGACACAGTTGAAATTCATATCGAATAACTCTGCTAGAACTTATTGAATCCTTGAATAAGGCCCATGATACATCTGCTGGGCCTGATGATATACATTACCAGTTTTTGAAACACCTACCAGAACCATCATTAACAGTTTTTTTTTTCTGGAAATCTTTATCATTTATGGATTACTGGTAATGTACCAAACATTTGGAAACAAACAACAGTAATACCAGTTCCCAAACCAGGGCAGTATTTTATCTGTGACGCATTTCAACGTCAACATCAATATAATCATCAAGTGTTTTTCTCCTGGTGTGGATTGCTCCTTGTACATTGATAATTTTCTGATATTGTATCGATCAAAGCACATGCATACAATTGAAAGACAACTACAGCGAAATATCAACAAGATTTTAAATTGGGCCAATACTAACGGTTTCAAATTCTCGAAATCAAAAACGTTATGTATGTATTTCTGTCAGTAAAGAAGACATCATGATGAACCTTACCTCGCGCTGGACGGAACATCTATTGAACTTGTTGAGGAAACAAAGTTTTTGCGGTATTATCTTCGACAGAAAACTGGCTTTTATTCCACACCTAAAGAATTTGAAAACTAAATGCTTGAAATCTCTAGATCTGCTTAAAGTAGTAGTGCACATTGACTGCACATCTACGTAAAGTAGTAGTGCACATTGACTGGGGTGCTGATAAAAAAGTCATCCTCAATTTATATTGAGCGTTTATTTGCTCCAGATTGGACAATGGTTGCGTTGTTTATGGTTCAGCTAGAAAGTCATACTTGAAGATGCTTGACCCAATTCATCATCAAGGAATAAAACTCGCTCTGGGAGCATTTACAACATCCCCACGCGATAGCCTCTTCGCTGAAGCGAACAAACAACCTTTATCACATGGTATAGAAATGCTTTCCATACAGTATGCTATCAAATTACCTAAGTACCTCCCACAATATATTATACTGTTGTCTACGCAGTCATATTGGTATTAAAGGTAATGAAAAAGCAAATCGCGCTGCTAAAATGGCCCTATTCCTAGAATCATCTGATTTTAAAATACCGTATACTGATTGTAAACCTATTATCAACGAATCTTTACGTCAGATGTGGCAGGCATCATGGAATGAAGCAATGAATAACAACACTTGATGCAATCAAGCCAACCCTAGGAGAATGGACTCCTTCCTACAGAACCATCCGAAGAGAGAAGGTTGTCATTGCAGGAATTCGAATGGGTCGTACTTATCTAACTCACTCCCACATGCCAAAAGGCGAAGACCAGCCAACGTGCGTTTCTTGCAATGAACCATTTACTGTTAAGCATTTAATGATAGTGTTTCGACCTCCAACTTTCGCGCGATCAGTACTGCAATGTGTGTCATACATGTCATATGAAGGAACTTTTTGATACAATAAACGTCACTTGTGTTATAGAATTCTTGAAAGAATAAGCATTTATTCTAAGCTATAACTTTATGCTGTCACCTTGAGCACTTGTATGTAATGTATATACCGTCCCCTATTTTGAGGCGTTGTAAAATCAATCAATCAATCAATCAATCAATCAATCAATCAATCAATCAATCAATCAATCAATCAATCAATCAATCAATCAATCAATCAATCAATCAATCAATCAATCAATCAATCCAGGATAGTGTCTCTTCTGATTATCGACGGTATGTCTGTGCTCCTACACCAGCTAACCTCCGCCTTGGGTGACACTACGGTCGCCATACTCTCAGATTGTGTAGACACCAAACTTTCAGCTCCAAAGGCTCTCCACTGCATGGAATAAGCCAGTTTCTGGTTCTGGTCAAGTAACCTAAAAGTGTGTCGACTCTTCAGGTAGATGAGCATGGGCGCGGGATGGGCTATACAATACATACGATTACCTGTCAGACATGAGGCAGTTGTAGATTAGTAACCGCATGGCGTCACTAGTAACCAACCATATTGGCGGTTAGATCGAGCGGCCCCGCTTCTCTTTGCGAGAAATTATCCTTGGAATTATAAGCAGCATTGCAAGCCGATTGGCTCGTGCCGCATGCAAGTTCCATGATAGAATGCTTGGCCGGGATAAATGCATAAAAAAGTATTGACAGCGTACATCGTGAACATTCTACTATGTCGGCGCCCGTAGAACCCTAGCGACGATGCGAAATTTATGCCGCATGATTTCTCGCCTTGGGACGTCGTACGTTTTGACAAAGTATTTGTTTACGGGGTATTTCATCTCGATTGGATTTGCAAGTTTATGGAGAAGTAAGGAAAAGCAGCCCACTTCATCCTTGCGAACTGGATGTTTCATTCTGACTCGAGATAAACTGCCCGCTTTCAACGTTCAGCTGGGCATCCTGTAGCAGAAAAATATAGAACTTGAGCACTCCCACTACTTTTAAATCTGGATTGTAATGCAATCCGGACTGTTTTTGTTACCCTTGCTGATATTGTATGACGAAGTTGGGATGAGTTTCACAAATTTACTTAGAACGAATGTTTTTACCTTATGTCTTCGTATGCTATCATGCCATCGGGTTGGTAACACTTCTACCGGTTGTATGTTTGGATATGCCATTACAAGGAGTGATCAGCAATATAACTGACCTACATAAAATCGTCTACTTTACTATTGTCGGGTCTTTAAAAAATAAAGATAGAGTATTAGATATTCAAAAGTTTCAAATACGAAGGAATGATGAGCGAGTACTTTTGGGACTATAACTTTCTCCAGGTAAACCGAGATGAACACGTACTTCATATCTCGAAGGTTTTACCTATGCGGCAGTGGGGCGAAAGACAATATTTTCATAGGTATAAGCTTATGCGTGACATCTACAAGCTATAAGGGAATTTACTCATTAATTTATCACTGTGATGGAAGGCAAGGCGGACTAGCCATCACGAATGCAAACTATATAATCATACTAAAAGCCTCATAGCACGACGAGGTTATCGATTTAGCACATGCCAAAATACAGACAATATCAGAATGCATCTATGAAACTCCTAAAAATGGGTAGATCTCAGATGAGGATTTTGTGATAGTTTTGGATGAAATTGATAAATACCAATTAATGACAGATGATAATCGATGCAGAGATAAAAAAACAACAAACCTAGCTCTAATCCAATAAGGACGAAACTAGCTAGATACTTACATTAAAATTTCCTCGTATAAACTTAAACATTCTCCACTTTGTATGTACCCAAATTTCAGAGCGCTCCATAATATAAATGATCGCAGACATTTACTGTTTCTCGGCTAGTCTCATGTTGTTGTTGAGTTTAACGCCATCTTTCAGCACACGATAGGCTATACATGACGGCCAGTATTAATGGTGGAGGAAGAACCCGGGAAAACTCCGGAAAGAACCATCGACCCACGAGAAGCTACTGGCAAGCTTTCTCACATATCCACATTGGCTGAATCCGAGACTCGAACCGGCGCAGACAGAGGTAAGAGGACAGTGATCCGTAACGGAGAGCGCTTTAGACCACTCGACCACGCGGGGCCCCACCGGTTAGTCTGAAGTCCAGAATCCCCTTGTACTGGGTAGCCTGGTCGCAACGAAGCCAGTAAACCATTTGTCACAAATGCCTTTTTTAATGACAATCACCAAACGCCTAACCTACCAGGCTCTTGTGCAGTGGCATGTAAACAGTCATCTTGTTCATTCTCTGCTCCATACTCTAGTATAAATCCGCCACGTGATGCGCATTCTCGCATACACCGTGAAAGCTATCTGTGAATATGATGAGTACGTCTTTTTGTCTTTCTGCTCCTGACAGGTTGATATGTATATGATCTTTCTGGATTATCGTGACATCTCGTCCGAGTAAACGGTGACACAAATATGTGAAATATACGGTCTTTATTGGAAACAACGACCAGACAAATGCTCATGGGGCGAAACGACTGGAGAATGTAGTACTAGATATCAAGGCGCTGTCCCTCGGGCTCTGCATGTTTTTGGGTGGGTACATTCTCGCTGAAACCACATTGAAACTTGTGAGAGCCAACACATGGTGGACTGTCCATCCAACTGAGCACCAGTCTGTGCAACAAATGCATCATGGCTGAAGAGATTTATGACATTTTTAGCAGAGAATGATTTGACGCGTCCATGCTCCCACTCATCCGCAGTGGATGTGACTAACAGGTACTGAACATCTCCACCGTAAGCCAGCTACTAATAACCGGAGGCCTACATATGTTTGGTTTTGGCGATTTGACTACAGCGCCAATAAAACTAGGAAGGAGGGGCATTTGTAGGTGGGGCTTGAACACGGATCTCACAGCTCTGGAAAACAACTCGATTTCAATAACGTTTCAAGTAGTTTGTAAGGAGTTATATGCATTTTCAAGTAGTAAGTTTTTTGTGCTAAAATGGAATATCTTGTTTATCATTTTATAAAAATGCAAAAAGTAAGAGAAACATACATGTTTGTGTACTAAGAGATAACAACGCTATTTCTATTAACGACGAGCAGTGTTACATGTTTTTTGAACTACCAGATATGCGTACATTGCTAAATTCCGAATTCATGAGTGATATGTTTTTTTTTCAGTGCAAATGTTTTGTATTTTTTCAGATACAATTAAGGAGCTATTGACATTATTCAAAGAGTATTTGAAAATGCGTCGTCTTTTCAATAAAAATCCTTTTAAACTTCAAGGACATTTCAATGCAAACCCTAAAAAACCTTTCTCAGGTCTTGGCTTGCTGCTTACTTGTTACAACTCGTCATTAGGTGTTTTGTTTGTAATTGATTTCCAAGTTTAAGAATTTTCTTTATTTATTTCAACAGGTTTCCATTGCATTGGTGCACATTTTGATATTTAACATACACTAGTATTTAAATGTATCTTGATATTGTTTGTGTTTTTCAGCACTGAAAATCCACTGCAGCTCAGAATGTAGAGCCATTCTGAAAAAGCTCGGAGGCTATACGCTGTTAGAACGAGGATACGTCAAAATGAAGGTGAGTTTTCTTGCATCAATATTGATAGATGCAACATCTACAATGAAACAGTGGTTTGATCATATCAATAAATCCTCAACTTTTGCGTTTACTAGAAGTGTTTTGAGTTTTTATTAATAAGGGAGACAATCTGAGTTTAATTGCTGATAATAATAATCTCAGTGATGTTGATTAAGTCGAAATTAGGAAGGGGAGAGACTTAAGGCAAAAATCATATTTGACACAATATTTGATGACTTCATGATGTCTACAACTGTCAACGCATATATTGGTTTCAAATGTTTATCCTCACAGTGAAGATGGCATAAAATAGCACAGACTCATTACATATTTTAATGGACTAGAAGTAAACGTATCGTTGCGAGACCATTCTTTGGTTTCGACTAACGTGACACTTGGCACAAGTCCCCACGAATAATTGTTGTCTCTCTACATACTTAATATCATAATTGCTTTTATTTGTTCGGGTTATTTGTTTCTTATTTTCTTGAGAAATCTCTCTTCCGATTTTTTTGTCATACGGGTATTTTTTAACAATATTTATAAAAGGAATGTCTTGCAGTCCGCTTAATTTCTTTCAGGGCAAGGGGGAGTTGCTGACGTACTTTTTGGAAGAAGAAGATAGTTCCGCACGAATGCGCCGATTGTCGGATGTTAAATCCAGTCTTCTAAATAAAACTCAATCCGGTTCTATTTTAGGACCTAAACTCATTGCTGTTGATACAGGCTGTGATAAGAACTCGAACTGCTCAGGTTACTGGAGTGCTGAAGTGCCGCCCACACCGATTCTTGATCAGATCCCACCTCCATGTGACTTACAATCAAAAGTCGGCATGGAATATCGGACGGTTAACCAGTTTTCAAAGACTTCCTTATGGTCAACGTCTCACTCAAAGAATAGCAATCATGTTGGCGGAGATCATTTGAATGATTCCTCTTCTCCCACAGCATTAGGCCAATGTATAGAAGATATACTGTGGAATAATGTTCTTTACGAAGACTGCGCAGATACCGTGAATGTGGACAGCAGCACTAGCTTGATGACGATGGCAAAAGAAGTGGAAACGTCTCCAGAATGTATCCACTTGCTCGACATGTTCGCCTCCAATACTCAGGACTGCATTAAAGATGGTACGACCATGGAGATGGTGTAGTCTTTGTTTTAAATATTCTTTGTGCCTCGTTTCAAAGTGACAAGAGTGCAAGAAAGGACATTCTACCTTTTATGTCTTCTTGTTTATGTTCGTACACTGAGATTCCAAAAGGACAAGCGACTTAAACTTCAAAAATGTCTTGTCGAAATACAAATTCGCGATGAAATTATATTTTAATTCATAAAATATAATTTTGAAATATAAAATACAAACATAGATATTTGGCAGCAAATACGTTTTACTTGGTAACCTGTCATTACTGATGATTAATTATTAAACTGTCATTTAAGAAAGAAAACTTCGATTCAGAATACAATTAATTTAACAGATGCAATATTGCAGTAGCACTCAGGTTGTTCTGGAGATACAATTCTATCTGTGATATTTGAGCATAGATTTGTTCATATTTAAGATGTGCTGGATTTTCTTGAATGTGTTTATTAAAATTCAGCTTAAGCTATCTAAATACGTGATCATATTTACCCCACCCCTTCTTAATTTAATAATTACCTCTTTTTAAAACAAGATTCAACGCTCACTTCGTCTTTGAGACTTGTAAGGTTAATTTTTTTGTACGTATGTATGATATTGAAATAAGTTAAATTTTTTGCCTATACAAATTGAATTGTACATATGACTTTCACTGAGGAAATTTCTGGATTCAAAGATTGTGTTTAAACAATTCAATGAAAAAGCATTTTTTGTCCAGATTATTTAGTTGTATTAGGTTATTACGCATCTGTTTTGAGGTATTAAACCAACAGACTTTCATCTTGTCATATGTATGAATTTAAATTATATATTAGTTCGTACTTGAATTAAACTTTTATTGTTTCTGTTTTACAGCCAAAAATTGAAACTTAATTGTTATATTCGCCAATCACAAAATGGAATAAACACCCATCCTTTCTTAACAGTCATGGCATTTAGGTATGTTACCAACAAGGTTTAAAATTATACATGTAGTTAAAAGATCGGTTAGACCTATACACAAATGAGGCCATCCTATCTCTCAAAACAACAAGGGGATACAGCTGATGTAAACTTTCTGTCATAACTAAACTCTCTTCTGAAATTATGACAGTAAGAAGTTAAAAGGTTACTTAGTACTATTCTGAGACGGTAGTGGAAGGTTTTACCAATTGTTGGAGAATATAATATTTGATATTTGATCTTTTTCTTATTTATACGTGAAAGTTATGAATAAATCCAAATAAATGGACGATTTTAACGATGCATGTTTTAATTCGTCGTATAATTCATTATAAGAAAGAAAACCAATTTTTCCCCAGATGTTCGAATCTCCGTTAGTATTTGAATTCCATAAACATTCTTTGATTAACGAGCCATTATACTGACAAGCTTATCTATACCATAGACACCATGAAGAGTTATGGTTGTGCAGTGTCTTTTGACTGGCTGTTAGCTTGTTTTATTAGTCTAGAAGTGTTTCTCTTTAATTGGAATTCTCAAGGGTTATCATGTACTAACAAAATATTTGTTTATAGACCATGAAATTGATGTCGGGTCACAGGGTGTATAAGACCCAAGGTGAAACGTTTTCGTGCCATTTTATGCTATGAAGAAATTAGAAGTTTATGAAACTTAGCCCATGAGTCCAAACCTTATATTGTTTGCTCATCCATTTTTAATTTTTAATTAAATTAAGATTTTTGTTTTTTTAATTGTAAAATTTAATTAATGAAGAATCTTAAGAAGGGTAGTTTCAAAATATTTGTGTTCTTGCACAATTCCTCAGCTAGTCATCTATGAAAACGATTTTTAGCTGCTGACATTTTGATCTGGCATCAATGTAACCCAGCTTTAACTGTTCAGCATTTTGAAGCTGAAGTTCATTAAGATATTAAACATTCTTGCAGTAGGTAAACAGAAGATTTGTACTTTATTCAATAACGTCTATTGTTTAAATGACAAAATTCTCCTAATATCTGTCATGTTTATTGTGACATTTTCATAACCAGAAATTGGTTTAAAGTATGTGATATTTTGATTTATTTACTTTAAGATAAAATTGTTAGAATAAAAATGACATCCTATGACCAAAACACTTGCTTTTAATTGACTCCTAGGAATGTATAAACTGCGTAGAATGTATTTGATTCAAAGCCTTGCCACAGCAGATGGAAGAGGATAAAAAGATTTTGTTTCTTAGAGCTCGTTTTCAACCGCCGTGTCCATCACCCGAGTTGAGGATATATATATATATATATATATATATATATATATATATATATATATATATATATATATATATATATATATATATATATATATATATATATATATATATATATACGCGTTCGTATGATACATACATAGAAAATACATACATACATACAAACAGATATATATTATTATTGTGAAATATAATCTCTAAATTGAAAGGGGTAAATGGTCTGCAAGTATCTCCCGATATAAAAGGTTTTGCATAATATCTATGTTCACTTTATTCCGAACCCAACGGGAGACATTCCCTAAAACAAAAAGTACATTTAGTAGTATCGGACAATTTTATTATATATAGCTGGTCTTATGTTACGTGTTTAGGCTCGATTAAGCATCTACACAAGAGTAAAAACAACAAGCTTTGAAATATATAATAAATAATGTATTTCCCTGGAAGTATTCTGTAAAAATGAAAATATATGAACTTACGGTTTTCAGAATCAAATAGAAAAATAATCCAAGAATAATCCGCAAATAAACTTTTAGTAGTCCTAATATTGAAATGTTCTAATGATTCCAAGTTCGAGTCCCGACGAAGAATCAAAGATGGAAGGCTATGACGTATGCTGTAACCTGTATTGTGCTGAAGTCTACAGTTACTTGTAGAAACACAAAACTTACTCCTCAGGTTTTGCAAATCCCAAATAAACATTTTAAGAAATGTCTTTTTTTCAAGAATTCTGTGTGAGCACAAATATTTCCAGAGAAACAAAATAATCTTTTAGAATCCAAAAAATTAAAAGAAAACTCCAAAACTAAAAAAATCAATACTAGTCACAACAGAAGAAAACAACTTGACATGAAGTGTTTAAAAGCCCCCAAACTCTGATCTCTCTGTCTCTCTAAACATCACTATTAATATTAAGTATTTCGCAATTTTAGAAATGCGTAATTGCGAAATAGAGGATCACGTGATCATATTTACATATTAAAATCACGTAGCCCTGTATGTCCTTGATAAGAACCAATCATTTTAATCCGAGAATAAAAGTTGCTTACCTGACCCTCAATCAAGGCCAGGAACTAAATCAAAATAGAAAGAAGTGTTTCTATTATTAGGTATTTATGAAAAGATTCAGGTGAAACTGAATTGTATGGAAAATATCAAATTCCTTGTAAACAAAATTACATTGCATTGACATGTAAAGCAAATAAAGATATTCCAAGACCCACAATAAACTAAATCAAATCAAACACGAATTAAATCAAATAAAATATACATAACCCTTCCGCTCATAAAGAAAAAGAAACATTATACATGAGGTTAAAACTCATAAATTACACACAGTGTACTTGAAATAATACATTATCATACACGGGAAAGTGCGTCTGCTATTAAATTATCGTTTCCCTTGATGTGCTTGATGCAAATATAATATTGCAACTGTCTGATTTTTTTTATATTATCTTGCCGATGAAAGTAAGGGGGTTGTGGTCACTAAACACATTAATTGAAGAAGGAGCTGACTTAAAGTAAACTTTTATCGATTGTTGAATAATTTGTTTCGTGCTTATTTAATTTCTTAGAAAAATAGCACACTGGATGATCAATACCATTTTCATTTTCTTGAATCAAAACTGATCCGTCCCCAAGATAACTTGCATCAACACAATTTAAATGATTTGGTGAACTTTGGAGCTGTAAGCTTTTAAGTATGGCTTTCAACTTGTGAAAAGCCTCCTGACACTTTTCAGTCCAAAGGAACCTGTTTTTCTTACTCAGTAAATATGTCAGGGTTTCAGAAAAATCGTAACAAAACTTTCGATAGTATCTTGTCATACAAAAAAATAGCATCAGTAGCTTTTTATTTACAGGCACGGGAAATTCAGATATAGCATTGACTTTAACATCTATAGGTTTAACTTGTCCATGTCCCAGATATGTCCTATAAAAGTTACACTAGCACGTTTAGATAAATTAATTATCATACATGCATCAGTGAGTCTGTCAAAGATTTTGTTGCTAAATGTTCTTGCCAGGTGTTGTTGTAGATGATGACATCATCGATGTAAGCATCACAATTGTCTAGACCAGAGGTAATCATATTCATGAGACGTTGAAATGTACTTGGCGACCCTTTCATCTCAAACGGCATTACTTTATATTCGTAAAGTCCATCTGGAGTCACGAATGCCGTAATTTCCATTGCTCTTTTCGTTCGTGGATTTTGCCAAAATACTTTAAGAAGGTCAAATTTGGAGACATACATGCCATTCCCGATCTTATCAATAGAGTCATATATTCTTGGTAATGGTAATAAATCTGGTTTTGTCACACTATTCACCTCCATATAATCAGCACACATACGGAAAGTTTTATCTGGTTTTGGAGCAAGTATGCATGGTGAACTCCATTCACTTTTAATGGGCTGTATAAAATCATTCTCCAGCAAATACTGAATTTCTTTTTTTCCAAGTATTCCTGTTTGAGAGGGTTCATCATGTACCGGTGTTGTTTCATAGGAATTTAGAATTTCAACTTTATAGAAAACTTTGTTTGTTCTTGTAGAAACATCTGGAAATAAGTACTCATAATAAAAAAATAACAGTTTAAGTTCATTTCTTTCTTGCTCTTGCAAATGTGAAAGTTTCTGGTCCAGATGTGTCATAATTTCTGTATTCCGGAGATTTGTCATTCCAATGATATTCATCGACTTAAATCTTTACTAAGTGGGACAGGTAAAACTAAATTAAGTGGCTGTTTAACCTGTCTATCTCACTCAATATACTCCTTTAGCATTTTGATGATGAAAAGTTGTTTCGTGTTCGCCTCCCAAGAGTATTTATGAAGCAAGTTTTATCGTTAACTTTCCTGTCAACTGTGTAGGAACCATACTATTTGGCCTGAAACGGATTTTGTGGTATGGGCAAGAGAGCCAGGACTCTATCACCATGCTGAAAACTCCTTTTATTTGAGTTTTTATCATACCTTAATTTCATGTTTGAGTGAGTAGGGTGCAGATTTGCTCTTGCAACCTCAGAGGCCTTTGACAACTAATACTTAAAATTAAATATATAATCATAAAGACTAATTTCAGTATCATCATTAGAAAGAAGTTTCTCTTTCAACAACTTCAATGGTCCTGTCACAGTAGTCGTAAAACTTGTTCAAAGGGGGTGAATCCTAAATATTCTTGAAATGATTCCTTAACAGCAGACAATAGTAAATGAATGCATTCATCCCAATCTTTACCCGTATCTGAACAATATGATCAAATCATATTTTTCAAAGTCTGATGAAAGCTTTCTAAAACCCATTGGTCTCAGGGTGATATTGTTACGTATATCTGATTTAGTTCATATTTATTTTAATTTTATTGTTTGTCAGCTTTAAAAAATTATTTTTATTTTACATGCTATTATAAAGTAATCTTGTTTACGTGATTTGGAAATTTTTTCAGAAAATATTTTGACCTTTACTGATTCATTTCCCGACCTTAATTCAAAATTAGTAACAGTCACGTGAACAAGTTTTTAATTTTTTTTATTGTAGGAATAATAAGGATGAGCTCTAGACGACTGTATTGAATACGTTACCCTCGACTTGTAAATAGTTTTTATGAAGTGAACAATCTTTTTTAAATTTTATTCTCTGAGTAAAATGATTGGATTTTATCAAGGTCATACTGGGGCTACGTGATTTTTGTTATTTTAACATGATCACGTGAAACTATTTCCCAATTCAATCCTTTTTAAAATTGCGCATTACTTAATTTTACTAGTGATGCTGAGAGAGAGAGAGAGAGAGAGAGAGAGAGAGAGAGAGAGAGAGAGAGAGAGAGAGAGAGATCAGTCTGGGCTTAAAAGACTGGATGTCAAGGTGTCCTTTTGTTGTGTCAGTCTGGAGTTATTTCGAATTATTCGGATTCAAAAGGATTAAATAGATTTTTGAACAAAGATATTTCTTAAAGATTTTATTCAGATTGCCAACACCAGAATGTTATTCCTTATGTTTCTTCAAGGAACTGTAGACTTGAACACTGTACAGGATACAGCATACGTCATCGCCTTGCATCTTGGATTCTTCCTCAGGACTAGAACTTGATTTCATTAGAGCATTTCATTATTAGGACATATACAATTGTATTCGTAGATCATTCCATGATAATATTTGGACTTGATTCTTAAAACCATAGGTTCTTTTATTTCTTCAATTTTACAGTATTTTCCCAGGGAAATAAATAATTGGTGAAATTTATTAAAGCTTGTTATTTTCTCTAATTCTCGTGTTACTGTTTATTCGAGGCTAAAAAGTAGTATAAGAATATGCAGAAGATTTGAATATTGGATGCCTAATTTGCAATAACTTGCTTGAAATTCCAGGCATGTTATTCGAGCCTTGATCAGATTTGACAGATATAGGAAGGCCAAATTGAGTAAAAAAAAATATCAATGCTTTTAGTATTGTTTTAGATTTAATATTCCTCAAAGTAATTGACTCTGTGAACCTTGTTGACGCACACATAATGGTCAACACGTATTGGTTGCCTGATTTGGTCTAAAGTAAGTGACCAACACAATCTGCATTATTCTGCTAAATGGTTCGTGAAATGCAAGAATAGGTTGCAGATTATCCTTAGGTATCTTCTAATTGGGTTTTCCTACCATTTGACAAATATGACAAGATCTACAGCATCTTCAAACATCAGTTTTGTTTGTTGGCCAATAGAAGTGATTCAAGATCTTGTTATAAGTCTTATTAATCTCCAAATGACCAGTCAAATGAGTTTCATGGTCCAGACTAAGTATTTCCTCTCTGTAAGATATTGGCAATACAATTTGATAGTTCAACGACAACTCGTCACCAGCAGGTACGTCGGCAGGCTTCCATTCTCACATAAAAATTCCATTTTCAATGAAATAACAGACAAGTACTTCAGTGCCTTCAGTTTCACTAATGGCTCTCTGAAACAAACAGGACATCTCGGGATCTTTTGCTGTTTGACGACAAGTGATTGTCTCTCGTCTCCCTGATTAGAATAAATAGAATGATTAGTTAATAGAGGATGACCGTGATCAATACCTTTTGATTCATGAAAACAAGGAGTGAAAGTGACCTCATCAAAAGGATGACCAAAACAGGTGTCAGCTAAAGAATCAATTTCATGATCAACCTCATTCTCAAGAACTGTCTTTGCCATAGCTGTGGCAACTGCACAAGCTGGGAATAAATCAGTGAATTCTGTTACAACTGGATCGACTTTCTGATCCAAACAAGGATTGTTAGTTACAAGTGGATTAACCACAACCTTGTCTTCAGCTAGGTCGTTTCCTAGTAATAAATGAATGTCTTCAAGGGGGAAAGCAAACACTATTCCGACTGTCACTGGTCTTGAAACTAAGTCCGATGAAAAATTTACATAATGGAGAGGAACATTAACAAAACCGAACTCTACTCCCTGAATAAGAATACTATCATTAGAAGAAGACATCTCAGAAAAAGGTAAGGTGCCTGATAATAAAAGACCCAATTTTAATAGGGATGTGATTAGCATAATCACCCATGAGTGATATAGAACCCTTTGACATGAATGGTACATAGTTCTCCATAATACAATCAGACTGGGGTTCATTACACCCAACGAATGTATTGCTTCCAAACATGACTGTGACCTTGACCGCTAAAAATTAGGACTTGATTCTGATGCTTATTTTTCAATTTTTATCAATCAGGACTAACCTGTCCTTTGTATAATGCAATAGATAGACGCAGGAAGAGACAAGGAGTTTTGATCAAACTTATGAGAAGCTTGATTGTTAAAAGTTGTGCCAGAATGAGATTTAGAAGGACGTTAATTCACCTGAAATACCTTTCTGCCAGAAGACTGCTGAGTGGAAGATTCGCCCTTAAAAGGAAATTTATGCGCTAAATGATACTTGTCAGCAGTATGAGCAGCATGTTCCAAGGTTTTGACTTTATGCTCATCAAGATAAGTCTTATTGTTACTATGGATACAGTTATTAAACTCTTCAAGTAATACAATTTGTTTGAGACTTGGCTAAGCACCATCTATCAAATAACTTTTTTTTTCTTGGAAATTCGACATGAATGTGTCCAGCTTCTTTTAATAGTTTCTGAATTTTTGCAGATAAGCCTCAGGGACTAACTCATAACTCTTTAAGATGCACTCATTAACCAGATCATAGCCAGCACTTTGCTGCAGTGACAGTGAATGGTCAATATCACTAGCTTTGTTGTCAACTCAATTTTCTTTGTTATGTTTTAGGCTCTTTAAAACAGTAACAAGAAAAGAGTGAAGACAACAAGCTTTGCTAAGTTTAACAAAAAATTATTGTCCCTATAAAAATAAGGCAAAAATGAGAAAAAGAACTGATGGTTTTACGAATAAAATCCAAAAGATAATCCAAGAATTAAAAAACAGAATTTCTAGCAATAAAAAGTCTTAATGAATCACAGTTGGAGTCCTAATAAAAATTCTAAGATGTAGGACGATGACGTATACAATAGTCAGTGTTGTGCTGATGTGTCAAAAGTTCCTTGTTGACCCAAAAAAATAATATTCTAGCTTTAAATAAAACTGCAATAAATATCTTCGTCCAAGAATTCTGAATGAGGACTTAAATATTAGAATTAAATCAAATATACTTAACACCAATCGATCATAACTCTATGCAAAGTGGAGAAACTCAGGAACCTGAGAAAATAACGGCGAAACAAAATTATCCACGTGACTCGAGAAGAAAACCGGAGAAAAAGCGCTTGAGAACAAATACATATATTATGAAATGTGTCAAAATTATACGTATCATAAAGATTTTTGGCTCAGGAATTAGGAAGATAATCTGCCCCCCCCCCCTCCATGTAATGTGGGGGTTCACCCCGAATACAAAAGTTTTTTATACGGGAATTTCGGCTGAGTTGCATACAATCATTCAGTGGCTCCCCTCCATACAGACAGTCAGTTCTGTCCTGGATAATGTCCAGCGGAAGAATATAACTTTTCTTTGCTCACCAACTTGTGATTTTTATTAAATAATTTACTTTGTTCTTGCATATAATTAGTTAAACAGGCAACCCGAAATATTCTTGATTCAAATATTGCCAGCCCTGATGTAGGGATAAATACACTTTTATTAAAACATCAAATATAGCAAAAATGTTGTTTAAATAAGGCGGGCACAATATAACAATCCGTAGCAAGAATCATTGAAACCTTTCAAAATGGGATACGAAAACAGTCGAAAGGTGTAATGGCTAACGAGGAGAGTACACATAAAGAATGGAGGAATGGTAACGGCAATGTAAACAAAGACTACTTCACTAAATATTTTTGAACATTTATACTCTGCATTGTAGCATATATAAGTAGGATCTATCCATAACCATATTTAATAGTATCTTGATGCCAATTGACACAATACACTACAAAGATGTGGCAGAAAAGACGATTTGCATTTTAGGCACATGTTCTCCACATCACACCCACAAAGCTTGTTTTTTTAGATCTTGCAGAGAAGAACTGGGTGAAGGAGTGGTCACTGCAGTGGTAGCGGTAGCTGAGGCTGTGTGGTAGGGCATGATGGTCACTTCTGTTTATAGTCGATGACTTGCAAAGCATCGATCCAAGAATCAAAACTGGGTGGATATGATTTCGAAAGTACTTTGACGTCTTTGACGCGACCTTTTCCCACTTTTGGGGTTCTGAGTCCGAGAATGCTTTTGATGTCGTACATTTCGTCTTCTTATTTTGGTGACGCGTTGTAACTCGGGCAAGTAAAACGTTTCTTTTACCACTTCCCCATTCATGTCTACCCAGTTGGGTAAGTAACCTTTGGGTAATAAGTAACTTTTGTCAAAAATGTGTTTGGTTTTACCAATGCCCACCAATCTCTTACTGCCAACACTCCACTTTTCTTGGGGATAGCTCCGTCGGCGACGTACCAAACAGGCGTTAGACAACGGTCACTTCGTTGTCGGGAGTCACTTCTTGGAGGGCATGTCCGATGCTTCGATGGTAAGATTGGTTGTACGCTTGAAACAGGTGCGGTAAGACGTCTTCGTACTTGAGAGTGTGTTGATGTGTTAAATATTTCCACATGCGTTCTTTCAAAGTGCGTTGAAACCGTTCCACGATGCTGGCTTTGAATGTCTCGTTTCGTTAATTCGTTTTGGAAAACTTGGTTCAGAAATTCGGTGCCTTTGTCAGTTTGCTATCGAAGAGGTTTGTTTCAACACTAGTTGGCGGGCTTGCACTAACTCACTGCTCGATTTGGAAGTCAATGGCACCACCCTAACACATTTGGAAAAGCCATCGATGACACAAAACAAATATTTGTAGCCGCGATTGTAGATGTCCAATTTAGAGACATCGGCTAAATCGGCTTGTCACTGATGATCGATGTCCTTAACTCGAGTGCGACACTGGAAACTTTTCGTCGAATGGGTTTATGTAAAGTGTACGTGCCTTGTTCTTGTAACCATCATTGCATCTGAGGTAAACGGAGACTTTTCAGTCGAGCATTGGGAGCACGAAACAATTTCGGATCCCCTCCATAACCTGCAGGATGGAAAGGATCGTGTTAAATGCCGGCTAACACATTCTCCATTTTTTAATAAGTAACCCACTCTTCGCTGATGCTACTTTGGACGGGGCGAAATAGTGGTTTGGAACGGATTTACGTGTCCTGTGTGCCACAGGAGTAGAAGTCGAAGGTGATGGTGGAGGTGGTAATGGAATGGCTTTGGTCTTCTTTTCTTTTTTCTCTTTTGGTTTTCCTTCTTTATTTTTCACTTCTGTCAAAGGAGGAGTGGACATCATCCTTTTCACCTAAGCTTTCAGTTTTTCTCGATGGGGTATGGGGAAAGGGGTCAGCAAGAACGCTGAAATATTACTAGGAATGGGAGTTGCTGACGGTGTTTGAAAGACTTCTCTTACCTCTTCATCCTCCGGCTTTCGTGGGGTGGCGTCTGTCTTGACCGCTGGGGAAGGTGGTGGTAGTGGTGGTGGTGAACTTTCCACCAGGGTCTTAAAATATTTCAGAGTAGGTAGAGCAACTGTTTCGTCTAAATCCTTCTGGTGAAAGAGTTGTAGTTGTTGCATGAAATTTGATACATTTTTTCCAAAGGTCGACTGACGATTTGGTGAGTGCGTAAACGTACACTCTTGTGTGGTTCGTAGGTGGTCAGTTTAAAATTGTCCATCCTGTCCAGACTGCAACGCTTCTTTCAGCACGCCAAAGTTCACCAGTCGAATGTTGCAATAACTGAGAGTCAATCCTTTCTCTTTACATTCGGTGTGCCCTTCAATTTGTTTGACCCGGTATTCGTAGATGTATATTTTAGGACAACCACTAGAAAACTTAGAATCTTGTTGTCGGGATGCTCGTCCGTCCAGGCTCCTAAACGGTGTCCTTCGATATCAGGGTGACGTTGACCCAGGCGATCGATGTAAATGCAACTGTCCGTGTCAAAGTACAGGAAGTGATCTCTTAAGATTTCTATAGCTTCGTACAATTTTAAGTTGTCACGTAAGCCGCAATTATGACGTTTCCAAATCCGTCGGCTTCTACAAAGTCCAGTTCTTCTTCGTAATTGACTCAAATCAAGTCCTCACGAAGGACGTCTACGAGTTTCATGAATTTGGTTTTGTCGTGAATCATTTGGAAGTAACGGGAAGGTTCTGTCAAATACTCTGTCTTAGGTAAACACGGTCATTGTGCCATTTTGCCCCACAAGCAATTTAACATCACTTCGAAAAACGATCGCCTTTCTTCGTTTTTCTCGATGTGGTCTAAAGTGATGCCTTCCTGCTCCCAGTATTTCTCTTTGAATTTCGTTTGAGCTTCGGGAGTGCGGCACCAGAAAGGATAGCCGCTGACTTCTTGTTCAGTTTCAAAAAGACATCCACGTAGTCACCGAAAAGCCTTTCTGAGTCTCGTTGCCCTTGTAGTATTTTTGGGAAAGTTGCAAATGTCGTTCAAAAAAAGGTGGCATTTATCCGTCCTCCGTACAAACTGTCTCGCGGGTTCAATGGGTCTACCAAATTGTAACTTTGTAGGATTTTTGGGAAAGTTGTAAATGTTGTTCAAAAAAGGTGGCATTTGTCCGTCCTCCGTACAAACTGTCTCGCGGGTTCAATGGGTCTACCAAATTGTAACTTTCCACGATGCGTTTAAACTCGGGATCGGTTTTCAAACGGTGATTGTACTCGTGTTCCCTGAATTCCACCACTTGGTATCCTTGCTGTTCTAACTTCAAGAGCCGCTGGCAAGTGTCCCGGTACAATTCTTCCATGGTCCGTTGTAAAAACTGATTTTTGGTGTCACGTTGAGGTTAGCATAGGGGACATACGTAAAATAATCAACCGTTAAACTCGTACACGATCTTAGGGTTTTGTAAGACTGTAACATGGTCTTTTTGTCTACTCCGTTTCGTGATTGCTGGATCCATTCGTCTTCCTTGTCGCAGACGTAATGCAGCCAGCATAGGGTTTTGACCGAGTATTGACGGTTGATAAAGTTCATCGTTTGATGGCTAATGAGAGCCAGGGTGTTTTCAGGCATGACTCGTTGGCAGTACACTAAGGAACACGCTTTGGCAATGGTGCATGCTTCTATCAAAGGATCGACACCTCCGTGTTCCATGAACATTTCTCGAAACTTTCCACAGCAATGCCGTAAAATGACCAAAGCGGAACGACAATACTTTAACATTTCTTCCTTAATGTCGAAGGGATCCGATGCGTGAGCCTGATACCAGGCGTAGAAGGCTTCTCGTTGTTCGGTACGCATGTTTTCGGGGTCGTAGTCGTGAGCATGAGGCAAATGAGGTAGAAGAGCGTGTTGATTTGCTTCGGTATTGAAAAAATGAGGAAAATAAGCTTTAGCCATTCGACTCAAAGGAATGGACAAGTAGCTTATCGAATCTTAAAACTGTACTTGTCCCACTTGCATGGAAATAGTTTTGGCTCCGTTCATATTCACTTTTAGACGTTCGTTACATTGTTCCATATGGTATCTGAGAAGAAAGTTCCCATCGAATCCCGATAAATTGTGAGCCATTACCGTGGCATGGCGATGAAAATCTCCGTATCGTTCGATGTCCTCTTGGCTTCACGTCTCGTCGATGGGGTCTAAGACCGATTGGGCGAATCGGCTAGCGTGTTCGGTTCCCGAAACTCCTTTTTTCACGTCCGCCAGGAATCTTGCTGCGGTGTGGACAATGGCTAAAACTAGGCTCTTGGATGCGCTTTTCGCATGCTCGATGAGCCATGCAGAAATTAGGAATGTGAATGCCGGTCTTTGGCATGCATTCGAAATGGAAAAAGACGAAATTCCAATTCTTCTTGTCATCTTCCTCATCTTGTTTGGAATGGTATTTTTGAATGTAGCATTTCTGTTCCAAGTTCACGTTTTGGCGACAAATGTGACAACGTTTCTTTGCTCGACAAACGTGTAACTTGGCACTATTGGTACGTATGCCTTGTCCACAAGTAAGACACAATTATATCATTTAACAAGCACTGTTCTGCCGTTCTTTAGATGTTGTTGATAACAGGTTGGACTGACATAAGTAAGTTCGTTGACAGGCAGGGCAAAGAACTCGTTCCTGTTCTTCCTCCAGACAGGGCTTAGAGGCCAAAGATCCCCCACATTTTGATCCTCAATGTTTGTGTTGCTCTCGATTGTTATAGCCATAGTCACATTTTTCACAGTAATAACTGAATCCCAAGAATGGGGCGATACTGGTGATGGCATCAAAATGATCGTTGTGATGATAGACGTGAATGTATTTTCCGTCTTTGAAATCTTTGCCTCGAAACAGCAGAGGACCGCACACTTCTTGAGGGTGTACTTTCAATGTGTAGCGTGGAGTGAAGACTTCTTGTAATTTTGCATTTCAGGAATGCAACAAGGTGTCTCCTTGGATAGCCCCGCTTGCTGTAACAGGAGTTCTGCTTCACTTCGTTGTTTGGCTCGGACCGATCGTTGAATGGTTTTTCAGGCTGTTTCAAATTATACCGTATCGTTCTTGCCGGCATACGTTCGTCCCACAACGATATCACGGGCTAAACACATTTGGTATTGAGGGTTGTTAATTTGGACGAGGCTACGCTTGATGCTAAGAAGGTCGTCCACGAATAACACTTTTCTGCGTGCTGTCCCTTGGGGTAGAAAGACGCGGGTCATGAACAGTGTCTCTTTTCCATCGGTGATGTAAAACTTGTCGTTTGTTTCACATGTTGAATCTTGTCGATGACTTTGGAATGTGTTATTTCTGCAGGGCTGCTAAACTCGATCTAAACGGGAGACTTCAGGCTGTCGTGATCAATGGAAAGTCTCAAGCGATAATCATCGTTTTCTTGACATTGCTATTTCAGGTTGGTTAACAAAGAATCCCACACCTCGGTGATGAAGCCCACTGCTTTCTCCAGTGGTACATTATACTCTACATCTTTAAACTTCACCGTGTACGTTTAAGCCGTGGTTCTAAATTTTCTAGAGGAGCGCTTTTCCGTCTCTCGAGTGTGATAGTAATTTTCAGGGTTTACTAATGGTGAACTTTGGCTATGTGTAGACTATATGGGTTTGGGTTCTGGATCACTCATGTTATCTTCAAAATCACTGGCATGAATTCGTGCCAAGACTTCAGCTAATGTACGAGGCGATAAATTGCGTTTCTGCATCTTACTTTCTTCTTCTTTCTCCACGAAATGATGCGATCGTTTCATCTTGACTGCGAAACGTCAAATGTCTACATTTTAAACGCCATGGGTCACATTATTTCCATGTCAGACCAGCGTATATGTAAAGGGTGTGTGACTTCCTTTCCACTATTCATTTCACTCTCAAACCGAGCAGAACGACAGAAGAGCCCACACAGATCGAACTTTTTATCAGAGCTTTGCGAGGTGTCATAAGAATTTGTTTAAAAGACAAGCCGACGGACTATTCATCCTCCTTGTGAGATAAAAGTCAAGATCCTTGCTATATCTGTAAGAAAAAGGTCATTGGACTACAGAGTGTCCAGACCGTAAAAAAAGCAAGATAGGTACTAGAAGAGACAAAAGTCAAGATGCCTGTTATCATTGTCAAGTAAAGGGATATTGGTATTCAGAATGACTTAAGAAACAACAAGAGCAAAACAAAGAGAGGGGTTCCGAACAGGAAGAAGAGGTACCCTTCCCAAAGGAAGAACACAGACACGTGCAGACAGAGTAAAATGAGAAGAAAAGAAGACCAAGAGAAAGTGAGGAAGAAGAGGAGGAAAAACATGTGACAGTGAAGAAATTAAAAAAGAAAACAGAGAGAGTGAACAAAGACACAGAAGAAGTCTATGAACTTTCTAAAGTGTTGTGTTGTGCTGTGAATTCGATTGTAAAAGTACCAGAATAGACTAGACAGAAAACGTAAGTGTCTGTTGGTTTTGATTTTTAGAATAAGAACCTACATTCACGCACTTACTGAAACATTCACACAGTACATCATGGGTACAAAAGGGCTTTTTGAGTTTTAATCGATTTTGGCAATTGAAATAATATCTCTTTTAGGGCCATTTATTTGCCTGGAATAGATTTGCTTTCTTGCCTAATTTTTTTTACAGTTGTTTGTGTTGTATGCGTTGTCTATTGTCTGTGTTATTATCTGTCTCTGTCCCACCAGTCCCGTTCCCGTCAAGCGTTCTAGTTTTTTTCCCCCGCTGTTTGCTCCGATTGATGTCAGCTCCTTGCAACATTGTTACCCATCTTCAGTGCTGTTACGTCACATTATCTGTAATGTATTTTCCCATTGTCGCTATATCGTCCCCGGGGGGGGGGGGGTTGGGTTCGTGTAATGCTAATTACCATTGTCGCTATAAATTGTGTCGCCATACAGCCCCACGACCTTTTAGAGTTTTCCATTCTCGCTATGCAGCCGCCTATTACTACTGATGGTTCTACAGTTTAGTTCTCCAGTTTAGTTATGCGAAATCAGTGATTTTGTACTAAATCCGTATGGAGATGATAGTTTTTAAAGGTCCAGCTCTTAGAATCTATGGAATATAGACTGAGGTTCATATTACATAAAATAGTTTAATCTCTTTACACCAGGTTTGTTCTTTCTCTAACTGTGCGGTAAACTTTCATTTTAGATGCTATATGAGTCATGGTACTAATTCAACTCCCATAGCAAACATAAGGAAACACCATGATATTCAAAATATAATAACTTCACATTTCTGGGTGCTGATGAACAGATCTATATTTCTCCATGAACAACTATCTTTGGAGCAACCGTCTGTGTGGAGAAGACATAATCAGCCGCGACAGTTTATTTTGCATCTACATGTGCATGAAACACACGTTGTCCATTCTGCAGCAAATGAATAAGGTACTAAAATCGCATCAATATAATCTTGTCTATATTTGCTTTAAATTACAGATAGGATAAGCTATCAAAATATGTTTTTTGTTTTACTAAACTTTTACTTTTTATTATTTACCAATTTTTGACCACTATACCTATATATACTCTATTGTATCCCCACCCATTTTTAGACCTGTTCGCAGTTTTTCCGTATAATTAGTACCGTGTATCCTATATGCACGATGCCTGCCTGTTTGGAGACTTTAGTATATTTTGACGTTGTAACTTGCACGTGTCGTGTACTCATAACAACTTTCAACAAGATTGTGAATTTCTCCTGGAGTCATCATTTTTGAGGTACTTAAACATTTTCTTTCAACTTTTGGCAAAAACTCTCTTTCCATATTGCTATCTCTCATTTCATTTGAAACATTAGTTATATTTTTTAAATATCTATATTAAATGACAATGGTATAGGCATGCTCTTCATGGCATGCCTCAGTCAGACGAACTCTTCTCAGAAGGTCATTGTCTTACATGACTTGCTTTGAAATACAACGGATGATTACTCTAATGTTCATATGATCCGTGACAAAGTATATCGCAGGGGAACATCAACCGCACATAGCAAGCACAAGTTTATATAAAGCAATCGTATTCCTAAACCTTTGTTCATTTCAAACTCTGAAAGAAACAAACTGGGGGTAAAAAAAATGATAGCATTATTAAAAGATTGTTTACTAAAAGCAAAATTAATTATGTTTTGCTGATGAAGTAGTTGGAATACATAAACTTACACTCTCGTGTTTGTCTTTTAAATATGCACACAATGCAGCAATAAAAATACGCACATAAACAGAATCTAGTCAGCTTCACAAGACATTTATTATACAGTACACGATTCAAAATAGTGGTACCGTTTAGTTATTCACTGTAAGTCTCATTGCTATTACACATTGTGTAGCCTACTGGACACATATTATGGCGGGTAGCTGATTTTTCCCTTCAGTGTAGTTATGAAGGATGTTCTTATGGTTGTATCTTTGTTTCAGTTGACAGCTGACAATGATAGAGATTTAGACAAATTGTTCTGCCCATGTGAATCCGTGTTAGGAAGTTAAAACAAATGTTGTGCTCATGACGTCATCGAGAAACATTATCTCTTAAAGCGGGAGTTTAGGACATTGCGTTGGGTGCGGAAGGAGGAGTAAGCAAAACCAACTGACGAGGGGTCTGTGGGACAGAACCCCCCTCCTACATGTGCGGCTGTAGGGGCAAACTTCATGCACTGTAGACATTTACAGGGCATACTTTTAACTACATAACTGGAAAGAAAGGGTACTCTAGGAAACCGATTGTTTTGTGTCACGTTCATTTCGAAGGCGAGGGGCAGCCGTCCGCCCCTTCCCCCTCAGATTCCCCGATCCGGCCGTGAGTCATAACTACATACATGAATATTAAATTTACACATATTATCTTAGTAATGTCTAATACTTTCAATTATATGTTGTTGCTAATCCTCCGAGTTCAAATATGACCATGACGTTAATAAATGGTTTGGTTTCTGTGAATACTGAAGCCTTGAATTCTCTGTGGTACACTTGACGGGATATTCAGCTATTACCAGAACAATAGTGGAGGTGCTGAAGTTCTGAGATTTACACTGCTCATGTTTCTGCACTGAATCTTAAATTATCATCAGTTTAATGTCTGTAGCTATCGTATGGATCAGATTGCTCCAACTGTAGCAATTCTGGGCAAGATCGTCGTACGACGCATTGTCAACGTTGAAGTGTTTCAATAACAACTTGAGAGAATCTTTGATTAATTTATTTTGAGATCACTCGCCTTCCTTCGGCTCGCGTAGAAGACAATCTGACAAAGTGATGAGGTGGCCTGTCCACCTCATCCATTTTTTCATCAACAGACATCCTCAGTATCTGGGACCCTATTATGCAATCTTTTCTCATCAGTTTCCTCCGGCAGCATGTGTAAATATGGTTGAGCCTCTTGGGCATGGCATATGTACACCGTCCAGGTCTCGCATATATATATAGCAGGGTCAGCAACACCATTGATATTTAGACCTTCAGTTTTATTTGTAGACTGATGCGTCTGTTCCCCAGCATATTCGCGCTTTAGCAATTTTGTTTCATTAGCATTGATGTCACCAAGGTTGATAAGCTTGTCTGCCTTAGGTACTTCTACAATAAGAGTCTGCAAATTTTCATAAAATGTATTGTTGATATTATCTGGTTTTGTCGTTGTTGATTCATAGGCGTTTATGATAGTTACTTGTCTTTTTCAGCTAGTAGGAGTTTAATTTGCATTAGTTGGTCATTCACGCCCTTTGCTAGATTCGTAAGACTGTTGACATGATGCAATTTGATGGGAAACCCAATGCAAGTGTCACGTTGCTCTTTTTCATCTTCGGTCACTTTAGAAGACGGTGTAGCCGGCTCTGACTACGACGAATTGTTCTGCCTCAGCTAAACGAGATTTACTCAGATCTTTTATCTGGATTTTGATTAGGGCCAGCTATCTAACAACTAGAGCTGTTATTCTCTATTATATATCTGCTGATGTAGTGTCCATTAGCTTGCGCATCTTCCAGGCACTGATGATGAGATGGGTCACCTTCGTCTCGTTATATTTCCTACCTCTGAAGTGGGATCCCCATCAGCCGTAGTATCATGACCAGGGTTAAAATCAAGCAGGCAATGTTTAAGTAACGTTTTATAGCCACAACTTTCTATTACTGAGGTGTGCAATGTGATCCTAAATGTTCTGCTCAGTCTTTCAAGGGATTATTGCTTAATTGCTGCTTTGATGCAGTGAAAATCGACCATATACCCTAAGCCACCTTTGTGCAGGTCTTCTGCGAAAGCCTGTTTCCACATTTGCCGTTCGGCCATCGCCACATGTCATAAACGTTTTGAGGGAGATACAATGAATTGCCTATGAGTTGGATTTAAGTGAGGGTAAGTTGCACATAGTCACCCTCATTCTCTTGTCCATACCTGTCTGTATCCAGTGAAACGATCATGTCAAGACGAACGGAAATTATTTCCGGTGCAGTGGATGGCCATCAGTTCATATTGCACCTGAGCTGATGCTCTGCGCTGTCCACACAGCGTTGTAATTGTGCCTTCACAGCCTCAGGAACAGCATATGTACCTGGCTGCCTAGTTCAAGAGAATTGATTTTCTTTCCAGATGGAGAAAAACGTTGACCCAAAGTGGACGAACATTTTTAAAAAAAATTGACGTTGAGTGGCGCTGCTGTTGTTAACAGTAAAGGGGGGGGGGGTATTATGTGGTCAGTAAAATGATCATTGACATCAATTGTCGATGAGGATAAAATCCATTCTGGACCCAAGGTGAGAAATAGAATGATGGGTTTAACTTGGATTAAATGTTCAAACATCCGGGTTTAACATATGATGCTAATATGGGACAACGGTGGTTAAATAAGGACCATATATATGCAGAAAATTTAAGTCTATAGGATTATTGTGAGTAGTCAATATGGTGGCCGAACAGTGGGTTGAACGAATATAAATATCTCAGCATGCCCTCTTTGCGGATGTGCAATTAAAATGTTAAAAAATACAAATACAAATATTTACCCCAAATGGTATAAACAGGTTTTATGTTTTAGAAATAAATAAAAGATTTATCCCAAATGGTATAAATAATTTTTTGGTAAGAAGTAAAAAAATATTGCTAACATTTTTTACACCCCCAAATAGATTAAACAAATTAAACAAAATTTTAAAAAATCAAAATAATAAAACAAATATCTTGGTACAGTTATACACACATTCATGAATGAATGCATAAAATTAAATAGGGAGAAATATAAATGAGTTGTCCGTTTTGAGTTTATCTCCGTTTCTATATCTCTTAAAAAGGCCATTAGTAAGCTTTTTAACGTTGAATATTTTTTCCGCACTAGCTTTTGTGTCTGCACCTCCCATGCCGCGCTGCTTAAAATCTGCTAGACCATCGGGGGCCCGTCCACAATGGTTGATTGAAACAAAAGTTAAAGTGAGAACTGGTAGCCTCGCTTTCCTGTGTCAAGCCATGTGATGACAGTTCTTGGCTCTGCATGCTAATGTTGTTGTTTTTGTTGCCATTGCCAATACTATAAACAGCTGATATCGCCCTTCCCTGGCTTGCCGTAGCTGCGGCCCCGAGTGGCCGAGTGGTCTAAAGCGCTCTCCGTTACGGATCACTGCCATCTCACCTCTGTCTGCGTTGGTTCGAGTCTCGGATTCAGCCAATGTGGGTATGTGAGAAAGCTTGCCAGCAGCTTCTCGTGGGTCGGTGGTTCTTTCCGGGGTTCTTCCGGGATTCTTCCTCCACCATTAATACTGGCCGCCATGTATAGACTATCGTGTACTGAAAAATGGCGTTAAACCCTACAACAACAACAACAACAACAACCGTAGCTGCGGCTATAACTGTTCCAGCTATAGCCTATTCTGTTTTATTCCCAATCCCATGTGTGCTCTCCGTTTCTTCCTGAAAATCGGTCAGTAGTCCTTAACCTATTCCAAAGTAGATATGAATGTTTTCGCTCAAGACGGTTTGAGTGATGCAGGACAACTTCGTCGGCCTTGTTCACGAAGTGCATTACCCTTTCCAAAAAGAGAAAGTTCTCATTGAATCTTCAGTTTATTATGGAACTCATGTTTGTTGTCTGGTCGACGGCGAATGACAAGACTGACTGTCTTATTGATATTTGATTTATGTCGTGTGCTACAATTTGGCCTTGTACGTATGGATAATGAGCGTGCGCACAGAGCATTGTTGAAATATTTTGGCAACACTGACTGACTGATCATTTATTACCACCTCGCTTGTGGAGATTTGGCCTTGTGCAAGTCGTTAATGCCAGCTTTAATATTTGCATCATATAATTTTTAAATGTCTGGTAGTGGCCTCAGAGGGAAAGGGGTTAGGAAAGCATCCTCGATATCATCTGATGCCACTGCTTGATCGAGGTTTTTGTTTTGATCCTCTTGATAAAAAATAAAAAGGTATCTAAAAGTACTAAAGAATTCTATTTCATGATTGGGTAACAATCTCTGCCACCTTGGCCTGATGACTTGAACTTTGGGGACACTGTAAGTTTTTTTTATGATTTGAGTTTGTGTTCCTAATTTTATGTCATTTCTATTATCATTTAAAACAAAAACAAACAAAAAAACCACAAACAAAACCCCAACCAATTATTTGTAGAAGGGTAGATTTTGTAAGTGATAATTTCTTTGTTGTTTGTCTTGTTTTAGAGGTAATATTTAGTTATTTCGTTGTGATTGTATCTAATTTAAGTATATTGATATGCGTATTTTGATTTGTACGGTTTTTCTTAGTACTAATGACAGAATTAAGTCCAGTTTATAGATCGTGTCGCCATCGATGATAGGCCTGTACGCACAAGCTCTGCTAGTTTCAGATGAGCGTTGTTCTCTTCTGTCGGTTGGTTCCTGATCATCCCGTCCTTCCTGCCTGCTGTCCCATTCTCTTGAAATTTTTCGTAAACGTTTTACCATATTATGCTGGCTATATCCTGGGTGATGTAAACATCTTGAACGATATTACCTGATTCCAGAGAGCGCTATACGCTGATGGAGTTGCTAAAGAATTTGTATGCTTTTACGTCCTTGTGATATGAATCCATTTTAATGCTTCATTAACTGATAGGATTCCAAAGATGCGCCTCAAACGTTGTACTCTCCTTGGAATCACCACTGCTACTGCAGTTTGAGCAGGGTCATAATTGCTTGGAACTGACTATATACATATATATATATATATATATATATATATATATATATATATATATATATATATATATATATATATATATATATATATATATATATATATATATATATATATATATATATATATATATATATATATATATATATATATATATATATATATATATAACACTGGACAACAAATTTTTACAAAAGTCATGTTACTGAAATAAAATTAGTCAATTCTTATCAATTTTTATGTGCTGAACACGAATATGACAGTCAAATTGCAAAATTGGCTCTAGTTTTTTTTGTAATCTGCAAGAAATTAATGTTTACATACCGAAATGCATTCCAATAGTAAAAGGTCAACTGTAATAGCCTACCTATAAAAAATCAAGTCATTGACTACATCTTAGATTTCTTCGCCTGTCTCTTGTACAGCTGTTCGGGAGCATCTCTGAGGAGTGTCCAGCAGTAGTCAGCCAGCATTGTAGTGGACCATTTTCCCTGGTATCTTTGTTCCATTGTTGCGATATCTTGATGAAAACGTTCGCCGTGTTCATCACTAACAATGCCACAGTTGCTAGGAAAGAAATCCAAATGGGAATGAAGGAAGTGAATCTTTAGAGACATATTGCAGCCAAGTTTCTTATACTTCATCAACATGTCTTCTACTAGTTCCTTATAGTTTTCTGCCTTAACATTTCCGAGGAAGTTTGTAGAAACTAGGCGAAAAGCATTCCATGCTTGTTTCGCGTCACCTTCCAGCAAGTTGTTGAACCGGTCATCTTTGAAAAGCTCTCGAATCTGAGGACCCACAAAAACTCCCTCTTTAATCTTTGCTTCGCTGAGTCGAGGGAATTTTTCATGCAGGTATCGGAATGCTGGCAAAGTCCGGTCAATGGCTTTCACGAAGTTCTTCATCAAACCTAGTTTGATGTGAAGGGGTGGTAGCAAGATTTTCTGAGCCTCAACCAGAGCTGGGTGTTGGATATTCTTCTCTCCAATGGCTACATTCTGCCTGTGAGTCCATTCCTTCCTCATGTAGTGCATTTCCCTTGCTCGGCTATCCCACTCGCATAAGAAACACATGTATTTTGTATATCCTTGCTGCAGTCCCATTAAAAGGGCAACTACCTTCAAATCACCACAGAGGTGCCAGCTGTACTTGTTATACTCAATGGAATTCAGTAGCTGCCTTAAGTTATCGTATGTCTCTTTCATGTGGACAGCATACGCTACTGGAATAGATGGAAGAATGTTTCCATTGTGCAAAAGCACAGCCTTGAGACTCAGTTTCGAAGAGTCCACAAATAGTCTCCATTCTTGTGGGTCATGAGTGATTTTTAAAGCATTCATGAGGCCCTCAATATCGGAACAGAATATCAGATTACTTTCCTTTCTGAAGAAAGGCTCCAATTGCTGGTGGCGCTTTCGATATGCAGTAATTGTGACATCTTCTTCTAGAAGATTCCATTGTTGGAGTCTTGATCCTAGCAATTCTGCCTTGTTCTTTGATAAGTCCAAATCACGAATCAGGTCATTTAGTTCTTCCTGTGTTATTCTGTGTGGGGTTGATGATGCACCACAGTGAAAATCTGGATCACTGCATGCTGATGGACCAGGAGAAGAACAGGTCGACTCACCTTTGTCTTCGTCAGATGAATCAAGAGAATATTCTGCTGGAGGTTCTGGAATAGGAAGTCCCTCACCATGTGGAACTGGTCTCAATGCAGACGGAATGTTTGGGTAGACTATTCTCGACTTCTTTCGCTTCGTTATTCCGCCGGAAAGAGGAGGAACCAAGCAGAAGTAACAGTCATTTAGGTGGTTGCTTGGCTCTCTCCACACCACTGGGACTGCAAACGGCATTGATGACCTTTTGCAATTCAACCACTGTGAAAGCTGTGTTGTACATGTAGCACATCATATATGCGGAGCCCAAGGCTTGTCTTGGTCACCAACCTTGCATCCGAAGTAAAGATGATATGCCTTCTTCACTTGAGAATTGATACTTTTCTTCTGGTTGGCAAATGTCACTTCCCCACAAATATAGCAAAAATTGTCCGCGGTATTAACACACTTTCGAGGCATTACTGTTCTTTATTGTACGTAAATGGATAAAATAATAAGTTTTATGTAACAGTAGCTTGAACTGTCTCGCACAACGTCTAAAATATTTTAAATGCTGAACCTATCTGATTGGGCTTTATATAGTACACTGCTTACGTCAGCTTCAGCAGCCGCCTGGCATTAGTATAATAGGCCTACACATGTATAGTACACTGCTGACGTCAACTTACTTCAGCAGCCGCATGGCATTAGTATTGCATTGCATCAGAAAATGATGCAATCAACTGTGGATGATGTGAGCATGATGGTATTATGCAATGTTACATCATTATTCCGGATGTTGCTGCAGTCCTACTGGAGAAATTTACACAGTGAAACATAGAAAATGAGGTATATGAATATCTTCAAAACTAGAGCCAATACAAATTTTTCACGGTTATATTCGTGTTCGGCACACCAAAATACTACAGATTAGGGCCTTTTCAAGTCAGTAATGATTTCACTGTTGACCAGTGTAATTTATTAATAAATAGAGATAAACAGTTTTAGTAATATTTGTATTATGTATAATGCACACTTATTAGAGGTATAGAAAGTAAATAAATAGAAAAGAGAAAGAAAAAAATAAATTAATAAAATATAAATATATAGAATTTATATACTAATATAATCTTTACAACTGTAAACATTATACATAATACTAAAACTGTTTGTCACTATTTATTAATAAAGCACGTAGAATGTGTGACTGGTATATATACTATCTATCTATCTCGGTAAATACTCTGTACTCTCGTCTATCGCTGAGCGTAGTTCGCCCTTATTTCCAATGACTAGTCTTGTTTAGTCCTTTACGTCAATACATTCAAGTTTAATTTGGGGGTTTCGCATGTCCATTGGGGAGTACCAGGAAACAATCCTGTCTGTTCAGCCTGGATGTTTATGATAACTAGTTTCTGACGTTAATGCATTTAAGTGTATTCTGGGGTTTTTGCATGTCCATTGGGGGACCGTCAGGAAAAATGTCTGTTTTTTTTTTCTCCAGGACCTCGTATTAGTTCCAATTTAACAGGGCATCGATAAATTCTATTAGGACCCAAATGCAGATCGCCCAGCAAAGTTTCACTAGATGGGTTACCCGTCTTCCAGATTCCGCTCTTGTCGGCGAACTGTAACAGGTCTATTCGAGATTTGTCTATCGATTGCTCTAATATAGAACATGGTGTGACTCAGCTAACTTCCCAGGGGTGTCCTATTTTATAGTTCATATGTGTCTTAGAATTGGTCTCCTACTATTGTTCTGATTTTCTGACCTGTTAGAAAGTTTATTATTCATTTTTCTAAACTTCCTATCAGTCCATAATGATTTAATTTCGTAATTGTGCTCTTAGTCCATATCAGATTATAAACCTATTACATGGCGAAGAAAACCAAGATTATGTTACGTTCACGTTTCGCCTATGCTCATAATCTCAATAGTATGTTTGATGCAAGTAATAATACCTGATCTAGTGAAGGCCATTTCATGTTCAATCAGCTTTGAGTTTGGGATAATTTCAAATTTTCTATTTTGCTTTATTCTATCGTTTATCATTGTCTCCAGTATTTTGCAGATACCGTCGAATAGTTAGATCGGTTTGTATGAGTTTAGATCTGCCGGGTTCTTCCTGGTTTTGGGACAAAAACGACTCTAGCCTTCCTCCAATTTAATGGAGTATCTCTCGATCTAAAGATCGCATTCAGCAGATCCAAAATCACCAGTTCGATTATTTTCTGGGAGATTCTTATAGATTTCATATCCTAATTTATCATCGCCAGGTATGGTGATCTTTTTCTGACTAAGCGCCTTTCTCCATTCATGAATTGTGAAATCTATATTTAAGGCACACAGGCATATCAGCATTTTTGTTCTACCTCTTTCAGATGATTTTGGAATTTGGCTGGAATTGTTGCACATCCGTGCAAAACATGTCGCTAATTTATTTGCTTTATGTTTGTTAGGTACAATGCCATGCTTTTGGGGATAGAGAATGTAGACTTTCCAATAATTGATGTAATATTTGCATATAACTGTTTGGCATTTCTTGTGAAGTTTAAACATGAGGAGTATTCCTTTTTATTTTGCAGTGAGGATTACCTATTTAGCTGTTTTTCTTTTCTCCATATTGCAAAAAGTCTTGTGATTATTTAGTGTATTTAAATTTGTTGAGGGCTTTGTCTTTACTTGCTTGTTTGCATTCGTCAATCTACCATGAGACAGTCTGATTTACCTTCGTTCCTATTCTGAGTATGCTTTATTCAGCCGCTGATGACATTGCTTTGTTATGTCTACTTATAAGTTTTGTAAATTTGATTAATTACTGTAAGTTGTAGAGATTATTAGCTAAATTTGGGGTACTTGCATTGGTTCTATTTAAATATATTAACTATGTAAGATTGCATGAGATCTATAAATAGATGCCTACGCATGTGTTTACAGTTATTAATAATGATATCAGTAGTAAACATTATGTCCAATTTTGGGTTCGTTTCATCGTCATGGAAGACTCAAGTTATTTACCATTGGATGGGTTGAGTCATATAGGTTCCTTTACGATTTTTGATATTTGCAATTTGTCACTATAAGTAGATGCAAAATGCTTGTTTTATCTTGTACGCATGTATATAAATAGCTAAGGCAGGATAAGCTTCTTTTTCTTATTTCTTGTGTTCTTGTTGGAACGTATTTTATTATAGGATTAAATGGTCATGGTTGGATATTTATCGATGTGTAAATTTTACCTAATCGTTCACAAAGTAAATAAAGTCGGATGGACTTTGTGTTAACTCTGTGAGTGAGTAGGTCACATTTATACATCGATAAATACCTAACCATGATCATTTAATCCTTATATTCTAATTTACTTCCTTGATGTCATCAGATCAGCAGATTTCATCAACAGAACAGTAACTTTTATGTAGCTCAATGTTTTCTTTAGTTAGCCTCTTAGTTGTGACATAATACATAGCCCGATATTTTCTAGGCAAGAATTGTTGATTTTTTATTCAGCAATATAGCATAGAATGTAATAGTGGGTCATGCCATTGATATATTGTTATGATCATTATTTAAATATTTAAAAATGGTTGATGTTGTTTAAAACAGGGCTATACCTTTTTTCTTCTACAGTTAGGCTTGCATTTGGTGCGTGTTGTAATAACATCCAATTTTTATACCTTTTATGCATTTCGATCTTTAAAAAGCAATATCATCGTGTCCATTTTTAGTCAGATCCCTTGCTTGCCATATGAGCCTGACCTTTAATAACAGCTGATGGAACATGTTGTCGAGGCGACATGCAATAATTTCCGAAGATTGGCTTCTAAAGTCTGACATATATTTCTTCGGCAAATGGCGAGAGTGCTGGAGTGCAGGAATGTCTGTGCAATTACATTGTTTTAATTCCTAATGTTCGATTTTAATCTGGGGTTCGTAAATTTTGATCGGAAATCACAGGAGTGGGTGAGAAGGGCTTGTTGAAGTTATTATTAGGATGTAAAGCATTGATATAGATACTTCTTGATATCAAAAGACCTGGAGAAAGGGAACCAAAAGTAGTCCGCAGAATTTATCGATGTGTACAAAATTCCTGATTAGTATCACGTGACAATTTACATTCAATCAAAAAATAGAATACGCGGTCAATTAATAAAAACTGGAATTTTATTGTATTTCTATATTATCTCTGAGGTAAGAATTGTTTGAATTATTGAGTGAAAATATAATGTGCTCATTTGACTAAAATGTTATTCTGGTACTATTGTGAATTATTCAAAGTAGTTATAGAAAATCTTATTTGTTACACCAGGACAGTTGTCAGACCTGTACATTCGAGCAATGGAAACTAACTAATTCACAATATTTCATTCTTTGGGACGTAAGTAGAATTTTATTGGGCTTATTTTGAATTCGATTCATATGAGTAAGTTTATTAGGATTATTTGGATACGATAAAAAATTGTTTTCCTCTTACATTTTTTTATTTTATAACCTTGACATTTAAAGCTTTTACTAAATTTAAAAAACCTTGTTTGTTTTCTTCTTTCTGTTACTAAGTTTGTAACTATAGTGTCGTAACAGCTTCAACAATGTTTTGGTTGAATTTATCAATATTGACTTCTTACAGTTGGCCCTCATCTATACGCTCACAGACAGATCAAAATGCGTACCAGTCTGCTTTATAATATTTCCATCTTTGAATATTGGCTGTCTTAATAATATGAGTTGATATAGTGAGACTGATGAATACTGTGAAGTGGTCACTTCGTAGCGTATTTTACTGATCTACTTCCTATTCAGCAATTTTTGTTTTCTTTGTGTACATATTAAGTCAATTGCTTAGAGTGCTACGTGTTTTTTATATGTTCTAGAACGGGCACGGATGTTTAACACTAACAGGTTGGCATGAGTGACCGACTGTTTGATATTCCTTCTTTTCTAGTCTAAGTGGTTTCCGGCATTAAAATCACCACCGATGATTGTATACTAACCTAAACATATATTGTGTTATGTTTTAGGTGCTGTGAATTGACTCCAGCCAATTATCATTATTTCGTTGCTATCAGTGTTTATTTTAATTGACTGGTGTCCAGATAAATCGTTTATGTTATGCGTGAGTTGAGGGGTCCAACCAGACTGCAGGAAATCTTCTCCTAAGTTATTTTTTTTAACCGGGTGGTAGCCTTTGCAATTTATGTATCGAACTATTTTAGTTCCTGTGTTAATTGTATTTCTTTCTTTTGGTTTGAGTCACTTTTCTTTTCATTTTGTTTCGTAAGGTGATTTTGGTTGCTTTTAAGTTTAGTTAAAAATAATTTTAAGGTCATCACTCTGATGTAATGACATTGTTGTATTAAATTGAAGGTTTAAACATTCCGTTGCTACCAACTGGAATCGATTAAATGTGTATAGTGGTTGTTGCGGGAAAAGTAATATTGCTTGCTGTTTTACTTTTTTGCTGACCTTCCTAACGATGATCATATGTACCTTGCTTATCTTAATTTGTTGTGTTATTTTTGTGTTGATATATTTGGATTGTTAGTCTGGGAGTATGTTGATATTTTTAAACTTAAACTCGACAAACGTTGCTTAATTTTCTGAGAGGATGGTAATGGAATAATTGCTTACAAAGTGAACAGTTAAAGCGGTTGGAAAGATGCTTCCCTATATTATCAGGGCCAGTACTCAATATGACAGACAGTCTCACATCGATTTTCACCTTCAATGTGCAAGGATTCAATCTACGTATTCGCTAGTATAAATCCTCGCACCTGTTTATGAGAATATCAATATCTATCTCAATCAGCAGAGGTCCAACGTATGTTAAAAAGGATGATACATCTGAAATTTGAGTTTTGGTGCACAACATATGCTTTAATTCATACGATTCGGCAATAAAACCACCATTACTACCATCCATTGAAATAAAGACAGATAACGGGAATGAAGGGATATCAAAAAATATTAAGAAGGATTCATTATTTCCTAAATCAACATTTTCACGAACTCCATTGAATCTTTCAAGGACAAGGAATGAAGATTTAAGATTTTGAGAGTTTATCTTTTAATTTGCAATATTTTAATTGTAAAAGTATTGAGAAATACAAATACACAATAATAAATATGATCATATTTACATGGTTCAGAGCCTTGGTGTGATATGGGTTGCAATTATCTATAGTTTACCTAATGTTCATAATGGAGATAATGTAGTTCAAATGTATTACATTTATTTGTTTCTCATAGGTTATGATAAACAAAGATTTCACATTTGACGTATTCTTTAAACTGGTCTGTCATGTAAGTCGAAGAGCAGGAAGCAAGCAAGCTTCCATGATTTCCTCTCCAAATCAGTCATTGGAGGTTTCGAGTGGTCTACCAAGGTTTTATACCACTCTTTTGGGTGAGTGGCAATGCTTCATTTAGTCTTGCAACTTTTCCTTTTGACTTGTCTAGGATAATTGTGTTGACAGTCATAATAATGCTGTCTGGTCATAAGAATAATTTTCTAAAAAATGTTGGTGGCAAAACAGGATACAAAGTATTGCCTTTATTCCAACTATAATAACTCTATGGTTTCTACGTTTTCGTCTTTCCCATCAGCACTTCGATTTTGTATCTGTACCTGCGTTGGTTGCTCTTCATATTCATTATGTTCTTGGGCTTAGTTCATAGCTTACATTTTCAGATTGCAAACTGCTGTTCCACACGGAATTGGTCTATCTTTATAGGATGGAAAAGTCACGCCTTGGCCATGAATGAAATCAAACCCCTACAAACAACAACTACTTGTCCCGTGGATTCAAAATGATTAAAATAAGATCTCAAGTTAATTTGCTGGGGCAAAGTTAGGTTCCAAGGATCTGGTACACAACATCAAGCTGTCACAGGATACTTCTACCTTGGAAACACTGTAGTTTTGGAACTGGAAACGGTTTGGATCACTATTGATATTGAGGGCTGCATTGGGAACGATGCCAATGAACAGATGTTTAGAACACGTGATATTCGTTCGTAAAGCAAAGGCCAGCGGTATTAGTCCTTTAATCGCATGTCATACTTGAATGTGTTTCTGGTTTCACTTCTTCGATGCAGGTCTCAGCCACACATTATCAACTCCATTAAAAACTACGTGTCTTGCAATCACGGGTCAAATGATCCATCATTCCTAAACCGTCCTCCTAGACCATACACACATAGGTTGTCGGTTGGGTGAAATCTCCAATTTATCTCCAGACTAACTGAAAATAGTTGTCAGCCAAGAATATGTTGAGGAGAAGCTAGATCGGGAGAAGAAACGGAGATTTAGCGAAATCGGTTGTAGAAAGGGAAATGTTAGTGACAGAATGGCGGGCAGAAAGGAAAAGTTATACTCCATATAATTATAAGACATCAACATAGAGATGGAGCACGAAAAACAAATTGAAATTGTATAGTCTAAGACAGAAGGGAACAAGACTAACACTTATTCGACTTGAAAAATTAATTCCTACTTTTAGGAATACAAAGTCCTTACACTAAACAGCTACGACGATTCTCACCAGTTGCTCCCGGTTGCTAAATCCTTGGACACATATCGCAAATGTGTTTGTAAGCAGGAGATCCTCTCAAATTTGCAACATGTTTTTGATAGACGTGTCCTCAGATTGAGAGATCAACATATATCAATTGAAGGTATAATATCGAGATATAGCGAGGGGTAACCTTTTAATACAGTTCATGGATCTCATGGGGTCTGCACATGGTATGTGTCGAAGTGAAAGCTTGTTTTGAAAGGCTTTATACCTGTAACGTTTGTCTGATTATGTACGTTTGCCTAATATTACCATATGATCGCTTCCATTATTGTGTATTTGTATTCTCTGCATGAGTTCTAGCCACAATAACATGACTTGCTAAACACATATATTTTGGTGGATGTCTTTCTCCACGATACTTCGTTTGGTAGTCGAAATTGGATACAATGACAAGACTTTGCTACATCGTCGTTCATTTGAAATAAAACTTAAGTTGTCTGATCTGTGGATTTTCCATCAGTAATGTTAAATTAGCCGTGTGAATGTTATACGTGCTGATTTGCATCGATGATTTTGGAAGGTGCCAATTCACCTGGTTTACTAAACTAGATGAAGAAAGAAGATTTCAAACTTTCGTGAGGAATAAGAGTATATACCCATATTAATCTTCAGCTCAGTAATGTCTTTGCGACTTATCCAACATTCAGGGACTTAATAATTTTAAACTCTCTTTAATTCGTATCTGACGGTAAACCGGTTCAAATAATTAATAATATATTCATGGATGATGACGAGTATGCACTTGGAGGTTATTGAGATATTTGATAATCCTTTTGTATTTTACATTAAAGATTAGCTTTGACTTTTATGGATTCCTGTAAACCATTCCAAAAGTAATTTGTCAATCCCAGGTCTACATCGATCTTTGAGTTTTTGTGAGGTAAATTTCAAAGTATATCTACTTCTTACTGGTTTAGTGAAATTTTCATTTTGATTTTTAATATTCTCTTATCCGATATGGGATGCAAAAATGTGAAATTATGAATGATCCACTGTCTCAATAATCTTAATACTTCTGTACTAAATATGTTTCCTAATACTCTCAAAAATTAAGCAGATATTCCTGTACGAACACTCATTTGACATGAATTTTCTGTATTGTTGTTTTGCTAGTCTCGGTCATCAAAACATTGGAATTATTTAACACGTGTTATCAATTTCTTATGGAAACAGCACAAATTTCAAACTTCGTTTATCAGAAGTACAAACTAGACTGGTTTTTGGACCAAACCGTGAGTAGTGACAGGAAATATCTTTGAAATAAGTTTATATTTTGTAGAACAATTAATCTACAGGATACTCTCGTAATAATAGCTTTTAATGAATCAGCGTTTTTGCTAAGATAATAAGCAAGAATAAATTGAATTATTAAATTATATATTCTGAGATTGTTCATCATAAATAATGGTTATAACACCTGTCGAAACATTTTTTGACAAAGACAAATGCTCCTTGCGAAGCACATAGTCTCGCAACTTAGACCGTCTAAACTTTCAATTATAATAAGCTAGAATCGCAGAACGTTCAGATTTATCTTATTTTCTCTTTTGGATTCCCGACTTCCATGACAAGGGTGCTTTGACATATCAATCTGCTGTTGGGGCTTTGACAAACAGCTGGTGTGTCTTGCTCAAACTTGTTCGAAAATACGACGCCAGAGTTCTATGCATTCCATACTTACAAATTTACATTATCGTCCTTGGCAGCAGACTTTTCAATAGGCTGTACTATAATGATTTGAAATAAATACAAATGGAAATAAAAGCTATTTTCATCCATGACATATCTTACTAAGTATCAAGATAAAATGTCACAGCTGAATACTACATTCTGATAATGGGCTAAAATCCGGATATGTGATGCAGTCAAGTCAAATCTAAACGCTTGTTTTGCCCCAAACACAAATCTTGCTTAAGAAACTCGATAATGCATTGCCAAGAATGCGGGCAAATATCTTACATAAAGAAATAAATACAATTATGTAGCTCTCAGATCGCTGAGAAATTTCATAAATCGTGTTCAAAGTCAACGTCGCTGTTACTTCGTTCGCATATTAATCAGTGAAGAACTTAGTTAACTAATTTGCATATTTTATGGTAAATTGGTTATTGATGGATAGCTAATGTAAGCATCTGTCGAGGAGAAAAGCATCTATTAAAGACAAATCCTCATTTCGTCCATCTAAAATTACAATTAACTAATAAACCACTTAAGTGCCAACTCATCTTAAAAGTTCAAAGTTCTGCATACTAATCATTTGTCAACGAAGCTATAATAATGGCATGAAACCTATCATAGGCTGGTTATTTTGAGACTTGAACAAATACGTCTAGGCCTGCCGTCTGAAGACTTGATGCAGGTGCAACTCAACATTATGCCTCTAAGAAAAATCGCAAAATATAAAATTTTAGGCCCGCATCTCTACGTTAAGCCAAACACAACATAATGTCTACGTTAAGCCCAAGATAAAAGTACCTCAACGTTGGGCCCAACGTAACAATACCAGAACGTTAAGCCCATCATTACAGTACCTCAGTGTTAAGCCAAACGTAGCAGTATGTCAGTTATAAACATATAATAACAAATATTTTTAAACAGGTTAATAACAGTCAATTTGCGAATCATCAGCAGACGTCTTTGGCTGAGTTTGGCCTCGAATTGGACAACACGTATGGAAAAAGAGACCTGGACTGACCTGGAGATTATCTAACCTAGACTGTGTATTTCAGAAATTAGAGTTTGCACTCACATCCAATCAAAAAGTGAAGTTTACAGAATAAAATATTTCATGACTGGCTGGCACAAACGTTCAAACTAGATTTTAGTCTCACACGATTTATGATCTTCGGATCTTGTTCTGTGCTCAGAGAACATGACTTACTATTAACAGTCAGCTGTTCGCGATTCCAGTCCTTGTGATGATTGAGCGTAATTTACCATTATTAAACTGTTGGTGATTCCAAGCCTAGTGATCAAAGAGCGTGATTTACTATTTTTAGTCAGCTGTGGGCGATTCCAGGCCTTGTGATCAAAGAGCGTAATTTACCATTATTAAACTGTTGGTCATTCCAGGCCAAGTATTGTGATCAAAGAGAGTGATTTACTGTTATTAGTCAACAGTTGCCGATACGCAATCAGAAAATGGTTTTATTTGGTAAAATTTATTTTCTGCTATCACGAAGATCGAAGAGAATTCGAAAAAGCGCAAAACTCTAGGATTATTGCCTGAAAACAATGGTTTTATAGTTAAACTAAAAACGTATAAATATCACTGGACAACAAATTTTTACAAAAGTCATGTTACTGAAATAAAATTAGTCAATTCTTATCAATTTTTATGTGCTGAACACGAATATGACAGTCAAATTGCAAAATTGGCTCTAGTTTTTTTGTAATCTGCAAGAAATTAATGTTTACATAACGAAATGCATTCCAATAGTAAAAGGTCAACTGTAATAGCCTACCTATAAAAAATCAAGTCATTGACTACATCTTAGATTTCTTCGCCTGTCTCTTGTACAGCTGTTCGGGAGCATCTCTGAGGAGTGTCCAGCAGTAGTCAGCCAGCATTGTAGTGGACCATTTTCCCTGGTATCTTTGTTCCATTGTTGCGATATCTTGATGAAAACGTTCGCCGTGTTCATCACTAACAATACCACATTTGCTAGGAAAGAAATCCAAATGGGAATGAAGGAAGTGAATCTTTAGAGACATATTGCAGCCAAGTTTCTTATACTTCATCAACATGTCTTCTACTAGTTCCTTATAGTTTTCTGCCCTAACATTTCCGAGGAAGTTTGTAGAAACTAGGCGAAAAGCATTCCATGCTTGTTTCGCGTCACCTTCCAGCAAGTTGTTGAACCGGTCATCTTTGAAAAGCTCTCGAATCTGAGGACCCACAAAAACTCCCTCTTTAATCTTTGCTTCGCTGAGTCGAGGGAATTTTTCATGCAGGTATCGGAATGCTGGCAAAGTCCGGTCAATGGCTTTCACGAAGTTCTTCATCAAACCTAGTTTGATGTGAAGGGGTGGTAGCAAGATTTTCTGAGCCTCAACCAGAGCTGGGTGTTGGATATTCTTCTCTCCAATGGCTACATTCTGCCTGTGAGTCCATTCCTTCCTCATGTAGTGCATTTCCCTTGCTCGGCTATCCCACTCGCATAAGAAACACATGTATTTTGTATATCCTTGCTGCAGTCCCATTAAAAGGGCAACTACCTTCAAATTACCACAGAGGTGCCAGCTGTACTTGTTATACTCAATGGAATTCAGTAGCTGCCTTAAGTTATCGTATGTCTCTTTCATGTGGACAGCATACGCTACTGGAATAGATGGAAGAATGTTTCCATTGTGCAAAAGCACAGCCTTGAGACTCAGTTTCGAAGAGTCCACAAATAGTCTCCATTCTTGTGGGTCATGAGTGATTTTTAAAGCATTCATGAGGCCCTCAATATCGGAACAGAATATCAGATTACTTTCCTTTCTGAAGAAAGGCTCCAATTGCTGGTGGCGCTTTCGATATGCAGTAATTGTGACATCTTCTTCTAGAAGATTCCATTGTTGGAGTCTTGATCCTAGCAATTCTGCCTTGTTCTTTGATAAGTCCAAATCACGAATCAGGTCATTTAGTTCTTCCTGTGTTATTCTGTGTGGGGTTGATGATGCACCACAGTGAAAATCTGGGTCACTGCATGCTGATGGACCAGGAGAAGAACAGGTCGACTCACCTTTGTCTTCGTCAGATGAATCAAGAGAATATTCTGCTGAAGGTTCTGGAATAGGAAGTCCCTCACCATGTGGAACTGGTCTCAATGCAGACGGAATGTTTGGGTAGACTATTCTCGACTTCTTTCGCTTCGTTATTCCGCCGGAAAGAGGAGGAACCAAGCAGAAGTAACAGTCATTTAGGTGGTTGCTTGGCTCTCTTCACACCATTGGGACTGCAAACGGCATTGATGACCTTTTGCAATTCAACCACTGTGAAAGCTGTGTTGTACATGTAGCACAGCATATATGCGGAGCCCAAGGCTTGTCTTGGTCACCAACCTTGCATCCGAAGTAAAGATGATATGCCTTCTTCACTTGAGAATTGATACTTTTCTTCTGGTTGGCAAATGTCACTTCCCCACAAATATAGCAAAAATTGTCCGCGGTATTAACACACTTTCGAGGCATTACTGTTCTTTATTGTACGTAAATGGATAAAATAATAAGTTTTATGTAACAGTAGCTTGAACTGTCTCGCACAACGTCTAAAATATTTTAAATGCTGAACCTATCTGATTGGGCTTTATATAGTACACTGCTTACGTCAGCTTCAGCAGCCGCCTGGCATTAGTATAATAGGCCTACACATGTATAGTACACTGCTGACGTCAACTTACTTCAGCAGCCGCATGGCATTAGTATTGCATTGCATCAGAAAATGATGCAATCAACTGTGGATGATGTGAGCATGATGGTATTATGCAATGTTACATCATTATTCCGGATGTTGCTGCAGTCCTACTGGAGAAATTTACACAGTGAAACATAGAAAATGAGGTATATGAATATCTTCAAAACGAGAGCCAATACAAATTTTTCACGGTTATATTCGTGTTCGGCACACCAAAATACTACAGATTAGGGCCTTTTCAAGTCAGTAATGATTTCACTGTTGACCAGTGTATTTTATGAAAGAGATATTATAGAACTTAGATATTTATTCTGATTTTGAAATATATACATTAATAAAAATACGTAGATGATAAAACCATATGGTTGACATTTAAATTGCATCATCATAATGGCTTTCTATTGTCTTTGTCTTTTATCTGTATTGTTTTCTGATAGTTCCATGGTTTCTATTTGTTCATTAATAAAACATTTTTTGTTTCTTTAATTTATCTGCACTGCTTAGCCGCTACCTGTCGTTGTTGTTGTAAACTTTATTTTTATTTTTCTGTTATCACCCTTTTCGCACAAGCAGTCATCTATATCTAGTGGTCGATGATCATTCTACAATATCATTAGACCGTCTGGTAATCCCCACGCCATACAACGATATTGGCATGATTAGTTTGTATAAGTCTATTAGCGGTAGATGATAGTATATGTAAATTTATGTCGATGCATAATTCAAAAACCTCGCACTTTGACGAAAATATTGGATGAAGAAGTCTGTCACCATAGTAAGAAGCATTATTTATATACTGACAACGGGCATTGTGTTGTATATTTAGACACAGCGAGCAGACTTGTTGAAAACGGACATCATTCGGACATGTACGCGATGCCAAAAGATAAACCCTAGTATCTTCTCCCATCCAGCTTTGCATTTCGAGCATCCCGAACAGGCAGGCGTTGCTAACATGCAGAATTTGCTCCGACGATTAAACATTCCTATAAAAAGGGTCCGAAGAGTTCTTTAAACATTAGATGAACCACATCTAGAATAAAGACAAGATAACAGAGGCAGAAAAGAAGACCAGTAACGCCACAAAAAACGTATTTAAAAAAAGAAGAAAATAACAATTATGCACTCTTAAAATAAGGAGAAAAGGAAAAAGTTAATCTGACGCCATTTATCTTGACATCCCATCTTGTAAACCACAAAGTAGGTCAAATACTTTAGAAATACAGGCCCATTGTGGAGTTGTGTGACACAGTAAAGTTAATCGTCCCGAACAAACTAGCAGTACCTACACGAGACAGAAAAACCTCAAAGACATCATCGTCTTGGGAAGGTTAATGTCAATTACAAGCCAAGAAAGACCATAATGGCACATAGGGGCTCTCTGGTGAAACAAGGTTCACACAGAATTAAACATGCCAAAAATTAGAGAGAAACACATTTTCTAATACAATGAGGAGCGAAAACTTGCACATTCTTTTATTTCATCAAGAGTAAGTATTATATTTCGTCATACAGTTTATGCGAGAAACTGAAAAAGGGCATAGAAGGAGCAGTATTCACATCTCTAACTAGATGGAAAAGACGTTGGACAGAAGTCAAATAGAAGAAAACTTCTCGTCCCTGCCAATACTTTCGGTGTCATTATGCTAAATGCAATTTCCTAAAGCCGCAACGGGTGTTCCGAAACCAATAAATGGAAGGAATCATTCATTATACGCCGCCTAGAGGCACCAAAACCCAAGAGGCTAAAAACAAGAATACTCCAAACCGGTACCCACAAGCAAATAAAATAAAACTGAAGAAAATACATCAATATCTGTTTATGTTTATCATTTTGTGCTGAATTCTTAATTTTTGAGAGGTTTGACTTTGCCTCTTTCGAGCTCGACCTTTAGTTGGCACTACATGGCCAGTTTTGCGATGATAACACTAGTAAATACCTACATGAATACAAAACAGGCTTACATAGGTCATTATTTGTTCACTTACCACTAATTAGTACCCTTTTGTGGTTCTTATTGTTATTAGTACTGTTGTTCGGGAATATTGTTAATAAAGAGATGTTGAATTATCTGGGATATAATCTATGGCTACATCACATAACATTGAGATGTCCAAAACCAACTAGTTGGCCGTTTGTGATAGGCGTTCAAACCACACTATTCAAATAACAATTCTGTCAGAAACCTATGTATATAATGTTTCGACTGGATGATTAAAATATGCACCGTTTTTGTTTGGAATTCTTTTACCTCCGCGGTTGCGAAACAAAAACATATGAATTATTTCAATTATAGCAAAGATAAAGTGATAGTAACCAGGCAATGCACGATACTACTGTTACTCAGGGAATCCCTCATACATGCATTCTATATCCATTAGCGGTATTCCGTGACTGGAGAGGTCATATGATGCGGGTCATTTAGTAGATGAGGTGAATCAGTAGATAGCGTGCTGGACTAACAGTCAGTGAGAAACGAATTGATATCCTGTCTAGACCAAGTCGAGTAGGCTCCTGTTGTGTCTATGAACAATGTGCTTTATTCCCATTGACTTATTAGTAAATAGACTTTCATGTGTTGATATGCCGTTAAAAAATAAACAAATAAAAATGACAACTAACTAATTAATCAGACAGGACATTAAGTTCAGAGGATGAAAATAGATCGATCTTGCAACTACATAACACCTGTATATATCACCCCTCCTGTGACTGACAATAAAAGCCATACAGAACGAAAGATAACATTTGTTTAATAATTTTTTCTCTCGCTTTTTGAGATAGAAACCAAAATGGCACGTGCAGGTGATTTCAGACGATGTTTAGTTTTAACTGTTGTTTTAAAAATTTCAACCATTAAGTTGATGTGAACAAAAGTATGCAATTAATCTGGTGACAATCGTCGAGTTATAACATCAGCAGTTAGCTTCAGTTGAATAACTATACACAGTCTTTCTGGTGACAAAATGTCCGAGCAATCATTTAGTTGTCTAAATGACCGCTAAATATATCGGCTCTGCAAATGTTTAACCCAACCAACGCTTTATACAATGGGTTTTATATGAGATATATGCAAGTTTTGTGAGTTAATATACGTTTGGGCCGTAGAAAATATACGGCTCTTTCCAAGTACGCGGAGTCACATTAAGTCTTATAAAATATTTCAAGAACTATTTCAAGAAAACTTGAAAAGCAGTTGCTATAATGATCTGAGAAATAATTGACTGATAATACATTTATAGTTTTCATTCTTTATTTCCTAATCATTATCGTTAATATTTATTAAAAGATTCTGCCTGATTCATTCAGGTTGTCACTCAACAAAATGATTAGTGTCATAGTCAAAATGCTTAAAACGCCAAGAAAATATCTCCTGTATTTGAACTGATTTATGAAAATACCATATCAGTAAAACCCCAGCACTCAACACTACCTCAAAAATACATTTACGCGGGTTAAATAAAAATGGGCATACTTTTTTCTCATTTATGTTCGTTTTACATTATATTAGTTCTGAAATTCCAGAAAGGATAAGATGCTAAGCAAGTTTGATGCAAGGTGAGATTTTGAAGTTTAAAGTCGCAACGTATATAACAAGTTCAGCCGCAATTCGTCACCATTGACAGGATGCATGTCAAAAACATGCTTAAACGATAACGGTGTGTAAAAGTTTATCTAGTTATCTAAATAATCAGCTTGCCAAAAATGTTTCAATTTCGAAACGTCCGTCATACTGAGCTCTATGATATACGATGGTCACATGGTCCGTTACCTTTCAGCTGACTCGTGCACACCTCGATTGGGAGGATAATATAGTTGTGTGTAATGAAATACTGATAAAACATTGTTTGAAATTCGACTTTCAGAATGAATTTTCCAGTGCTGCCCATTAGCATTATATTTACATATAGCATAAAACCGGTTTTATGGTGCTGAACTCAGGTCATTGGTAACTCCTGATACTAAAGTAAAGCGGTCAAAATTCAAGACATTTCGTAACAAAGAAAGATTAACAAAATCAAAAAATAGAAATACAATTATGTTATATCAAGTGAACTGGCAGCCGAGTGTATCATCATCTCAGTTTTTTCTTAGGTGCAACAAGCCATCACTTCTTGCATCATCGAATACTTTTCCATAGTTTAATTATCTCATAAAAAATTTCATACCAAAATGTTGTTAGTCCTTCTATTTTCCAGCCACTGAAATAGTGAATCTGCCTCTGGTTTCCGTGAAAGGAACATATTTTCTTGAGCTACGAAAACAACGTATACCTTTTGCAAATCCTGATAAAGTCTACCTATGAAAAACTGCCTTAATTATCCACCCTTCTTTGAATTGAATTATATTATATAGTGAGGCGTTGAAGAGATGATGACCCCTTAGGATTTCTTTACACAGTTCTGTTTTCCAAAGCTAAATTGAGATAGCCTGGGTCATGTTTAAAATCCATGGAACCAAATTTGTTTGAGATCAAAATTGTGCTGAGACATCAATGGTTCGTTTTCGACCAGTGAAAGTAAATTACGAGAACGCATGTGTGTGTGATTGGAGGGTGAGACAAAAAAATTTGACAACGGATCGATCATAACACGTTTTCATCGCTAGTGTTGAACTCCCACCAAAATGTAGAAAGTTTCTGCTTCATTAATGTCTCAAAGAATGGAGTTCAAACTAGCATAATGTTAAATTCTTAATACTTTCCTTTGTGTATAGGCGCCAAATGTCACTGACGTGAAAGTACGTTTAAAACTGATGATCGATATTTTTGTTTTTTTCTTTAATCTGTTCAAACCGTGTCCTGACTATACGTGTATGACTTTGTTGTCGGAGTATTAATTATCGACTGAATTCTTTATATTTAATGGAGTTCCCGTTTTCTGCATTAATTGCAATTTTTATAACGAGGTTAGCTATATTGGCATGGTTAATATACGTTTCAGAAATAAATGTTTCGTCCATCGAGTGGCCTGAGAAAGTTTTGATGAATGTGGTTTTTAACATTCTATATAACGATACGTATGTTTGCTATGTAAAGTTTTGCTCTGTCTCGTTGGGAAATACCAGATTCTTAGTCAGTCTCTGACATGTAATACAAAATACATGTTGTGTTTTAAAGAGCTTTTCCTGAGGATGTAGTTTCATTAAAGACAGTCATTTCAGGATACTTTCATTTTGCCTCAACTTGTGAGTGAGATATTGCTTTGTACTAGGTCAGGTTGGCAACAAGACCTTTGGATTCTTCATTACACTGTGCGCGCGTACTTTGGTTCCATATTACTGACTTGAACTTCCTTCCGTTATCTCTTTGCAGTAAACTTTACCGTTAATCACAATGTATTCAGGGTTGACGTGACTGTTATTTTTTAGTGCGAACTGCTGTCGGAAACTACTTCTTAGTGACGTCATCATTGTGCTATTGTATCGAAAACGTTGAAGTTCTATATCATTTGACGACTTTATTGCACCACACGTAAAACAATGCATAACGCTCAGGAACCCGTTTCTGAACTTGGCATTCATCCAACAATATATGATGGGGTTATACATACTGTTGCTCATGGCCAACCAATGAAATACCATCCACATTATGTTCATCCCTTCGGCGTTATAAAACGAGTTGTCTATGTCACCGGCGATGTTGATGATGTGAAGTGGCAACCAACAAATAGCGTAGATTATTACTACCGTAATCATCATCTTGATTATCTGTAATCAGAGAAATAGTGAATAAAAGAGGACAACATTTAACCTTAGCCTGTGTTAACTATAAATATAATGAAATAATAATAGGTAAACACATAATAATACGTTCATCACAGATGTCTGCAATGGGGAGAACATTCTTTCGTATTTAGGTGACTATAATCGTGCTTACCGGTGTAGAGCATCGATGGGTTATATAAGTAATATTCATCGCTTAATTATCGTCTTTGATCACACTATTTTCTACTCCAATCATAGTGAAAACAAGTTGGCAAAAGTGACTGATTTCAATTATTTAAGAGGTCTTTCAGAATTAGCAAGATCAATGTCAACTGCAACATACTAACATACTAACGCGTGGATCGATTTGAGTTATTGTGCTGCAAACAGGACGTTCTGCAGATGTTGACCAGGTTACATGACATAAATTAATATAACGGTTTCGAGTTGAAAAGACATGGTTGTAATAATTGTTTCTTAAACTTAGCTTCTCGTTATAATTTATAAAAGGAAAATCAATTGTTCATCAAACTTAAATTGTATACTATATAACTACTTTCTGTGTGTCTAGTTTAAGCTTAGAGATAAAAGTAAACATCACTTTTTAACCTGTTCACATTTGTATCGTAGTGCAAGCTGTATTCAGTACACAATTGTTGACGCTGTATATCAATTGTTCGAAGGTCCTCATACTACGATTAAATATCCTTTAACGTGTACACTGAATGGACCTAACAGTATGACCATCCTTAATGTTCAATCAGCGTTTACACTTAATAGACCTAATTGTTACGATCTACCTTGATGTTCCATTAGCTTTTGCATTGAATAAACCTAATTTCTACGACTTTCCTTAATGTATAGTTAGTGTTTGTACTGAATAGACCTAACTTTTATATTCTACATTAATTCTCTATTTGGCGTTTACATTGAATTGACCTAAAATTTTTTTATCTGCCTTAATGTTAAATTATCATTTTGCTCTTTTAAAGGCTGCGTCAGTACTTACAATCTGCCATTGTGACTTCAATCCTCAGTTTTTGCTTATTGAAAAAAAATGTTCACGCTTAAGATGGGAATTGTGCAACAGACACTAAGCTTTGCTATTGCCATTGATGCGCCGATTGATTTGATGGATTCTATTAATCCTGCACAATACTACTAAAACCGCGAATATTTTTCTGCTGTCAGCAGGGCCAATGAAATTTGATTATTCCACAAATTAACAGTTGCTAGACTTGTAAGACATTATCACAGCGATTAAAGTGTCTTTTGCTAGGACTGTGTAGGCAAACGAATATTACATAGCGTTTAGTCATCATGACCGCGTAACAGGAATACTTAGCGAAATGTCTGCGGTTCGAAACCCGGTTGAGGTGTAAGGCCGTATACATAAATGTGATCGACAGTTACGTAATTCTGACTAAAAATCGGAATTGATCTAGTTCCAGGGCATATTTGTGTGTGATAATTCACGTGACTGTCTGTATATAATGAAAACCAAGTAAAAAATTATCCATTCCTATTTTACTATCACTCTTTTTAAAATCACTTTTAGTTGAATTCAGTAATTTTTTTCAGAGGAATTATTAATTCAAATTATTAATTGGAATTATAAAGTGCTCATTGACATTTTGGTCTAAAACAATATTTTGGGATTACTGTAAATCCATTCAAACATATTCTGGATTATATCATTGTGATACATCAAGACTGTAAGTTGTTAAGCATATTCCAGACTATTGGTACAACAGAACAATGAAGAACTGGAATTCGTACTAAACACTACACTTTTAGACTTGTACTAGAACTGTTATGATTGTTTCGGATTTAACTAGCGAAACTCTTAGTTCCTTAAAATTTCACTTTATACTCTAGCGAAATAAATGATTTATTGAATTTTATTAAACCTGTTGGTTCTGATTTTTCTGTTACGTAATTGATGACCATAGTGTTGTAACTGACTATAAGCCTTTTTAAAAGTATGTCCTAGACTACTCACAAGAAGAGAGTAGTGTTGCATCTGCAAATTGTGTTGACAATATTTTTGTTTCACTCGACATCTGTCTGCTAGTCACATGTATAATTTATTAGACAGAGTCAAAACATGTGGCAATATAAATTGGATATTTGTGTTCTTTTTTGATTTCAGACTTTTTTCGGTTTCAAGTTAGTGTGTTGCTAGGTTAAATTGTAATTTAAAGAAAATGAATTGAATGATCAGTTCTCAACTTCTCCAATATCTATGGAGGCCTGACAGACCTTCTGCAAACTCATGCTGGCAATTGTAACTGCAGATGCAAAAGTTCTATAGTTATCAGACAATAACGTGCCAAAGTCAAGTCAAGATGATCTTTTCTTTTTGTAAGGTAACACTGTCATCGTATTCTTTGTCAATTTGTTCACCTTCCTTTATTTTGAAAGAAATTTGAAAAATTAACTTAATATAAATTTAAATTAGATTAAAGTGTAATTACAAATCATCGTGCCGTAGGTTACTTGTGCAAAGCAATATCATCCCAATGCCATTTTAAGTAGTGAAACAAAATTTGATAATTTTAATCCGGTAAAAACAACCAGTTTGTTCATGTTCAGAATGTCAATAGTTTAAATATATAACCCTTATTTGTCTGAGCAAAGATAATAAAAACTTTGTGAAATGAAATGAATCAAAAGGTGAAGAGAAGGAAGCAGAGAACATATAGCTTAACAGAGCAAAGAAAGTAAGTATACTTTCAAATTCTTTCACAATATAAAAATTTGAATTTTGCAAGCAATGAAGAAAAGCTTAAAACCAGACAGGAATTAAAAAATATTCTAGCTCTACCGAAAGTGGTTAAATTTTGCAAAAGCTAAAATCTGTTAGCAAAGATAATTCACAAATAAACATCGGTCTCCTTTTGCGTTTCTGACACAGGTCAAGAAACAAACTGCGTTCAGTAGTTTAACACTAGATACAAGATAGGTATCGGAAACAAATAAAAAGGATGCTTTCCTGGAAGGAGAGATTGCAAATACAATGCTGAATCTTTAAAGATAGGCAATTTTGAAAACAATTTCTTAGAATGTTTTTTCTTTCTCGATTTTGTTGTATGACAAGAAACTGCTCATGAATAACAACAAATGAAAATCCATTGTTGCTAAAGGAACAAATTTATCAACATTACATATTTTCTTTATTGAACATTTCCACCGATTTTCGTCTTTGTTATGAAAGCCTCCTGAAATCTGTGTGTTTAAATCTCATCAAAGTTGCACTCAGTGCAGAATGGGGGCAATAAACTGTTGATAGCAAAATGTTTGTTGATCAGTGATATCACATGTAAATTAGAAACCTTTACAGCAATTTGGAAACGGTAGCATCTCTAGCATTGCTAAAGGTTTCATACGTTTGTTAATGCTTTATTTTCATTTGTCTTTTTAACTTTGTTGCATCGGAACTTTTACTCGTTTACACTTTGCATGTTCCTTTCTCAAAACTATGCTGTATTTCTATTTGCATGGAAGGCATACGTGCGGAGCACAAGTGTGGAAAGTAAGATGGTTCAATTAGTTAGATATCTAGTACATTTGGAGGAAATGTGTATAAGACAGTATGGAAAACAATCAATCTGATTTTACGTTTGATACAATTAAAATTAGGCGCAAAGATAAAATAACTCCTTGAAGAAAACTAATGATGTAGCCACTTAAAGAACTGTTGATCCCTCTTTAGCTAATCTTACGAAAAGTTTAAAATGTGGTGGAGGAACACTTAACATTAGAGAAATGTACATTATGTACTTTGTTTGAATGACATATTATTTGTAGCTTTTTACAACCATGAAACTAATCATTATTTTATTTTCCGGACTTTGCCATCCGTTATATTAGTCTTCGCCATATTTGAACTCTGTCATCTTGCTTATTATATAGATAAAACATATTTTCGTAAGATATGTGCTATATACCCTCTCCCTTTAAAACTTGTGTATGTGTGCGCCTGCGTGTGCGTGTGTGTTTACATGTAACATATCGTAGCAAATAACACAATATTTTGTACAAATACCCTAATTTATCGAAGTTCTGAAGAAGAAGAAAACAATATTGCGTTATCCCTGTCCTGCACAATAAATTATGGCCGATCAAGATTTCCTCCAGGTATCGTACCATATGATTTCTCAATAGCGTCTAATTTTCATAAGAACAGTTAAATTAATGTTATTTTCTGTTTTGTACTATGAGACTGCCAATGACTATACATTCATTTTGCAGTAATTTTATCCGAATGATCCTAAAAAAGACCATTTTATATGTTTACATTTCTTTGTTGAAGTCATCACATACCATTCGTTCGTTTCTATAGCCATATCCGGTTCTCTGATTCAGCTAATAAATATATGTTGAAGCAGAATTAATGCTTGCTGAGTCAATAATCAATTGGAAACATGCTCACAGTCTGATTTAAAACAGATCCATTCCATTAGGATTACTTAACCTCTCTTTTTGGCAGAAGCATTAGTTACGCAGCTATTATAGTAAAACTTCAGAAATATTCTACATCAAGCATGCACGTGGTCTATATCGGGCAAGTAAGAAATTTCTTATTCGTGTACACTGATACACAAATAGCTCGTCATCCTTATGTTTATTATAAAGAAAGCAGTGGTAGTGCAGGAGAGAACAATGTGAATTACCTTTCTTTTAGACTTTGCCATTCTTTGATCCCTTGTGCTAACAGCTTCCCCTGGAGTCTTTTTAATCCACAAAACAATGCTTATGCGACCGTATGTAAATATAAGAACCAGCAATGGAATAAAATATTGTAAGAGTAGAAGAATTGAATTATAAATAGATTTCGCTGTGGTATTTTCCCACATTTCCTCACAAAATTCGGGGGCACTAGATACATTTACATAACGATGAACTCTTGATGTTATAGCTGTCGGAAGAGGGATCAAAACTGACAGCATCCAAATTAAAATAATGACTATGCACGCTTGTTGCTTTGTCATTTTGGGTCTTAAGGGATAGACGATGGCGAAGTATCTATCCAGACTAATTGCAACGAGAGTAAATGAGCTCATAAAAACAGTAACCACTTGAAGAAATGTAACTACCGGACATAGAATGGCGCCAAAAGGCCAAGAATTAATGATTAAATTTGCAACAAATGTAAAAGGAATGCACAGAACCGCCATTAGAAGATCGCTCATAGCCAGACTAACGATGAAGAAGTTCATAACAGTGCGCATGCGCCTGGCGCGAAAAACGATGAAGCAGACGATACTGTTTCCGCCCACAGAGAAGATGATGATTACGCTGTACATGGTTATAATTATGGCTTTCTGGTAAGCAGGTATCACAAGTGGGGTGTATGAAGTTTCCTCACTAAAACTAGAATTGTTATAATCCATTGTCGAAAACACTTCGAACTGAATATTAGACATATAATAGTGACGCTGGTGATTAAAACAATGCAACAAAATTTAGTTTAACCTGTCAGAAGGATATGGAGCAGCTCCCGTCCAAATTTCAATCAACCAAATCGCCCATGCCATTCATTATTCCACAAAACTCACTCAAATACAGCAAGTTTTGTTGCAAATTGCTGTATATAAAAACTTCTGTGTATTATTGCTGTACACTCGATATATATAGCTTATATTTTAGAGTAATCAAGTAGATTTTCCAGAAACAAACGGAATCTGTCCACTAAGTTTTTTAAGCAGAACATCTTCGGAGTGCCATAACATAAAGCGATTAACACTCAGATGAAGGACGTTTTCTTTTATAGCAAAGGTTTTCCGATCTATGACATTCGTGGGTCTTGGTCCATGACAATAAAATATGTAGTTAGAAGAATTTCACCTGTGATGTTACACTGAATTGTTTTCCTGTTACAATATCATGCTTGCGTGTTGTCTCTTCAAACATCATATCCGCCCTTCTCGGTTAATCTTTCAGTCGTATGCCTTGTTCTTGGGCGATTTTTGTCTGCAATAAAAAGGGCGAGTGTAGGTTACTATGTTAGATTTGCTACTTTTACATCTTATTTTGATTGAAAAATATAACGTTATATTGATATTATTTTCTTTATAAAGAATAAATATAGATACTGGGAGATTTCTGTTTCGAAAAGTAAACTTGTTTGATAGAACTAGAAATTTGCTACTATTATACCAATGGTCCCATTTTGCAACGCAACTACATACAACTTTACGCAGAATATAGCCTGCATATCATTCTATAAATCGATGAACGCACAATAATTCTGAACAAAAGCTAAGAAAGTATTATAAAACACCGAAAACACTGTGTAAATATTACAGTTTTCCATGTTTGCTTTCACGTGTCTGTCGATTATTCTTCATGTATAAGAAAGTCCGTAGAACAGCATACTGTTCTGACACGTGTGTGTGTGTGTGTGTGTGTGTGTGTGTTTTAAAACTGCGCTAGGATTCTTCATATTTTTCACTGCTTTCATCTTTGCTTCTAACTATTATCAGAAACATTTGACGGGAACCGTATAAATTTTTATCATGACAATACGTATCTTGATCCGAGGTACCAGTTCGAATGTCTCAACTGTCGAAACAGTCCTTGAGCTGGGACTGCAGATCAACATTCAGTGGTGATGATATATCCGTATATCAAAGCTATGAAATATTTGGACAAACTTATATTTAAAAATAAAACTAACTTTAAAATCACTTAATCATTGCAGCACGAGCGTCATTGGTTGAAATATAATGAGTTGTCAAGTCAATTCTAGAACCATAACGTAGATTTTACGGCAATGATGAATATTGTACATCGATATAAACTAAATACTTATTTATTTGCATTATCGTATACACTACACTAAACCTAAATTATTTTGAGCTTCGCGTAATTTAACTCTTTGTTCTACATATTCTGCTGGTTTAATTAGATGTGCATAATTATCAGACGGAAAATACATAATTTAGAGTAAGATGGTTTATGAAACTCGCTGCAAATTTTTATTCGGCTAGCCAAAAGTGTGATGGCTATAAAATGCATTTGATGGCTTCGGTTTTCCCGGCAAGAGGAGGACAGGGATATGTAACTATATTTAATGATATAAAGGAAATAGCTTGTTATTTAAGGTAGATTACTTAGCCACTACGGTTAAACATATTTATTTAATATCAACACTTTCTGAACAGGTCTACAGAATCCCCAAAACATGTTAAAGAATGACAGTTCATCTAACACCTTGAGACTGAACCTCCTGTTGCATGCATACAATATTTCAAGAATCATGTTTATTTTCTACTCGCAGAAAATGGAAAATCTAGACAAGAATTGAACCTTTTCAAATTGTTCTTGGCAAACTAATCTTTGTTTTAAAAATACGAAGCTGCGTCCTTTTGTCGCCACTGTAGAGCTTTATAACATGTCCTGCTAAGGACCATCTTTCATTGCGCGACCCAAGGGCTGTAACCTAACAGCCATTGACTAAATTATGTATTCTCCTCTTACGAATACATGGACACAGTTTGATGAAACATATTAAAAAATGAAAATAAAAATGGAATTTTTGTATATTTGGCCAATGATTACCTCCCTTGGACCTTGCGATAGCAGTCCAAGAATCATACGAATCTCGCAAATTATACTATTGACGTTACTTATATAATAACGTTGGCGAATTTCCAACCAGTGGATTAGAAGATGTAGTTACCTTCAGACGGACGGAAATACAAGGGTATTTTAATATACGCTCCTTAAAGTAATGGATAAATACATATTACAATCGAATAATTGTAATAACTACGGTCAGAGTACTAATTTTCTAATTCGTCACCGATGTTATTTTTTTCTTCTTTTTAAGTATATGGCTGTCGTAGATACAGCACATCACATATTATAAACATGGCTGTCTTTTATATAGCACATCACAGATTATAAACATGGATGTCTTAGATATAGCTAACATTAAACATGGCTGTTTTAGATATAGCACATCACAGATTATAAACATGGCTGGTTTAGATATAGCACACCACAGATTATAAACATGACTGTCTTAGATATAGCACATCACAGATTAAAAACATGGCTAGTTTAGATATAGCACATCACTGGTTATAAACATGGCTATCTTAGATATAGCACAACACATGTTATAATCATGGCTGTCTTAGATATAGCGCATCACAGATTATAAATGTATCTGTCTTAGATATAGCACAACACAGATTACAAACATGGCTGTCTTATATTAGCTAACATTAAACATGACTGTTTTAGGTATAGTACATCACAGATTACACTGGTCAACAGTGAAATCATTACTGACTTGAAAAGGCCCTAATCTGTAGTATTTTGGTGTGCCGAACACGAATATAACCGTGAAAAATTTGTATTGGCTCTCGTTTTGAAGATATTCGTATACCTCATTTTCTATGTTTCACTGTGTAAATTTCTCCAGTAGGACTGCAGCAACATCCGGAATAATGATGTAACATTGCATAATACCATCATGCTCACATCATCCACAGTTGATTGCATCATTTTCTGATGCAATGCAATACTAATGCCATGCGGCTGCTGAAGTAAGTTGACGTCAGCAGTGTACTATACATGTGTAGGCCTATTATACTAATGCCAGGCGGCTGCTGAAGCTGACGTAAGCAGTGTACTATATAAAGCCCAATCAGATAGGTTCAGCATTTAAAATATTTTAGACGTTGTGCGAGACAGTTCAAGCTACTGTTACATAAAACTTATTATTTTATCCATTTACGTACAATAAAGAACAGTAATGCCTCGAAAGTGTGTTAATACCGCGGACAATTTTTGCTATATTTGTGGGGAAGTGACATTTGCCAACCAGAAGAAAAGTATCAATTCTCAAGTGAAGAAGGCATATCATCTTTACTTCGGATGCAAGGTTGGTGACCAAGACAAGCCTTGGGCTCCGCATATATGCTGTGCTACATGTACGACACAGCTTTCACAGTGGTTGAATTGCAAAAGGTCATCAATGCCGTTTGCAGTCCCAATGGTGTGGAGAGAGCCAAGCAACCACCTAAATGACTGTTACTTCTGCTTGGTTCCTCCTCTTTCCGGCGGAATAACGAAGCGAAAGAAGTCGAGAATAGTCTACCCAAACATTCCATCTGCATTGAGACCAGTTCCACATGGTGAGGGACTTCCTATTCCAGAACCTCCAGCAGAATATTCTCTTGATTCATCTGACGAAGACAAAGGTGAGTCGACCTGTTCTTCTCCTGGTCCATCAGCATGCAGTGATCCAGATTTTCACTGTGGTGCATCATCAACCCCACACAGAATAACACAGGAAGAACTAAATGACCTGATTCGTGATTTGGACTTATCAAAGAACAAGGCAGAATTGCTAGGATCAAGACTCCAACAATGGAATCTTCTAGAAGAAGATGTCACAATTACTGCATATCGAAAGCGCCACCAGCAATTGGAGCCTTTCTTCAGAAAGGAAAGTAATCTGATATTCTGTTCCGATATTGAGGGCCTCATGAATGCTTTAAAAATCACTCATGACCCACAAGAATGGAGACTATTTGTGGACTCTTCGAAACTGAGTCTCAAGGCTGTGCTTTTGCACAATGGAAACATTCTTCCATCTATTCCAGTAGCGTATGCTGTCCACATGAAAGAGACATACGATAACTTAAGGCAGCTACTGAATTCCATTGAGTATAACAAGTACAGCTGGCACCTCTGTGGTAATTTGAAGGTAGTTGCCCTTTTAATGGGACTGCAGCAAGGATATACAAAATACATGTGTTTCTTATGCGAGTGGGATAGCCGAGCAAGGGAAATGCACTACATGAGGAAGGAATGGACTCACAGGCAGAATGTAGCCATTGGAGAGAAGAATATCCAACACCCAGCTCTGGTTGAGGCTCAGAAAATCTTGCTACCACCCCTTCACATCAAACTAGGTTTGATGAAGAACTTCGTGAAAGCCATTGACCGGACTTTGCCAGCATTCCGATACCTGCATGAAAAATTCCCTCGACTCAGCGAAGCAAAGATTAAAGAGGGAGTTTTTGTGGGTCCTCAGATTCGAGAGCTTTTCAAAGATGACTGGTTCAACAACTTGCTGGAAGGTGACGCGAAACAAGCATGGAATGCTTTTCGCCTAGTTTCTACAAACTTCCTCGGAAATGTTAGGGCAGAAAACTATAAGGAACTAGTAGAAGACATGTTGATGAAGTATAAGAAACTTGGCTGCAATATGTCTCTAAAGATTCACTTCCTTCATTCCCATTTGGATTTCTTTCCTAGCAACTGTGGTATTGTTAGTGATGAACACGGCGAACGTTTTCATCAAGATATCGCAACAATGGAACAAAGATACCAGGGAAAATGGTCCACTACAATGCTGGCTGACTACTGCTGGACACTCCTCAGAGATGCTCCCGAACAGCTGTACAAGAGACAGGCGAAGAAATCTAAGATGTAGTCAATGACTTGATTTTTTATAGGTAGGCTATTACAGTTGACCTTTTACTATTGGAATGCATTTCGTTATGTAAACATTAATTTCTTGCAGATTACAAAAGAACTAGAGCCAATTTTGCAATTTGACTGTCATATTCGTGTTCAGCACATAAAAATTGATAAGAATTGACTAATTTTATTTCAGTAACATGACTTTTGTAAAAATTTGTTGTCCAGTGTTATAAACATGACTGTCTTAGATATAGCACATCACATTATAAACATGACTGTTTTAGATATAGCACATCACAGATTATAAACATGGCTGTCTTAGATATAGCTAACATTAAACATGGCTGTCTTAGATATAGCACATCACAGATTATAAACATGGCTGTCTTAGACATTGCACATCACAGATTATAAACATGGCTGTCTTAGATATAGCTAACATTAAACATGGCTGTCTTAGATATAGCACATCACAGATTATAAACATGGCTGTCTTAGACATTGCACATCACAGATTATAAACATGGCTGTCTTAGATATAGCTAACATTAAACATGACTGTCTAGATATAGCTAACATTAAGAAGTATTGTGTACAAAAATGAAAGGCGTTTAAATGTTCTCGTTATTATGCTCGTGTTTTTTTAATAAAGAAAACTAAATGGTGTAAACAGCTAATGGATAATGTTTACCTTATTTTTTATGCTTCTAATCCAGCTTTTATCAAATCAGTTAGGTGAAGCATAAAATGAATTTATGTCGACCTAAGAAGAAAAAAAAGCGATGTTCTTGGAAGTGAAGATAAATTAGAGATTGTGGTATCGTATGCTTTGAAATATACACTATATCCATCTGATTCATGATATACAATTAATTGATGTAATCTAAAATAGATGCTATTTCGTGACTGATTAATTATCATTTTGTGTTCAGCTTTCTGATACAGACCTACGTTGTGCGTGTCCAAGACAAATTTATTTTTATCGTTGATTTTAAACTTAAAAAAAACAGCTCCGGAGATTGAGTTATACTGCGTTTAGACCTGCTTATCTCTAGCATTCGATATTTCGTTTCCTTATCTTAGTAACGTATAATAAAAACAAGTGAACTTTGCAATACACGGAGACGTTCATCTCAGCCTGTCACACTTTTAACGTGCCAGTCTATAGTGTGTTCCCAAAAAGCAGTGTAAACGTTGAAAGCTTTATCTTTAAAAAAAGATAGAAATATTAGTTTCTCAATATCTAATTTTCTAAAGGGGCTCTAAGTCCAGATGAGTATCAAAGAAAGGATATTTACGGTGACATGAGAGCTATATAAGACGTCTTCGTGTGTTAACGTCGATTTCTATGTTGGGGCCCGGTTTATGCCAGGAAAAAATGTAATAGCATAATAAAAGAATATTAGTATCCACTTGTAATGAATATTGATAAATAATAACATAATCCAGATGTCGGTAACCCTATCATCAGTTCTGTGATAAAGGAAAAAGGGATGCAATAGATATTAATCTCCGTACGCAGAAGTGATTATTGAGAGTTTAACATTACCTATCATAAGATGTAACGGCAAATCTTGATTTTGTGTTGTTGTAATCTGTGACAATTGTATCATAGTCAGTCTAATTCATAGAAAACATTCGCCAGAATATATAAAACAGCATTTGAACCCTGGGATACTTCGATTTAATTCAAAGACAACTTTGAAAGGTCTTTACCGGGCCACACTTGTCCAAGACTAAGCGTGTAATGAAAATGAAGAGGGGAATGGAAATTATCATTATAAATTATTACATCTTTTGTAAGACCTGACCTGATGCCATGTTGAACGAATGGCGAGATTCCCAAATCTGATACATAACAAGGCTAATTCAAAATGAATACACATCACTATATCAAATTTGTGAAACAAGAGTAATTGACAGCCAAAAATAGATCTACGAGTCCTGTTTGAGAGCCAAAACAGTCTATATAGGTATCACTTGTGGACACACAAATAGTAAGATAATTTTGTTGGGAAACAGGACTAAATGTTTCGAAATCCTATTCAATTCATGGCGAAAAGGTAAATATTCCATAATTTTACTGAATTGTACCGTTTCAGAAATAGAACTTGTGTAGTTGATGTGCTCTTTGACTTCAATATATTCTTGGGAGTCACAAGATATGGACAGCTTTCAAATTATGGTAACTATTTTACTTACAATTATATTTCAAATAACTATATACTTCGCTCAGATTTGGCCTCAGAAACGATAAGTGTCTTAAGACCAAATTTCAAAGTATGAAATATTTATTTCTGTCCGAATAATTCGCGAACAAATTGCTAAATGTTGTTTGCAAGGAAAAATATTGTTCAGCAAAGACAACTTTACTCCTTCTGATATTTGATTTAATTAATTTTATTACATCAGCATAGTGCATTGTAATATCATAAATCGTCCTTGCAAATGGTCTGGTTAAACGTGACTCTCCCGATTTCGTCAACGACAATTTAGTATGGTCTGGGCAAGACATAACAATCTCATATTTCTGTTTACTTCATCATAGAACTAAATCCAAAACATTTCTCAACAACCAGTTGAAAATTATATTGAGAAAATTAAAGCTATAAAACGTATGCACGAAGTTTTAAATAATGATTAAGGACGTTATTTCTCTAAATGTTATTTATCTATTTATCGTAATGGTGACAGATTAGTAAAAGAGTGACTGCCAGTTTTATACTATTATATATCGTCAATTATCATATTTGTTTGTAAATATGAGATCACGGATTATCTTGCTTATGTGGCAGAATAGTATATTCTTAAGTTTGTAAGATTGATAAAGCAAGAAGAGTATACTGAGAATAATGCGCAAGAAATATCCAGGTAAAATATCGTACAATCCATTATATAACACCGGAAGTAACGTAAGTGTTTCGAGCCGGTTTCCGATTCGTGTCATTTCCAAACAACGTGACACGAACTCACCTGGAATAGTGCCTGTTATCGTTTCCGGTAATATTTTGTTTGCAGCATCAAATACCGCTTGAAAAGATGCTTCATATTATTGTATCACAATGCAACATGATACCGCTTGATAATATTGATGTAAAAGAATGTCCCTGATGGATGCTTAGTATAATTAAAAATATCTGTACCTTAAGAAACATAGATGTAAGGTGACATTGTCATTTACAGACCGGCCAGATAGTACTAATTAGGTACCCGTTAACCGCACGGGCATACATATTTCAGCATTTTCAGTCGTAGCGCTACAATGTCTGCAGTGTTGCAGTTTATAGTGATGTCTAGCTCTGGAGCATTATGTGTCAGCGTGTCCCATCCTGTCACATTATCCTGACACCAGGTGGACCAAGTCCTAAGACTAACCTCTTGATGCTGAGCGCCCAGTGAGGCAGCTGCTAGTACCATTTGCATAAGTCTTAGGTATGACTTGGCATCCGATGCGGACGTTCTGACCACTTAGTCCACCGGAGCAGTAGATTTAATTACATAAAAAGACTTATCAGGCAAAAACGCAGGCTTAATTAGATAGTCTACTCAGACAAACCTTCTGACACAATTAGCTTAACAATTCTTCCAAGTTAATTTGTAGGGCGGTCAAATCTTACATCCTAAATTTGTCGAACAGTGATTTGATGAAAGCGGTATTGAGTATTGAATGATATTGTATATTAATGCTTCTTTTCATTTTTCACCTTTACTATATCAAAACAGTAACATCTCAAGAATGTAATTATTTTTGTAATCGATGGTGAAGCTATTACTTTTGATTCAGAATTGGGTTCTTCAATGTTATATTCAAACCAACTTAGTATTTGATTCTGTAGCTTTAAAAACAAGGACGATTTTGAAAGCCATGGCAATATTTGTAGACCACAACACTGTAAAAGGACTTCCTTAATTTGTATCAGTTAATGTTTTCTTCCCCACTCAGTAATTTTTATAAATTTTTTGAGATCCTCTTCCAACGCTTTATCGTGCATCTTATCTCATACAAGTAATTGATTCGTACTTCCTTCTAATTTATCAATTTTTGTGCGTCAGCCGTCTTTTTTCTCACTCAGATTCTTTTTGCAACGTGCTGCAAGACGCGTATACAATTGTGTTAAGATTCGAATGTTATTTACCGCTAAGAAAGAAGTATATAAACTCTTATCTTGGAAATGCCATAATATGTTGAAATTTATTAAATAACTAAATTCCACAAAATCTGCGAGGTTAGAATTTCTGGGAAATTAAATCCACAGAGAACACACTAAATGTAATAAATGTAATAATATGACAAGTGCTATTTACAATTACATGACAATAAGCCAAGGCGACAAAAATATTATTTCCGCTGGCTTAACGGACTGTCGCATAACAGCGGCTTTGCAATTTTCTCCGTGTAACTATTTTGATACGATGTTAGGTTAGCGATAGAAGACACACAATGTATAATACAGGTCATATCTGGGGTCCATCCAACAGCGAGATGAAATTGACTGGGCATAAACATATATCATAGCTTGTAATAAGAATGGTAATAAATATTCTGACATTTATGCATCTTGAATTTCCTCAAAATGTACTTTTGTAGTTCTGCAAATTCGAATTACATGTCTCGCAAACCTGATACACACGGAAACTGTGCTGGAATTTCAAAGAGAGTTCCACCTAAAACGCCTTCTTCTTACTGCACTGAATGGACCCATTAATCCAGTCCATCATAATCAGAAAAGAAGAATTGAGTTGGATCAATATAAAAACAAAACCAATCAATTCCAGTCCAAATGAAAAAGTTGTTGATATGCATATTTGTTCGTAATATGACTCTAAATTCCAATTTTAGGTAGAACAAAGTAACACTTCTTTCTAAAACTACTCTGTAGCGCGCGACGAAGTTTAAGTTTCGCTGAGCGGTGCCGTGTGTGCATTACTATTGTTATTGTTCATTGATGAACCTTCGATTGTGTATTTATTTTGGAATACAGCATAAATTCAATCACTTCGTTTCTTGCAGTGTATTTGTTATAATTAAGCATAAGGTAGAATAAAAGAATGAGTGTATAATAATAAGGTTACTGCGTTTGTATGGGAAAATATGAACTCTTTTTCTCTGATCAATATTTCCCTTTCAAAGGTCGTGCATTATTAATCCGAAAAAACGCGTTAGCATTTTCCCATACAAATACAGTAAATTATAATTACTGTTTCTGATTGTTTGATAACTTGTAACGACAAAGTTTCTTTTATCATTTATAGCATATATAATGTACACATGCGCACACAAGCACATCCACACACAAATCAGTCATAGTGTAAAATGTTATAGATCTCAGTATCTACATAATTCCTTTTTATCTTTTGATTTAAACATTAGAAAGTAAATAAATTTGATGGATTCATGAGTCCCTTATGCATCAGAGTAACATTGGCATGGACCCATGGCTAAAATATGTAGGATAAACATGATGACAAAAATGTTCAAATTGGCAAAACAATGTTATAAGAACAGATTTGGAATGCGGAAAGCTAATTAAAACGGACAGCCAGACACCTAAGAAATCTATTTATAACAGTACCGACTGTAGATGTTCCCAGTTATTGCCGAGATCTCTTTTTAAGTCATATGAGGTTGCTGATTGCAGACTGATATATTTATAACTTTCAAAATCAGCTAATGTTGTATTATTATATTGCATTGACACTTCATGCTTGACATTACGTCCAAATTCATTTACGCAGCTAACCTAAATATAGTACAAAGACTTCTTTTCGCGCTGCAATAATTTTAATCAGTCTTTCCTCTGCCGAAGCGATTTTTACTCTTTTTTCTAATCATGGAATCTTAGGTTCTGAAGTAAAAAATAATAATAAAATCCTTTAATTTAGCAACAACTTAAAATGCTGCGATAAAACTGAAAATATGTAGGACAGCAACCTTGTAATAATAAAATACATCAGACGCTTGTCTTGACGAACGTCCGCTTCAGATCATGATAAAATAATAATGACCAACGACAAGGATTAACATCCACCATCGATATCCATGCCTTCAGTTTATAAAACCGTTTTAAATGATATATTAACATTTTTTTACTACTCATCCACTTCTGGGATATGTTGACGCACGCTTTAAAGTGCAACATCTACTGCTATTTGTTTAAAAGGTTATGCATTTTGCCTTGTATTTATTTATGCATTCATTCGGTCATTAATTCATTCTCTGATTGTTTCTTTTTTCTTCGCCATTTTTCAAATATATTAATATTTTGATGAGAATTTCATCATGAAAGTCAAATGATGTAAATACAAATGACGTTCCGGTAGCTAGCATTATGACATTATAAATGAAGTTTGGGCCGTTAATAGGAGCAACAGCAATAAAATAGTTATTGCATAGTCAAACAGTCAATACCTGTTTTTTATATTAAACAAATCTATCCAATTCAATGAGATCGTCAATCATATATTACCTGAACAGTGACGATGTTAACTGCAGTTAGATTTTAGTTACGAAACAATTTATACTGATCTAAAATAAGAGAAAATTGCTTAGGATGTTAAATAATCCAAATTAAAGGTATATTATAGGATCAAATGAGCATGGTTGGGTGTTTATAGATGTGTACAGTGTACCTAATCAATCACAACGTAAATAAAGTTCGAATGACTTTATGGTAACTTTGTGAATGATCAGGAAGCAATTTATACATCGATAAATACCCAACAATGATCATTTAATCCTTATAATTCATATTTACTTTCTGTCTTCACATTAACATATTTTATTAAAAAAGAGTTCACTTTTAGGTAGCTCGAAGATATCTTTCATTTGCCTTCACTACGACAGAATATATAGTCTCATCTTCGTTAGGCAAGAGTGGTCGATTTTTATGAGGTAACAAAGAGTAGATCTTCAGAGAGGGTACTGCCACTTATCTAAGAAGCTTGTTATGATAATGTTTTAATTTTAAAAAATGGTTGATTCTATTTAAACAAAGCTATTCCTGTTTTTAACATTACGCTTGCGCATTGTACGTATTATTATAACATTCGTTGTTTTTGCTTTCTGCTAATTTCGATCTTTCAAAAGCAAATTGGTGTCCATTTTTGTGAGATCCCTTGCTCGTCATCTGACCATGACATTTAATAACGGCTGCTGAAGCATGTTTTCGAAGAGAGATGCAATAATTTCTGAAGATTTGGCATGTAAAGCCTGCCATGTGCTTTTGTGGCAAAAGAGTTGAGTATTGGAATGCAGAATGACTGTGCATTTAAACTATTTTAACATATAGTGGTCGATTTTAATCAGGATGTGCACATTTTGGCAGGACATTACAAAAGTGGGTGGGTGTGGCTTGTTGTTTTCATTATGGCTTAAGACGTTGTTATAGATAAAGCTTCACATACAATTGCCTCGAATGTGGGAACCAAAAGTTACCAATGTCTAAACAAATTCTTGATCAGTATCACGTGACCATTTATATACAATCAGAATGCAGAAACTTCGGTCCATTCATAACAATTAGAATTATTTAAACTTAATTGATCATGTATAGCAAAATCTAATGGAACATTAAATCGTATCCATCCTAAAACTGTATAATAATCAATTAAATGCTCTCAGTCACGGTCACGTGATTGACACTTTATTTCTGTGATATCATGGTAAAGCGACCTTATACAAGTAGAACACTCTATACTTATTGAGGAATTGTGCCCATGGCTATGTTACCTTTACTGTCTGAAAAATATTTTTACATTTTAAACGTTTATGCCATTTTTTCCTACAAAGTTATGCATTAAGTTGCTTCTTTGATGTGTGGCAAGAAATAATCTAAATTTGAAATGCCTATGATATCACCATTCTATATTTGTGACCCTTGGCGATATTAAAGTTACTAAGCATATGGTTTTAATATCGACAACATTTTCGAAGAAACAAAAAGTTGTGATATTCAAGAATAAAATCGTTATATATATATATTTAGAGAGAGAGAGAGAGAGAGAGAGATGTATACAGAGACAGACAGACAGACAGACAGAGAGACAGAGAGGCGGGGGGGGGGAGAGAGGGGTTGAGCTGGTATTTAGAGTTTTTGTTTGTTTGTTTCCTTTCTGCTCTACAGACACCTTTGTGTTGCTAATATTGTGTGAAGGATCGTAGAGTTAAAAAACACAAGAACATGCTCAGTGTGACGGTACGGCCGTCATCCTTGATTGGTCTGATGGCGGTATTGAGATCCGCACTTTCGACGAGTCTGATATACAAATCCCTGAGCCAGAACAAGGAGAGAGAGAGAAAGAGAGAGATCGAGATTTTGATATTAGCAGGAAAAAGAAACGAACAACAACAACAGCAACATTAATAATAATAATAATAATAATAATAATAATAATAATAATTCATGTAATTTGTAAAGGCTTTACAAGGTTAACATCTACTGCATATTCAGAATACGAACACAACAAAGTCTAATTACAACTTCTACTACAAAAGCAAATTACTTAGCATTTGGATATATCGTAGCTAATTCGTACAAATTCTATTTACCCTCAAGTCAGTTGGAACACTTCAACACTGACCATGTGTCTTGTGAAGATCTCATACAAACTCGCTATACACACTGGAGCTACAGATTTTCATATATGATGTGCAGAAGCAAGAGCAGGTCAAGCAAACACAATTGTCATCTCCTGTCAAGTGTGCCACAAACAGGTCTGAGTATAAATTCGCCTGATCAGCTACTCATATACTCATTGAAACAAAAGCAGTCATCTTCGAACTCGTTGGACGAACAAAACACACACACACACACACACACACACACACACACACACACACACATGTGTGTGTGTGTGTGTGGGTGGGGGTGGGTGGGTGTGTTTAATCGACCAAATTTCCTGCTGTCTTGCGTTCTGATTGGATACAAATGGTCACGTGATAGGATCAAGAATCAAGAATGTTTTTATACATCTGTAAATTCTGCGGTTTACTTTTGGTTCCAATATTCCAGGCAGTTTTATGTGAACCTTTTTCTATACCAACGCTTTACACTTTACGAATAAAATAACAAGCCCCACCCATCAACCACCGTGACTTCTGACCCAAATTTACTACCCTGATTAAAATCGTCCGTTAGAAGTTAAAATAATAAAACTACAACACTAACCCATTTTGCCAAAGAAAGCATATAGCTGGTTTTGCAAGCCAAGTGTCAGAAATTAGTGCCTTTTGCTTTGACAATGTGTACCACCACATGTGCGCTAATTTAAGACCTGTGAACGAAGAACGGATTTTCTAAAAGTAATTTAATCTGAAATAGCTAAAATGTTTAAAAGAGTTTATTCATTTGTTAATATATCGTTGTCATTTAAAATCACCCTGGCTGCTCTATTCTGTTAGCTGAATAACCTCTCCTTGCAATAGGAACTACTGGGTTCTCACCAAACGGTACTGCAGGAGATAAAATATAGAGACCCCCAACCCCCCAAAACAAAAATTCAATTGAATTGTACACCTTTAGCTCCAACGGATTCCGTGATAAAGCAACAATAACCTTTTCTTATCAACCCGCTTTATTAGATACTATTATATTTTTGTTATCGTTGAATAAAAAAAAAATACTGACGATGTCATATGAATTCGACAAGTAAAACGATGTTGCTTAAATACGGCAAGTTAAATGAATTTGGAGTCTAGATGTGACTCAAATACTGCAGACTGAATGATTTTGGAGTCCAGATGTGACTTTAATACTGCATATTAAATGATTATGGAGCCTAGATGTTACTTAAATACGGCCAAGATTTGACTTACATACTGCTAGTTAAATGATTTTGGAACCTATATTCGACTTAAATAAGGCATGTTACATTATTTTGGAGCCTATATTCGACTTAAATGGGGCATGCTACATTACTGTGGAGCCTAGATTCGAGTTAACTACGGCATGTTACATTATTTTGGAGCCTATAATCGACTTAAAAAAGGCATGTTACATTATTTTGGAGTCTAGATTCGATTTAAATACGGCATGTTACATTTTTTGGGAGCTTATGTTCGACTTAAATAAGGCATGTTACATTATTTTGGAGCCTAGATTTTATTTAAATTCGTCACGTTAAATGCCTTGACTATATTAAATACGGCACGTTAAATGAGTGTGGAGTCTAGATGTTAGTTAAATACGACATGTTTGATGACTTTGGAGGACAGATTTAACCTCAAATACAGCAAGTTAAAGACGTTTGAAACCGTGATGCGACTTAAATCTGGCAAGTTAAATTATTCTTTAGACTTGATGTTAGTTAAATACGACATGTTAAAATACGACATGTCAAATGAATTCGTCGATTAAATTTGACTTAATACGGCATGTTAAATGATTTTGGAAACTAAATATCTGACCTAAATACGACAAGTTATATGATTTTGTAGACTAAATATGACTTAAAGATGACGAGTTAAATGATTTTGTAGACTAAATCTAACTTAAAGACGGCAAGTTACATGATTTTGTCGACTGAATTTGACTTAAATACAACAAGTTAAATGATTTTGAAACTAAATCTGACTTAAATACGACAGGTTAAATGATTTCATAGACTAAATCTGACTTAAATACGACAAGTTGATTTTGTAGACTAAATCTGACTTAAATACGACAAGTTAAATAATTTTGTAGCCTAAATCTGACTTAAATACATGTTAAATGATTTTGTAGACTAAATCTGACTTAAATACAAGTTAAATGCTTTTGGAGCCTGAAACCATTCCTTTATGATAGTTTGTAAAGTATGGTTAAAACGTACGTTTTAATAATACCATCAGCGTTTTTGGAACTAGGACCGCAAAATCAGTTGGAAGTGCAAAAACATTAGCAGACGTAAATAATATCGTCATCCTATGTACATCGTTGTTTCTAGCACATACAATGAGAAACCGTGTTTTATTCAGTGTAGCAACTGTTTATGGTAAATTAATTAAGGTTGAAAACACCTAACTCCTATGAGATGTCTGGTTTTCGATGCATGCATATAGCGATTTGACAGACGCTTGCACGGTGATACGTTTGCAGTGCCTTCATTTCGAAGCCTCTGTGAAATAGATAATAATAAAAGAAGAATAAGGTCACTGGTCAGAATAAGGCACCAAAAGGTTCCCTTAAACTATTGGATAAAAAAGACTTTAAAATTATTAGATGAATATACTCGAATGATCGAGCATCAAATTCAGTTTACACGTCAACTTTTACGCAACGTTGTGTGGATTTTTGATCAATCAAATGTGTTAGTTATAACGTGTACATACTTTCCCGAAATATATGAGGATTTCTCACAGCCACAAAAGGCAAAGATGTAATGAATTTTTTATAGTTGATTTGTATCGAATTCTTAAAGTGTTTGATATGACTTTGAAGTTTTACAAAGTTCTTGTTGACAATTTGTGCTTTTCCTGCTCTTTAAGACTAATTAATTACTATATTCTGTGTAATAGTGCAAATTATTGTAGCTGTTATGGAACACATGTTGCAGCGGTTAGTGTGACACGTAACATTTAAAATTGATGACTTGGCTAGGCACCGTATTTAATTGTTTGACTGCTGTGGTTTTAACATCCTTGGTTTGGTGCGTGATTGATTTTAATTAGAGTCTATGATAATTATCAGACAGATGGACAAGGTAAAGTGGCTTTGTGAGTTTAAATTCTGGCAAAATGACAAAGTTGAGGCCTTGCAGAAAAGAGTTTGTGCCATTCGAAATAAGTGTCATAAAACGAAATTTCCCAGAAATGATTATACATAAGGGCGGAATAGAAATAATTATTCTAACTCCATTGGTTGTGCATCATTAACGGCGGTTAGATAAATGTAATCCTGACTGGCTAAGTTACTTAAAGGGGGATGTTTCCCAGACGAAATTCAATGTTTTAATTATCACCCTACGAAAAGTTAGTCAGTCTAAGATTCTGTGGGAAGGTAAAAGGTTCTTAGCTCAGAGAAAAACTTACAAGCATATTTTCTTGCTTAAATTATCCAAGGGACAGGTTTGTGGAAGTTTGAGGGACAAGGAACTATAAGGTACAGAGAGATTCTGCTACGTAGAAGCTAGTGAGTTTCGGAAAGCGCAGGATGTTTGTCTCAGTATCATGGGATATTTGTGATATGAGTTTGTACTTACTTGTTTTAATTTATTTGTTTGAAATTCAAATATAGATCTTCATTTGATGAATTCGGAATTTAATTGTTTGCACTAATTCATCTTGAATGTTATATGATGCTTTTATTCTATGAACTTCGTACATTATGTCGTTGCTAAGAATTTCTTGACACAATTGTGTGAATTTATTTGCTTTAACTTTTATGAATCATGAGTGGTTTTAAGAATATCCAGCAGATGATAAACGGTTCGCGCAATAGAGGTGAAATTTAAATTAAATAAATTAAATAATGGACATTCCACAAAGACAATGGAGCCAGGTATCTTGACAGATGGAGTAGCCATATCAGTTTTCATGTTGTGATAAGAAGAGAATGAAATTCAGCCTGTCAATCGACTGTCCGACGATATTTTTGTTTAACCTTTGTGAAAACTCTTATAACCCTTATGCCAAAATGAGGTTCACCGTAGAAATGTACGCAACTATTATCCACGCAGTATTATTATATTTCATGGAAATAAAAATAAATTTAGGAAAAGAAAACGTAGTTATTTATATATTACCCATTTTACTTCAATTTACTGGTGGAAATTGTTCTTATTTCTGTAGCTGATAATTTATAATACTCTCAATTTTCTGCTCAACACCGTAATTCATGATGAATTATTTCCACAAGGTAACCTACTGTTATTTATGCACGGATGTTATGGATCTAGGGCTTATTCTAGAAACGGTATAGCAGCAAGGCTTCCTCAGTATGTATGCGGTATTTTTACTAGAAACGGTAAAGCAACAAGGCTTCCTCAGTATATATGTGGGGCTTACACTGGAAACAGTATACCAACAAGGCTTCCTCAGTATGCACGTGGGGCTTGCACTAGAAACAGCATACCGACAAGGCTTTCTCAATACGTATATGGGGTTTACACTAGAAACAGTATACCAACAAGGCTTTCTCAATACGTATGTGGGGCTTACACTAGAAACAGTATACGAACAAAGCTTTCTCAATACGTATGTGGGGCTTACACTAGAAACAGTATAGCAAGAAGGCTTCCTGAATATGTATGGGGGGCTTACAAACAGCATTCCAGCAAGATTTCCTCAGTATGTATATGGGGCTTACACTCGAAACAGTATAGCAACAAGGCTTTCTCAATACGTATGTGGGGCTTACACTAGAAACAGTATACCAACAATGCTTTCTCAATACGTATGTGGGTCTTGCACCAGAAACAGTATACCAACCAGGCTTCTTCAGTATGTATGTGGGAGTTACACTAGAAACAGTAGAAACATTATACCAACAAGGCTTCCTGAATATGTATGTGGGGCTTACACTAGAAACAGTATACCAACAAGGCTTCCTGAAAATGTATGTGGGGCTTAAACTAGAAACAGTATAGCAACGAGGCTTCCGCAGTATGTCTGTTGGCTTACACTAGATGTAGTATAGCAACAAGGCTGCCGCAATATGTATGTGGGGCTTACGCTAGAAACAGTATGTCAATAAGACTTCCTCACTATGCATGTGGGGCTTACACTAAATACAGTACAGCACAATCATGATTCCTCAGATGCAAGTGCGGCTAACACTAGAAACAATATTGCACAACCAGGCTTCCTCAGATGTAAGAAGGACTTACACTCGAAACAGTATAGCACAACCTGGCTTCCTCATATTTAAGTGGGACTTGCACTAGAAATAGTATAGCACAACCTGGCGTCGTTATATTTAAGTGGGACGTACACTAGAAACAGTATAGCACAACCAGGTTTCCTCAGATGTAAGAAGGACTTACACTCGAAACAGTTTATCACAACATGACTTCCTCATATTTAAGAGGGACTGACACTAGAAACAGTATAGCACAACGTCAAGCACAGTAATGAGATACAATTCGTAACAGAATAATGATCGCGTCATTTCAATGAACCAAGACTGCTGTTGACTTGTCAAAAAAAAATACTACAAATACCATTGATGAGGCTGTTCTTATTTCATGAGAAAGGCATAGCATTTAAAGCTAATTTCACATATGAACTTTATGAAGATATATTCATACTACATTCATAAATCAATCAATTAAAATTCATAGATCCAGTTAAAACTTGGATTAAACGCATGTAAAAAGTAGAAAACGAATATATTTGTTTTCATCATATGAAAAGAAAGCAAATTATTTGCAAACACAATGCCTAGTAAGTGGTAAAATCTGGATTATGTGCATTTACATGTTTGTGCATATTAGTAATAATACGAATAGTGTATTTGCATGTCTGTGCATTTGAGCAAGGCAAGAAAGTTGCAAGGAAAACGTTGATGGTATTTATTGTTAAACTTATCAAAGAAATAAAAAGGTGGATTAAATACAAGATAACCATGGGTATTTTGTGGTACGTAAATCATAGCCCGTGCGGACTGCTAACGAAGCACCTGAACTTCTGCCTTGAAGGGAAGGTTAACCTAATTTCTTTTGCATAGTAATTACACTAGCGATTTGCGAGTAGTTAGTTCAACCCATGAAGGTGCTATACGTTGAATTTGTAATATTTTTATGTTCGAATTTGTGCATAGCCTCCACAGAGATGTGTACCCATGTTGTGGTCAAGCCTACACTTTATACGCAGATTAGCGTATTAGTTGTTATATTGATATCGGTTGTTATTCTTGAGAAATTTTGGTTCGAGTTCAAAACCAAAAAAGTAGTAATAATAGAGGATGGATACCCGCGTCATCTGAAGGCCAGCGACAAATAAATATTTTAACAAACCTGTTCACGATTTGGAAAAGTCAGTAATATGTAGTATTAAATTGTCTTGAAGATTAGTCAAACGAACCAAATCGAAGGCTTCGGAAGCATATCTCAACGTCGAGGATAAACGTTACATTTACTCTGACCACAAACCATTTCGAGGCGTATTTGCAGATGACTTGATGGACAACAATGCTTGAAATTCAAATGAAATCTATGATGACATATTTCGTGTTGAAATCGAGGAAAGCTTGGAGAGAAACTAAACAAGCACAAAAAGCACAACGAAAGCAAAACAAAGTACAAATATCGCCAATGAACAATAAAAACCAGAACGAATAACAAACTCCCCAAGCCTCTAAACAAAACAAACAAAGCAAAGAAAAACCAAAGCGTCGCTATACTGAAATACTCTTAGAATAAGAACTGAGCTGGAACGGACTGAAATCTTCTATGAGGCTGTTGACGAAATGAAAACATCCAAATGCGAGATGATACAGAATTATGATGTTTTCTATGGCGATAATATTATGTTACAACCTGTGATGATGTTCGCATCTTGAAGGAATATTCCGCATTAACGACTGTTGTTGAAAGAGAGTTGACCTTAAACGTCGTCTCATTGAACCACCTCCTGATAAAATCCGTTTGTACTGCTTCTTTTGTTGCAGTAGCTATTTGAAAATGGTTTATTATGAAGAACAGATACCTCCCACGAAAATGAAAAGATATCTTTTCCCTAAAAACAACCAAGGGCTCCAAAAAACATTAAGTTGCACCACAAGTGCTTTTAATTTGTATGCAGTCTTGCTTTATAATGTATACTATAGATGCAGTACATATGCTGCAGTTTTAGACACATGCCAAGCGTTTGACGGACATTTTATGGCGTAATTGTTAGCTGATAAAGATATTTGATTTGGGACTGTGCGGCAGATATTTGGTCTGTGATATGCCATATAGACAATGCCGACAAGATAAATGGCAAACTGTCATATCGACTTAATATATATCGTGGAATAAGAAAAGCAATCTTTCCTCGTTTTTCAACCTTGTATTTATTGGAATGAGCTCAAAAGTAAATTATCTAGTTGCAAATTAGGATCAAGAATGTGAAAATTCATTCCCTACCTTTAGATGTCATGATATCTCTTTCTAAACTGCCAAATGCTTTATACGAAAATTGCTTGGTATTTTAAGAGAATATTGCAGTCAAAGGAGTTACTAACTTAAAGCAACCAACTTATCCATTCTTGGTTTTGTAATAGAATCAGTCCGAAAAGTTTGTTTGGATTTTATATATAATTTGACTTTGACGTTAGTCTCAATGGAAGATGTTTGAGGTATGCTTACATTGCAAGGCAAAAATAAGTGTTGCTCTGCAAAATTCAAAGTTAAGTAGCGCACTCACTTACAAATCGTGATTGATTAAAATAAATTGCGTGGTCATTTGCAAAAATAACCACCGTCATATTTGACCTTTGTCATTCTCGCTCTAGCTATTTATCTTAACAAGACGATCAGAAACTTTGTACTGTATGCCAACAAAATGGAAACATGGGAAAGAGAAATTTCTCAAAGGTTCTCCAAATCCACCTGGATATAACATTACAACAACGGATGCAAAATATGTAATCGAAATTGGATCTCATCTGCTCAGAGCCGAATATCATCGATCGCTTATGGTAAAGTAGCAAGTTTGACGTAGAGGGTAACAAAGATTCAAGCATTTGCTGAATTCATGAGTGCAAGCGATGAAACGGTAGTTGAAATTCAATTAAGCGAAGAAACATCGATCAGATTTACACAAAGTAAGAGATAGCAAAGTGAAATTATGAAAAAAAAACAAATTTATGAAGACGTCCTAAAAAATTTCCGTACAGATTCTTGCAAAAAAATTATATTTTTTTTAATGTGATTATGATTTACAAGTGTTGTGAGGAGAGACTCGTAATAAATGATTTCGCCACTATCACGCATATTGATACTGCCCATGAAAATGGAACCTGTCGTAAAGGCACTCGTAAGTCGCGATTAATATTTACAAATGTTACCTTATAAAAGCAGAATGAAGAGGTCAGACGATATCATTTTAAACTAAAGGGTACAGAGTTGAACATTACTGACCAATTTCAAAAAGAGATGGCAGATCGACGCAAGATTTAACTCTCATAGTGCAGTAAAGCGATGAAAGCAACATATACTCATCGTAATGAAGGATAGGCTTTACGAAGATATTAAAATGTGGAAACGATAGAAAGTGCAATTATTGTCCCCAACAGTTTTATTTTGGAATGTCGGAGAACTTTCTATACATTCAAATGATGATGAATTTTTACAATTTTCTAAAGATTATGATCTTTTCTTAGATGTGAAAGATGACTGACAAGAAATAATGAATATTCTAGATAAATATGAGTAGCAACGAGCGTCCAAAACAAAAACAACAATCTATGAGGGTATGGTCGCATAGGATTAATTTTTACATAAGAAAGTTACTGAAAGAAACTGAATTCCCCAGGAAACATGACCCTGGTATTTTGGGGATAAAACTGCCAAGAGAATTATTAAAACATAAGCGCAATAGGTTTCTTCTTCAGTATGAATAATTGAGCAAACTTCAGAATAGTATTAAAAGGTGATATTAGGCATGTATATATGCTTGCTGACTTTTTATTTCCGTAATATTACAATGTACTGATGACAGTGACCTATAATGTACTGATGGCAGTGACCTAGCACAAGAAGATTGACATAAGATAGAGTGTAAGTATGCTAATACATTTGTTAAAATTTGTTGAAAGCGCTCACAGTTACAAACACCAGAGTGTTATTCGAATAGAGGCAATATTGTAATTGATGATGATTACATCACATTCGCAATTATGTATTGCAATCAGCTATAACACAATAGCTAAATCTTGATATCAAAACCTTCAAAAGAAACTTCTGTGGAATGCCAGTAAGAATTCTGATTTCGATGACAAAGTTGAAAATATTGCTGCTGAAATGAATCATGTCTGAAAATGTTGCGAATATAAATGATGCGTTGAAGCAAATCATATGCTATTGTATTTGACAGCTCATTTGATATTTGTGGGCGAAAAGACTTAGGAAAATTCAAAATTGGCCAGGTTGGTTTATTGAGGATTTTAATAAGAGGTAAATACAAGCATCAGAAGGCTAGACGGAAATTCAGGGAATCAGCTGAGCCAAAAGTAAAATGGCAAACTTTGATTCTGTCAAGAAACTTTTTCTCAGTTTGGACGCAAATAAGTAGGTATTATATTCTACTATGAAAACTTAAAAAATACTTTTGGGAATTAGTTTATCGCATTAATAGTCCTTTTCAAGTGATTTAGTTAATAAAATAATTAGAGTATATATTCTTAAATCACATAACTGATAAAATAGTGAACTGGATGATTTGAATAAAGTGGAAATTCAAAACGCAATTTCTAAATTAAAAACCAAAAAAATGTGGCCGAGCTCGGTGAATTGATATGTGAAATGTTTATTATCCGGAAGAGACTTTTATTCGCTGTTGACAAAACCCCCTATTCACACGGATACAAAGTTCTACCTCATTCCCATTTCCAAGAAGGAATATTGAAAATTATCCTGGTATTACTTTAATATTACTTTCGTATCGGAATCATCAGCCACATGACGACACATAAGCGAAGAGCAGTGCATTATTGACTTCATTCAGCCTCGATGGTCAACCAACAACAACAACAGCAACTTTAATTAGCGTGTTTGCTAAAACTATTTCCTATCGTTTTGAATTAGATAATGAAGCTTTTTCTTGAGAAAATAATATTATAAAAGGTATCTATCGTCCACTTTCTGGCAGCATTTGGCATGGCAGATTCTTACAGCTGGTGTAAATTTGAACATGTTTTTGGCTGTTTCAAAGAACATATGCGGCAGTAAAGTTTTGTATCAAATTTTGTTATAATTTATGATCTGATTTTTATGGACAAAAATAGCAGTGTGAATCAAGTTGACAACCATTACCGGTTGATAAGTAACAGAAGTGTATTATTGTTTCTTGATTGCTTTTTTTGCTGTATACATACTATCAATATATAACGTTATGAGGAGACTCCGACTTCATACTTTGTTTCAATAAAAAATCAACTTGGTAAAAGAAAATTATATGCAGAAAATAATACCAAAACTTATAACTTGGTGATTATGTTATGAAAGAACACAGGTTATGAAGCATTTGTTAACACTGCACATTGCACTATGTAAGTCCACATATGGCATGATAGAGTTGTGCAACAGGCAAATAAAAATATCTTTCTGCTGTAATTAATGATACATACTCAATCGTTGAGTTTCAATCCAGATGCAAGTCTAACATTGTACAAGGCCAAAACGTTACGGTCTTTACTATGTGGCTGTGAGATCTGGAGCAACTTGCAAACATATTATATCCGTAAATTCTCGAGATACAAATACAATACCCTCTGTATGTAAATCTATGATAGGATTACATCGATTTCCAGACGAAATGGGTGGAAGCATGTGTTTCTATACAAACTTTGCCATCCACCAAATCAGCTAATATTTAAAGAAATTATTCATATAAGATTACGCGTATTTATCGACCTTACCACCCACTCCCCAACCACTGATATATAGACTTAACTTAGTACAGATAGCTTCCGATTATTTCCAAAATGCAATATTCTCAGAATTGTAGAATTCACATTAATATTAGTGTATTTGGCGTGCAAAGAACCATTTAATCCGCCGTTCATTAATACTTAAATCAGTTCTGGCTATAAAGAATTTACCCAGACTAAGTTTTATGTAAGATTTGAACAGCTACAAAAGGGATAGTTCTATTCCAATTTGTATTTGTTACCTAGAAAATAGCAGGTGAAAACTGATTAATCTTTGTGAATGTCTCTGGGCACTATTACTGCAGAACTACTGTTATCAATCATATTGATCTACATCAAGATGTTGCAAGCTTATACTATGACGTAATACCGCTAAGAGACAACTTTAAGCCGTTCTATATTGGCTGTGCGATGAGAAAAGCTTCATAAGGAGTGTACTATGGAACCAATTAGCCATGCAACTAGAAAGCGGGACAGACAGAGAGTTGGGCTTTATTCCGACATTCACAGGAGTCGACAGAACAATACTATTAGTTCTAAGACAATATTTTTTTAGGTAAAACTTAATATAATATTTATGATATTTTAATTCAACAACAATTAATAATAATGTCTCCTTTCCATGAATATTATCAAAAGGTATAAGTGCAAATTTCTATTCATATCAAACTGCACCTTCTTATTCAATGCACCAAGTACTGTTACGTGTTTGAAGAGGGCTGGTCATATCGCCTGTTCTGATTGCACAGTCGCTAAGCGTAATATGCGGAACAATGATTTGATTGAAAATAGTAAAAATAACGCAGTTTACTACATTAAGATTAAGCATGAATCATATATTATTTACTGTCACTATGAATCTATCTCGTTCAGGTGTATTTAATTACTCCTCACTTGTGATAAAAAACCACAGGTGTCATAAACCCAATCATGTTTACATTATATGGCAATCAGGGTAAATTAACAGAACTACTACAAAAGCCCATATCTTGCATCTGTTACTTAAAACTTTTTTTAACTAATGAAAATATCACATCTCGTACAATAAACCCGTCTTATCTCATGATGATTTAAATAATCTCGTTGTAACATAATAAACAACAGAGCTGTGATTATTTTACTTCATTGCAAAAATCGTCATGAACCGATCTTTAAAAACAAACAACAACGGATAAAGAAAAAATCCTCATAACATTTTTCCATTAGATATCTGAGCATTAGGTTCTTTGCTTTCCTTTCTTTTTAATTTTCGAGTTTGCTTGGTAGTTTCAAAGACACGAATACTACTAAGGGTTAACTTCATGGGTTGTTGGGACCCCGAGTGGCCGAGTGGTCTAAAGCGCTCACCGTTCCACATCACTGGCATCTCACCTCTGTCTGTGTGGGTTCGAGTCCAATGCTCGGCTAGCGTTGGTACGTGGGAAAGCCTGCCAGTAGCTTCTCTTGGGTCGGCGGTTCTTCCCTGGGATTTCCAGGGTTCTTCTTCCATCAGTTATACGGGCCGCCATGTATAGACTATCTTGTGCTGAAAAATGGCGTAGAAACCCTAGAACAACAACAACAACAAATCATGGGTGTTGTTACCAATTATTTAAATTTACTAAATACACGTGTATTGCAGTTGTTCTAATTTAATGCATGTTTTATGCATCATTAAACGAGGTAACTGTTATGCATATTTAATTTATATCGTATGCATGACCGTTGTCCGTGTTTGAGGGTTGATTTCTGGAGTAACTGACCTTTGTCTGTTTTCGTTTACTTCGGTTTGAGTTCAAGGTCTAACTTTATTTTATGTTCGAGAAGAGAAATTGTTTACAATTTAATGCAATGTTTAATTTAAAATGACCTACTTCCTGAGCATTTTATTTTTAAGATCTCTTTCTCAGAATCCAGAAACATAAATGCATGTAATGGGTACACATAATGTATATGCAACTTTCATAATCTTTACCACAAAGTTATAGTCACATGCCAGTATGCGTATATGTCTTGCCATGTCTTGAACTAAAAACCCATATTTAGAGAGATGAACATGAATATGGTTATATCTATGCTAATTTGACACTGTTTTCATAGACCCCTTCTATGGTCCTACCTTAAATGGGAAGGCATTCAATTTTTGTATCCAGGTTCATGCTCTGAAGCTGTATAAGACATTATGTAGACTGATGCATTGAATGTGATACATGCCATGTGCTATGTTGTTTCTCAAGGTCTAGGTCAAGTCGAGAAAACTAGTGGTGTCATGTTGCATTATGATACGACTATTGATGCATTTTATTTTCAGCCATCTTTAAAGTGTATGTTACATTAACACATTGTCTGTTCAACAGTCTGTTAACATTTAACTGTCCAGCCCATACTTTTGTGACAGCTGGAGTGATGTCGTGAAATTCAGTCCACATATATATCAGGTCTAGACAGTGTATCATATATGATATACATACCTCTTCTACTGGGTTACATTTAAAGGAAAGAGAAAACTGACTGTGATTTCTGCATTTTCTGGATGATAACTTTTAAACAACTGAAGATACTTTTATGAAACTTTAACGATGTTATATTATAATTAGATATACCATGACTTTTGGCTCAATATTTAGGTCACAGCCAGGGAAAATATAAATCGCCATGATCTGTCTATGCAAAGCAATGAAGACACTTTCACGCCTAGTGAACATCTCAGCTGGGTAGTGTATCATGTAAAGTCATACCCTCTGTCCCAAAGGCTAATGTTAAAACAAGTGAAGTCAGAGCTCTGCTTCCTTATCTAGTCTATCACGTTTTAATTGCTTCATATGCTACTATATTACTTCTTCATGAATTTATGATGCAGTTGGGACGTTTTTAGCTTTAATATCAAATTCAGGGAGTACAAAGGATGCATCTATCATCCACTTGAACAAGTGACAAGACAGGATACAATCCTACGACGACCAGCGGAGATTTTTCTTGCTTCTAATACCAGAAAATATTCTCGCCAGAATTTTGCTGAATCGCCTTCTCAGTGTGGTTGCATGAACAAACGATGGACTACAGACAATGTCTGCAACTCGTTAACTCCATGAGAAGTATCAGCAATATTAATCGAACATGTACACGACATTCATTGACATGAAAAAAGGCTTAGACACAGTTAATTATGGGGTCCTTTTGGAAGATCATGACACATTTGGTTGCCCAGAGATATTCCGCGTGATGGTTCAACCATTTCATGATGGCATGCTCGCTTGTGTCGTAGACGACGGCTAGTCATCTGAACCATTAGCAGCCAACATTGCAGTCAAACATGCTTGTTTCGCCCAAACCCTCTAGGATATGATATTCCACGCCATGTTTACTGATGCAACATAAAATAGTTATCTTCATCTTGCGACAATATTGGTCTTATAATCAGTATCAAGACTACAGATGTGATGCACCAACTTGCGCAAGGAACGCTTCATGAAGAGCCTACCATCACAGGAATTGGTCAAACACGTTCACATATATCGGCAGCACACTGTCACGTTCATTAAACAAAGTTGATGCTAGCATTGCTAAAAATATGAAGCCTTTGGCAGACAACGCACAAGTCTGTTTGGCTGCAGAGTAAAAATTGAAGGCCAACACAAGCATTGTGTTATGGCATTGCTTTATGCAGGTGAACCATGGACGGTGTACAGACGCCATGCCAAGAAGCTGAACCATTTTCACATGAGCTGCCTAATGAAACTAATGAGGTTAGGATGGACTGGGTCTCACACAGTGAGGCTGCTAAGCAGGAAGGCATTCTTTACATCCATATGTGCGGATGCTATCACAGCAGTTGAGATAGGCAGACCACGTCATCAGGACGGTTGAAGAGTTAATACCAAAGATCTTCTACGGCGAGCTGAAGGACGCGAAAGCGAATTAATGGTGGGCAGAGGGAACACTTCAAGATTCCCTCAAGCCATGCTTGAAGCACTTGAACATCGACCCTGCGCCTCAGGAAGAGGTCACACAGAATCCAACCGACTGGTTCATTCTCATCCACAATGGAGCTACGGGCTTTAAACTTAAGATAATTGCAGAGGCAGTGTGGAAGCGCGATCAGAGGACTACAAAAAGACCTCTATTGATCATGCAAACTTAAGCGGCATCTCTAGTCAAGTGTGCCGCATAACAGACAGCTTAATGCCTGATCAGCCACTTACGTACTCACAGACGACAAGCAAGTTAATTATATCACGGTCATATTTGAACTCAAACAACAACTAACGGCTCCATCATGCTCTTTTGTAATTTTCTTCTTCTCTTGTTTATTCATATGTAAGGTTATTAGAAAAAGATTGATGTTTTATACAAAAATGGGATGGCAGGTAACTTATAGAGGGTTAGGTGTTTTGCTTTATTTGCAAGGGTTCATTGGGTAGCATAGAAATAAGGAAAATACTTTTTAAAAGGGAGCTAATTTCTATATTTCTATACCCATTATTTTACATGATAGATGAGTAGATGATGGTCACTCTTAATGGGGCGTTGAATAGTACACGTATTACATTTCCGTTAGAGACTGTTGAGATTCTTACATGTTATGCCTACGGATCATTGTTAATTTGCGCTAAAGGCCACATGATCCCCGAATCCTATATCATTTTTATATTGATATTTAAGTGAGCGAGGTTTATTAAAATCATGTAAATTACCAAAAATGGTGGTGGCCACTGTCTGTCTTTCTCTTTGGTTACACATTTATCGTTCGAAAAATCTTTTACATGACAGCCAATGTCTCTTAAAAAGGGAGATACTACTCAAGTGTTATTAATCTCATTGTTTTATGTTTGCCTTTGTCATGATGACTTACCTTGAAAATCATTAAGTGGTTAAAATATCTGCGTGAAATAAATGTCAAATCATTGTTTGTTTCGTTCAGGGATCGATTATACTCATGTAGATTTAGTTTAGCAGCTGTTAAATATAGTTTTGCTCTTTTTCAAAGGGCCGTTTAGAAAAAAACTGTTGATATCTTTCGAACAAAACTTAACTTCACCCTGCTAAATTCGTTAGCTTGAGAACTTAGCAAAAGAAAATTATTTAAAATAAACAACCAGAAAAGAAAGAAAGAAAGAAAGAAAGAAAGAAAGAGAAAACATTCGTGTAAAAAATGTTCCTAGGTAATATTTGCACTCCTAAAATTTAGGCCAAAGTACACTATTTTCAACATAATGCATAATTAAATTGTAACAAAAAACATTAGAACTAATTCTAAGACACGCCAATTCTAAGACACGCCAAATTCTAAGACACGCCAATTCTAAGACACGCCAAATTCTAAGACACGCTAATTCTAAGACACGCTAATTCTAAGACACGCTAATTCTAAGACACGCCAAATTCTAAGACACGCCAATTCTAAGACACGCCAAAATTCTAAGACACGCCAATTCTAAGACACGCCAAATTCTAAGACACGCCAAAATTCTAAGACACGCCAAATTCTAAGACACGCCAAATTCTGCCTAAATATATAACTCTACTACCAGGTGAAATTTGTTCTCAGCATACATGTTACAACTATATGGTATATGCCAAGTAACAGAAAAGAGCAAAACCCGACAAAATTTGTAAAATTCAAGAAATAATATTTTTATTTGAATACAGATATTCTTTTTACAGCAATGTGGATTAAATCCCAAATAGTCTTAAAAGTTATATCACAGGCCCAAATGTATGAGGTTCCAATGGTACTGTACATTCACTTACATATTCAGGTCTGTTGGATATGCGGTAGCCCAGTTAATAGAGGGTCAGGCTCGTACTCCAAGGACCGCGAATGTTGGATACACCATTCGGCTGTCCCTGCCTCCTTAATAAAGGTGTATGTGTGAGTGTGTGTGTGTGTAATTATTTATTTTTAACGTAGCTTTAGTAATGTTTTAGTCATATCGCTGTGATGTCTGCAGTGTGGCAGGTTATGGTAATGCTTAGCAATGGGCATCATGCCGCAAACATGAAGATGTGTCCCACCCAGTCACATTGTCCTAGCACCAGGCCGACCAGTCTTAACACTAACCTATTAATGCTGAGCGCCAAGCGAGGCAGCTTTTCGTACCATTTTGATAACTCCCTTGGTAATGGCTCCTATTCCTAGGGATGATATAACTAGTACTATATTCGAAGTGCCAATAAAGCAAAAATAAATAAATGAATAAATAAATAAATAAATAAATAAATAAAAATACAAACGAAAATGTCTATTAAAAATTTAAGCATATTAGTGAAAACATGATCAATAAGTGTCTCAGTCTCCTTCGTGATCATTGTCCGGCTCTGTATGATGTATACAAATCTGTATTCTTGGAACACTGCGCTCATTTATCAGGAGGTAATTTCTGAGGTATTCTATATCAGTATTTCCTTGTAATTTAAGACGCGACTTTGGAACACATTTCCACAATAGAAAGTTACGTTACTGCGTTGAACAGATATCAGATTGTTTAGCACGCACAGCCTTGCCAGAAGGTGATCCACTAAGTCTCTGAATGTCATTTGTCTCATTATTATTCCACTATATCAGCGAGACACACCGCCTGATTGATAAGAATATGCCCCTCAACTTTTCTGGTAACTCCAATGGATGTTGTTATGCTCACGCAAATGAACTTTACTGCTTTTTAAGTTCTGCTGGTTTTGCTATGCTTTCTTTTTGCTCAGAAGATAAATTATTATATGGCAAATGTATAGCATGCTAAACATGCATGAACACAAGAATTTGAACTTACGTGTTAGTGTCGTTGAAATTTAAAATGGAATATAATATTTTTAAGATCAAGAACCTGCTATTTGCACTTTAATTCAAATTTGAAGTTTCTGCTGCATTTTTATCAAAACATCAGCAAACAATTATAAATAAAATTATATCGTGGCTTTCAGTTGTGTTTTTTGTTTTAAACAGCATGGGTCTAATGTTGCTATTTTGACGTTTTTGCAAAAATAATACCAATCATCTTGAATTTTAACTTAAATCAATAAACTAACAGCAGGAAAATTCGGTGAGTCATACTTGCCTATTTAGCATACTTGATTTTGATGTAATAAATACTCATTTTCTTTAACTTATCAGGCATTTTTAAGTCTCGCTATAGAGAGCCTATCTACACTGCAAGATAGAAACTATGAAGACCAAAGATACGATAAAATATGTATGTCGAGCATTTTCTACAAAACATTACGTACAGTATTTGTTACAATACATGTATTTCGAGCATTTGTTACAATACATGTACGCTGAGTATCTTTTACAATACATGTACGTCGAGTACTTGTTACAATACATGCATGTCGAGTATTTGATGCAATACATGTGTGTCGAGTACTTGTTACAATACCTGTATGTCGAGCATTAGTAATAATAAAAGGATGTCGAGTGTGATGTGGCAAATTTCTCTCCATCTACGAAAAGCACATTAATTTGGGCCAGATAACAATTAATTAGATTTATGGGGACAGGCGCTCGTTAAATAGCTATACTAATGTATACTAATTCCTAATGTCTGGTCGGTAGAGGTAGAGATTTTTAAATTAAGCGTTCGTTTACTTAACTGCGGGACGGACTATTGGGGACACGGCTAACTTCGATTTCATAGTGGAACTGTCAGACTTGTAAAATTCCAGAAACCGTTTTACGAAGACCTAGGTCAAATTGATCCAACATTTGGCGCCTAGTTATGAAAGGCGGTAAATATATTTCATCCTGATTGGTTACGCTAAATAAGCGACGTGTTTCACACACGAAATGTCCTAGTTGTAAATATTCCCCCATCCAAAAATCTAACTAGTTTAAAATTTGTTGCAAGAGTAAAGGTACCGGGGACTCGAGAGTCACTTTGGAGGAAATTCTCTTGTAAAACATTTGTCCAAGGGATCGGATGTCTGGAAGGTCGACGGACACAATTTTGGCGGTAGAAGCGAGAAACGCTTGAAAGTACGAAAGGTATTTGTGTTACATTCATGAAATTCGTGGATACCAATATAAAGATTTGCTTGAATTATTTGATAATATGCGCATGAATGTATTTGTTTAAATTCGTAAATCAATTCTCTTGATATGAATATAACTGTGTTGACTTTTTATAAATATGAACTCGTACAATAATCTTCTTTATATAAGGTTATCGAATTGTTTGAATTAGTCGTCTTGTTTTTATAGGAATTAGGTTCTAAGAATATGAGTTGCGAGAATCCGTGTGAATTCACCGATCTCAGGTAATTTCAAGTATGATAAAGACTTGAGTACATGTTTACTGAAATTTAACTTTGTGAAGCCATGGAGTGTGATTTCATGTATGCTATAAACTTGAATGTGTGTATTCACTGAACATAATGTGAAGTCAGGTAGTGAATTTCATTCATTCATTTTGTGTAACTGAGACGAAAGCGGAGCTTCTACGTCTAGTGTGGTAATGCAAAGTGATGAATTAGCCACCAGGAAGTACATTAATCTTATGAAACTAGGTTTGTTTTGGTCTGCCATGCTTGTCCCAATTAGATAGCCTTTGGTATCTGTTTCAGTACCGATATCAACATGTGATAACGTGAGGGTAGTAATGTTATGTTCCTAGCAGGATAACCGACAGGAAATTTAGGTTGTTCTCTGTTTGTTTTCAAAGTGGAAAATAGCTCTTCAGACGTATTCCCAGACGTATCTTCAGATGTATCTACGCACTGACGTATCTACATGCTTACATATCCACCTACCCAAACAAAAAATGAAGGCCGAAAGGAGGCGAGACAGTGGGAAGGTTGGGAGAGAAAAGGGAAAGAAAAAGGCAAAAGGGTAGAGAACAGTTACTGTGAAATTGGAGTGAACCAGAGATAAGCAGGTTATGCAATTGTACAAGGCAACGACTTAGACTGTTCTCTCGATCGTCGATCGTATGATGAATTAATTCTTTCAGTAAAACGGATCGGTTAGGTTTATAATTATATTTGTATTTTGAATTCGGTGAAAGATTTATTCCAAACCAATTGTATCTTCCTGATGTATTGTATAATCACCATTGTTTACGTAATTAATTAAGTTCTGATTTTTAATGTACGGGGGCTCTAGTCGTTCTGTTTTATATATCTGTTTCATATCTCTATTTATTATACCTTCAAGTTTACTCGATCCGGGCAATAATACCGAGGGCGAACATCTCCTAGATAACGAGAACCGAATAGAACGGACACCTTGAAAGAAGGTACAATCCGCCAATCAACCCTCACGCTTTACAAAGAGTGGGGGCTTTTGCATCGAACATTTACTACAATACACGTATGTCTGGTTTTTGCACAATGCATAAACAAACTTTTCAATGTTGTTATTTGCTGTTTATCAACGCTTACAAACCTAGTAAACAATTCCATAGCGCCACTCTCCATGGTTGATGCAGGTGTGCATTAAGATATAGCGTACGTCAGCACATTAATGGCTCTGTGGTGCCAAATAAAGATATAAAAATAGCTACGTTTAATACAGACGAGTCCTATAACCCCCGACCTGTCAGTATTTAATGTTTCCTAAGTGACAGCATGCATGTAATATTTTTGTAAAATGCCTCATCGTATCATAAAACCTAAGAAAGACTACAATCACTTTGCAAATGTTGTTCCAATTTATTATTGCGTCTCCTATTTTCTTTGTCCTACTTGTACAAGCAACATCTATAAGATTCCACAATACCGAGAAACGCCCCTGATAGTTACGTCATACTATGTATGATTGTTTTGTGTAAGCAAGATGAAGTAAAAGGCTGTTGTCACAGTTGTCAATTCAATTGACTGTTTTGACAATAAAAACATTTAATCTATGTCAAATCAAAGAAAACTATAGCTAATTAATTATGATATGATCCACATGTGTAACTTAAGACGCATTTGATTATGATTGTTGTTTCAGTTCCTTATCTATTGATAGGAATTCTGATTCCGTGGTCGATTCTATACAATAGTTCTGACAAGAATTGTCTTCTGTTTATAACACTATATCAGGTTTTGTATTTCATATTACAGTGTATTATATTCTATGTTCGCTATAACTATGTTCTTTTATGCTTGCTTTTTAATAAGGTGCGTTTACTATACATTCATCATCTGTGTGTCTGTAACAGAAGTTTAAGCAAAGACATATTGTGATATTAAGTTAGAGACAGACATGTACATCATTATTATTGTCAATATATCATCTGCTAAGGGTACTGAAATCCAATCAAAGTTTGACAAATACACAGGAAACAAATGTAGCAGCATCTGAATAGTACATTCTTTTTAGGGTATCTTTTAGACTCCGATACGCTTACCATACATATGACCAATACAGTTAAGAGAAGCGTGAATATCGACGTAAAAGTTGTGACAGGTATGTGTGTGCTGTTTGCATATTTGTTCATTACTTCATGCTTGTACGAAAAACACAACGCGCGGGAAGATTGGCATGTGCAGTTTGATCCCGAAATAACATTGATACAACAATACCACTGATACCAACATACCATTGATCACGAAATACCATTGATACCGAAATACCATTGACATCAGAATACCAATGATACCAAAATACCATTGGAACCAAACTATCACTGATCCCAAGAATGCCATCTCAATTTGTCTGGCTTTCCTGAGTAACTGCGCTACGAAATAGATGATCAGCGCTATACGTACGGATCTTCTGCGCACTCATAGCTGCGAAATTGTGCTTGCATAATGACAACTATCTTTTCTACAAAAAAGCATTTGCTCAGACAGAAAGCATGTCGATGTTGGTTTAATCAGATACCTTGTATACTTGCCTATAAACCGAGTCAAACTGCAAATAACAAATATCCTGATCTGCCCTAGCATAATGCACCAACAGATCACGATCTATATTGTTCCGTCGACTGATTACTCTTAAAAAACTGCTAAGAACCAGGTTTGTCGGCGCACAATGCACCGACATATATGGGTCTGTGCAGTTTGCAGTTGGAATCACCTTGTAAGCGATTACATACGGTGCGCATTGGTCAAGAAAAACGCTCAGTCACATAGACTTCTGAATGGCCAAGTAGAGAATGCACGACTCACTATGGTCAACCTGTTTTCCATCTCCTTTTCTTCCCTTACACCTACCTTATGGAGAGAAGTTCCAACATGTATAGTAAACGCATAACTGCCCGACTTTTCGATTTACACCATGTGTACACCGGAAGAGGCTCCACACTTTTTCATTCCATTGCTTTTAATTAAGGTATTTTACTAGAGGTAAGTAATGCTGCATGTGTTTTACATGCCATAGGTAAAATAATGAGGATTTGGTAACAAATGTTTCAGAGAAACATCAAAGCCGCCTTATTTTCCATTGTTAATTGCACTGATGAGTATTTTGTTCCTTTATCTTTCTTTGTGTGTGGGAGGGAGCGGTAACGGGGGTGGGAGGTCAAATTACCTGGGTCAAGAAGATTTATAAGAACTCGTTTGCGTGAAACTAATATCTCGAGTCCAAGGAAACGATTTTCCCGACGGATTCCTTCCTAATTATCTAGACGTATATTATCGTTCAAAACATTTGAAGCTAGTCGATGGGTCGAGTTACTGTTCTCCATGAGAAATAATTACTTTATTTTGACTTTCTTGGGGAAAACTTCAAAACAATCTACTTTAACTGGTGAACCCATAGGTCTGGTTCTGCATTTCGAAATTAAGCTTCTTACATTACTCTGCTGATTTATAATTTGAGAGGTTTGGCAACAAAAATTGGGTTGTGCATCGAATATAGACTCCTAAACGTAAGGCGTAATTCATAAAACATTCATGAGAATGACTCATTCATTTAAATATTCAACTCTTGTATAAAAAATAACAATGTTCAAAATCAATACAATGTTCTATGGAATACACATCTGCTATAAGAAATGACGGATACTCTAACTGATTTGCATATTAAATTAAAAATAATAAATCATTCACAAGTAACTACATTTTTAGTAAGTGAAAACGCTGCAAACTTGGAATCAGAAGGTATAACAAAATGTTCGATATATTCTCTTGCAGTCTGTTGGATGCATTTGAAATATATCAACTGTTGTAAGCATTAGATATGTTCGTCATATAAAGGAAAATAGTGTTCCAACGTGAAAAAAGTGCCCACTATTTCATGACTCGCAAAAGCTCGATTTGTCAGCTCAAACTTATGATTGATGTATTTGTCAGCGCAAAGCAAACCCTACGATTAGTGTATCAGTCAGCACAAAGCCTACGATTACTCTATTTGTCAATCCAAACTCTACGAGAAATGTATTTGTCATCGCAAACCATGTGATTAGTATATTTGTCATCGCAAACCATGTGATTAGTATATTTGTCATCGCAAACCATGTGATTAGTATATTTGTCGGGCCAAACCCAGTGAGTAGTGTATTGTTCAGCCCAAATTGTATGATTAGTGTATTTGTCAGCCCAAATTGTATGATTAGTGTATTTGTCAGCCTAAACACTACGAGTGGTGTATCTCTCAGCCCAAATGTCCTTAGCAGAATAGTGTAGTTGTCAGTCCAAACATTGTAATTAGTGTATTTCTCAGCCAAAGCTCTATAATTAGCGCATTTATCAACCTAATTGATTTTTGTCGGCCAAAACGTAGTGATAGTCTACTTTTCAGCTCATGAACTGTGTATAATCCACTGGCAGGCAAAATCCTGTGCTTTAGTGTATTAGGCAACCATTACACTGTGATTAGTTTATTTGTGAGCCCAAACATTGTGATTAGGATAGTTGAGAGCTCAAACCCTATAATTAGTGTATGTTAGTCTCCACTAAAATCAATGAAGTCTGCACGTATGTCTCCTTGTTCTAAGCAGAACATTCTTAACTTCTCAATTATATTTATTGTTGATTTGTAGATATATAAGTTCATACATAGATACATATATAAAAAAGTACGTATGTTCATAAAGTGCATAAGTAATGATAAGCATTCTAATCTCTGCCATTTGCCATTAAAGATCGGAAACTTTCGTCATAATGGAATTTCATTTGAATCCTATCAATGAAGGTAATAATAACCTAATCCATCAATGAAGGAAAACTAACCTAACACATAATGAATGTAATAATAAACTAACCCATCAACAAAGGTAATAATAACCTAACCCATGGGTGAAGATAATAAAAACCTTACGCATCAACGAAGGTAATAATAACCTAACCCATCAATGAATTTTATAATAACCTAACCCATCAATGAATGTAACAATAAACTAACCCATCAATGAATGTAACAATAAACTAACCCATCAATGAATGTAACAATAAACTAACCCATCAATGAATGTAACAATAAACTAACCCATCAATGAATATAATAATAAACTAACCCATCAATGAATGTAACAATAAACTAACCCATCAATGAATGTAACAATAAACTAACCCATCAATGAATGTAACAATAAACTAACCCATCAATGAATGTAACAATAAACTAACCCATCAATGAATGTAACAATAAACTAACCCATCAATGAATGTAACAATAAACTAACCCATCAATGAATGTAACAATAAACTAACCCATCAATGAATGTAACAATAAACTAACCCATCAATGAATATAATAATAAACTAACCCATCAATTAATGTAACAATAAACTAACCCATCAATGAATGTAACAATAAACTAACCCATCAATGAATATAATAATGAACTAACCCATCAATGAATGTAACAATAAACTAACCCATCAATGAGTGTAACAATAAACTAACCCATCAATGAATATAATAATATGTTAACTATCATCGAATATAATAATACACCAACCCATCAATGAATATAATAATAAACTAACCCATCAATGAATGTAACAATAAACTAACCCATCAATGAATATAATAATATGTTAACTATCATCGAATATAATAATACACCAACCCATCAATGAATGTAACAATAAACTAACCCATCAATGAATATAATAACATGTTAACTATCATCGAATATAATAATACACCAACCCATCAATGAATGTAATAATAAACTAACCCATCAATGAATATAATAATAAACTAACCCATCAATGAATGTAACAATAAACTAACCCATCAATGAATATAATAATATGTTAACTATCATCGAATATAATAATACACCAACCCATCAATGAATGTAATAATAAACTAACCCATCAACGAAGGTAACAATAACCTAACCAGTGGGTGAAGATAATAAAAACCTAACCCATCAATGAAGGCAATACTAACCTAACCCATCAATGTATGTATTAATAACATAACGCATCAATGAAGGTAAATCATAAGCTCCCGCAACTGATGTAAACTACCTTCAAGAATAAATTACGAATACCTTCCATTGGAAGTGCCTGGTCATTATTTCTTTAAATGTATGAGACTTCTATTCCTTCATTTGATCTCGTTAGTCTCGTTCAAAGATATAAGAGTAGAAACTGGAGAATTAACTGGCGCTAATTCAGGATATTCGGAAGAGCTGACTACAATTAGGGGCAGGTCTAAAGCAAGATACACACATGTACACACACACACACACACACACAGATATATATATATATATATATATATATATATATATATATATATATATATATATATATATATATATATATATATATATATATATATATATATATATATATATATATATATATATTATTTATTTATTTATTTTCAGGTCACAAAATTATAGTCGTTTGGTATTCACCTAAGTGTACGAACTGAAAAAAACGGTTCATTCTGTACTTATATTACTTATATCTCTAACAACTAACATTATATTATTTCTTCCTTGTTAAATATTATTTCTTTTGATATCGGCGTTTATATATCTACTATTTTCACATGCCAAAGATATAAATTGGTTGGCCAAACAATCCGTCAAAACCATTGTTTCCACCTCTCCACAACTCAACGAGAACAGCTGCGGCTTATGAGATGTCTGAATTAGTGTACATTTCCTCAATATAGGATATTTGTTGAGGCTTCAAATGTTAATTCCGATCTTGAAAAAGACGAGTTCAAATTTTATTATTGTAGGATGGCAGTGGTGAACAGAGGTCAGGCTCTGCTATAAAAACATTTAAAGTAAGAAAGATGAAAAAGAATCTTTCCTCAAGTCATTGCACCTTCATTGAATTTTATAACGCTGGCGACCGCTCGTTGAATATTTTGTCTGTACAAAACATACATGAATACGTGCTATTATCCTTAACAATGGTGTCTTTTGCATCTGTTCCTCTTGCTTTAAAGTACGTGTACAAATAACTTTGAATTCCATTTTTGTGGGAATGATGTGAAATACGTCATGATGTCAAGATCAGACATTTAACAACGAAAGATTAAATGATATGTTGACACTTTTCCTTGTTAAATGACATGTTGACACTTCTTGTTAAATGACATGTTGACACTTCTAATTTTTAAATGACATGTTTGGCAGGAAACTATCTACTGTAGATAATATTTTCCTACTGAGATATATATGTCTCCGTATCTCACGCCTTCACCATTTGTTAGTCTTTCGTGGAATACAACAACAAACAAAAACATTGTGGACCTTGAAGATTAAGTAATACTTGTATAAAATCAATAAATTGTGAAAGAGTTAGTTACTTTCACAGATGTTAAAATTCCTTAACTTTTCTTAATATTCGTGTTGGGTATGTTCATAAGGTGTTAGTAAACGTGAATACATAACGAATGGCGGTATATTTGGATACATACATATTATGTCGGTAAACATGGATATAAACAGAGTATGTCGGTAACCATAAATGCATACAGCATATGGCAGAATATTATAATACATGAAGATGATGGAAGCAAACTTGGATACATACAAAGTACGGCAGAAAATGTGATACACACAGGATATTGTAATAAACATGGATGCAGGATGCATACAGAGCATGTTAAAGAACTTGGATGCCTATAGAGTATGGCAATAAACCTAGATATATACAGAATATGGTACTAATCTATGATACAGAGTATGGTAATAGACTTAGATGCATGCAGAGTATAGTAATAATCTAGGACACATGTCAAGTATCGTAATAAACGTGGATGCATACAGAGCATTGTAGCTAACTAGCAAAGTACAGAATACATACCAGTATCTTGAGGTAAATAAGATCTGTGACAATTTTGGAAAATAAATATGCAACCTTTTTGTTAAATATTTAACAGGAAGGACATGCATTATTCTAACAATACAAAACATAGGCTAAAACAACAATGAAAGTGCTAGGATAGGTCGTTTGTGTGATTTCATATAAATTGGCCAAGCTGTTAAGTCATTTGGGTTATGGTATTTACAATGACCTAACGGATAGATAGTTTTGACTGCATTATTTATACTGGCCTGTTGGCCAGGTCATTGGTGCAATAAAATTTACACTGGCCTATTTAGTAGTCATTTGTGGATGAAATATTGTTGCAGGTTAACATTGTTTTCAAAATAAACGTACCGTTAAGAAATTTGTTGTTAAATTCCTGACATCTAATATAGACTGACTGCTCGGAATCGTAGCCACCAAATCAATCGTTGGACTGATTCGTGGTTTACAAAAGTATAGTATTTTCCTATTCAGCAAAAAAAGTTCTACCAATGTGCATTGGGAGGCCGTTTTCTCGCCGGATACTAGTAATTAATAAGTGATTCTATAATTGCATTGAAAACGTTTAAATCTTTATCAAATCGAGGCAGGATTTAGACAAAGTATGATAAATGTTTTAATATTGTTTTTATTTGAACGCTCTTTATTTTCATAGGCCTTACTTTACATACGACTGAACAATGAAAACAATTGTGTTGCGCTTTACTTATTTTCCTGCAACATTCAATTATGTGGTACGAGAAGACTAAAACATATTATGTCTCATAGGAAATATTTCGGCCATTATTGAATCTATGTATGACACTATTAAATCTTGGGTTCGGTAAAATAATGTGATTGCCAATACGTTTTTATGAATCCGTTGAGTAAGGCAGGGTTAGTGCCTATTGCCTTTATCGTTTTCTGTGTTTTTGAGTTACCTAGAATAGGAATTTGTTCTTTATTGTATGGATGGTTTAGGCATTGACATCATATGATTCTTTTAACTCTATGCAGATGATATTGTTATATTTTCTTGTTCGTGTACATGTCTTCAATTTGGTTTTGATCTCGTTGCATGATTACTACAATAGATGGAAATTGAAAGTTAACTTTCCTCATATACAGGTTCTGATAATCAGGGAAGGTAGTAGAATGCAATCAATTATATAATCTATTTATTGCAAGACGAAACTAAAAATATTAAACAAGTTTATTTGTCATGTATTATTCTTTAATCTGGCGGTTGGTTCTTGAAAAAGAAAATGGAAACAAGCAAAACCATCGTGACTATGTAGGCTACCCAGGTCAGTAGAACACAACTGTTATTACAGTAACGAGCTATAAATTTACTTTTCGGAAGATAAGGCAATATGTGAGTATTTTGTTATAAGTTAATATCTCCAGGTTTGAAATATATTTGTAAAGCATGGCTTTAATATCTGCCAGTTACAATGAATGACTACTTGTACGGTGTTATAATGGTTATTTTAAGTTATAGGACGTATTAAAAATAATTTAATTTAGAAGTACTTTGTTGCAAAAAGATATTATGTAATTGATAAATAATGGTTTAAAATTCTTACTTCTCAAGATGGGAATATATTAGATAAAGTGCTCGACATCTTGGCACGATAATCACATTAACTAAACTGGACTTATTCAGTTAGATACTTTCTATCAAGAATGGGATTCTATGAAGCTTGGGTCAATCAAGGCGTGAACGTTATTAAAATATTTACTCATGTTACAAACGCTAATTGGTTGATAAGATCGTTCCAAACTGGATGGAACTGTCAAGGAATTCTAAAGGGGCTTTCATTTAAGTAAACATTACTCCGTTGCAGCTTGAACTGTACATTGATACTGTTCATATTTTATCATTTACAAGTGCTGAAGCTTGATTACTAATATCATCTCATAGCTTAGAAATAAAGATTAGCAGACAGGCAAGGCTTTACAAATCAACTTAAGAGTGTGTGTGGTTTGGATTTTTAGCGTAGCTTTAACAGTATGAGTCATATCACTACGATGTCTGCAGCGTGGCAATTTATAGTGATGTCAAACACTTGGGCATTATGCCGCAGACATGTGTCATCATGTCCCACCCAGTCACATTATCATGACATCAGGCCGACCAGTCCTAACGCTAACTTCTCACTCCTGAGCGCCTACCAAGGCATCTGCCAATACCATTTTTTTGAATGTATTTTGTATGACTCGTCCGGGGTTCGAACGGCAACCTCACCCATCGGAGGCGGAAACTCTAACCACTTAGTAATACAGGAATGATCTCAATTGCAGAAAGACTGTAATAATTACAATACACTGGGGATGAGTCTCTTATTACTTATACACATATTTAAAGACTGCGTAAATAGAAATGTATTACTGGAAATTCATGTTTATTTCGAATTAATGAATTTGAAATTTCAAACAATACAAGATTTATATGCAACTTCCATGTCTTCATATTTTAAACTTTGGAACTGAGTAAAACATTATTCAAAACTTCTGATGATAAGTAGTGGCAGTAGAAGTAGTAGTAGCAGCAGCGATAGTAGTAGTAGTAGTAGTAGTAGTAGCAGAAGTAGTAGTAGTATCAGAATTGGTAGCAGTAGTAGTGGTATTAATAGTAGTAGTGTCAGGTGTAAAGGTATTACTTTTAGTATATGTATATGTATGTGCTATAAATTTAACTCCTGTGCACGAATGGGCATAACAGTGTACAGTATGCCACACTATACCCCTATGTAACGAAATGTACACCTTCGATTTAGTTACTTGGACACTATTAACTGTACACCCATGAAACTTTATAAGTGCATACGCCCTGAAGATTACTTTATCACTATATCATATTAAGGTTACCATGACCTACTTTTTCAGTCTAGTGATCATTCACACAGAATCATGAAAAGCAGAGAATCACCGTATCACATAGAAAATGTAACTACGAACTATTTCAGCAATTTAGTTTTTCTTCGTTTTAGCTAAGTACTAATCATGCCGATTATTAATAAGCTCAAAACTCCCGAGCCTGAATAAATAGGCACTGGCTAGATCATGTCTTCTGGCAGATTAATTTCTTTCTAAAGAGTAAAACTGTGGTCCTCGGATAGCTTAATTTATTGTCATATTACAAAACAGACGTCTTCTGAAAGCTTAATTTGTTTTCATATCACAAAACAGATGAAGCTTACTTCATTACTGCAAGATAAACATTCCTCCAGAATAATCTTCGATACCAGCAGGGGAAGGATGAACGTGTGTGCGCGTTCGTCCTGTGTGTGTGTGTGTGCGCGTGTGTGCCAAAGAAAGTACATCATTATAAAGATCACTATTTGAAAACGGTGTATAATTTTTGCACTAGAGTATTTACTTTAAATGTTTTCTGTTGCAATCACGTATACTTATTGAGCAATTTCTTACCTATATACTGAGTTTAAATATCAAGAATTAACCGTGCTAACCGACGTATATACAAGCTTGTGTTTATATTCAACTCGTGACTTTGGAACATTAATGCTAGATTAAATACAATGTGAATCATTGTAATGTAATAGGGACTTAAAATGGGTGGCTTGCGTTTACATGCGGTGAGCATTTTCATTTATGAATGAAGCGAACTGAGAAAAGCGAAATCATATATAGAAATTTCTTTAAAATATTTCAGAAAATTTCATTTTGAAATTAAAATTCGCTTTGTTTCGGGATTTTCCCAGGCCCAGGTATTAGATTACTTTTTTGAAAAATCAATACTGAAACTAACAAGCGTTCACAATGGCATCTAAAGCGGAGAAATTAATTTTAAATCCTACCCAGGAATGGCTAGAGTCGATGAAAAATGCATGAATTGCTACAGATTGCTAGATAAACTGAAGACAAAACGATCTTCCTGAAGCGAAGGATTCTTTAACAAAGCGATAAAAAAATAGTGTGATCCAATGCTTGGTAGAAAATAATGTTTTAGATAAAAGTGCTTTAGACTTGATTTGGAAATCCGTAACAGGGTTTGACATAAAAGTAATGAGCTTGAAATTAAAACACAAGACAGAAATGGATTCAATACAGCATCAGCTTCAGAGAGAGAGAGAGAGAGAGAGAGAGAGAGAGAGAGATGCAGTTGGAGATAGAGAAAGATGAGAGACAAGTCCAGTTTAAGAAAGAGGAGTGAGAAACAAACACAGCTACAAAAATAGGAAAGAATTTTCAGTTGCAGAAAAATGACAGACAAGTGCAACTGCTGAAAGAAGAAAGAAAGAGAGAGAACCAAAATATAGTCAAATGATAATGAAGATGCAGAGAGAAAAGAGAGAGAGAAATACATATAAAGAGAGAAAATGAATAAAGGGAATTTCAATTTAGATTAAAAGAGTTATAGCTGTCAAATGGAAAGGACTTCCACATTTCCACACACAAATTAAAGTTTTGATGTTGAGAGAAACATTAGGTTAGTACCCCCTTTTAAAGGAAAACAAGAGAAAAATATCTACCCATTTGGAGAAAAGCTGAAAATTTTAAAGGGCCAAGAGAGCACTCGACTCTATACTTCACTGTAAGAACAACACATTGCTGAATGTGATATGGGTAAGGAATGTATCATGAATAGTTATGAGCTGGTACCTGAGGCATATCGACAAAAGTTGAGGAATTGCAGAAAGCAATTGGACAGACTCTGTTTGAATTTACAAGTGAAAAAGCGCGATTGTTTGATAGTTTGTGCTTAGCCAAGACTACTCTAACCTCAGAAACGCATATATGTCGTCGAGTTCAAAAACTGGGTCACAGTTACATTAAGACCTACGTTGATGAACAAAAGGTCTAAACTGTAGGAAATACAGCACGTGCAACTGACGATTATAACTTGACTCACAAAGTTTCTTTTGTCGTTAAGTTTTCCACTCTGCAGTTTATTGGTAAAAAGCCATTTCAATCTCATAGAAACACTTCTATATCTCAATCTGGCACAACTTCTAGGAATCAAGTTTCCGGCAAGACTGATCAGAAAGTGTTATCTCTACATACGTATACCTATCGTAAGGAGAAAGGGCACGTTATTTATAATTGCTACGGTTTTTGAAAAAGCGACTGGATAAAGTCAGAATTATTCCAAAAGCTCCTATTTCTAGGAGGTCATGTATTGAAAGTTATAAGTATATAGTGTAAAATATCCTAGTGTGATTTTTTCACGGAGAAGTATGAACCATTTATGTGGAAAGGTCATGTATCTACGGATGTATCTGTCAATTTTACCCTTATTAAAAATATAAAGGACACAGGAACTTCTCAGAGTCTTTTATTATTCCTTTTTTGTTTTTGATTTTCTTCAGACGTCTTCTTCTAATGAAAAAATTATTATTTATGGTATAGAATGCGGCTTTGTTAATGTTCTTCTCCATCGTGTGAATTTGGCATCAGAAGTAGTCTCAGGATCTTTAATCATCGAGGATAGTCATTTATTACTACGCTGTGCCCTAGCCGGAGATAAGGCTTTCGTTAAACCAAGTGTGTCTGACTAGCCTTGTTTGGATCAGGTACTCAATCATATGGATAATGAAATCCCTGATTTATACCCAGCTTGTGCAGTTCCTAAGCTATGGCAAAGAAAGCTCTTGAGAATGATATTTATCAGGAATTTACTCCTTTAGCTGACGAATTTATTGATCAGTTCACTTTTTCTCTTGGTATGGCTCAATCAAAAGATATTTATCACAATGATCCTTTTACACTACTCATTTTTTTTATTTTAATCAGGGTGACGAACGACAATCACTAGTTGTCTAACAGAAATAAGATCATGAGATTTCCATGTCGTTTCATAGTGCTATCCACCAAACTGAAGCCACACATGTACCTGTTTGATATTTTGTTAAAATTCTGTCCTTATAATAAAGACCACCTGACCTTCAAGTTTGTGATGAGTAGTCAGTAGGCTTTCAAGCTGTTGTTCCTAAGTATCGCATGTGCAACTACTACATAACATTGTACAGCGTGACCAAAACAGATTCATTTACATTGCCAAGAATCGAGGACTGCATCAACAAAAATGAAAATGCAAAACATGTCACTAAATCTTTTGAAATGACTGGCAAATTCTATTGATGGGAGTAGAAAATGTCGGCATTTGTAACTCCAGATGGGCCTAATCAATATAGGTTGATGCTGTTTGGGATGAAAATTTCCTATTAGTTTTAACGCTAAGTGAACATGATCACATCTGGACTAGTAAATTGTGTTCCTTACATCGATGACGTCAGTATCTACAACGACACCTGGACTGTTCTCTTGCAATCTATTAGAAAATTCTTTGATAGACTCAGTGATGTAAACGGGACAGTTAATTTAAATAAAAGTTACTTTTTGCCGTGCTTGTGTTACGTTTCTAGGACATATCATTGGATATGGACACGTTAAACCGATTTCATGATGAGGGTCTCTCTTAATTTCCTGCGCCTATCAGTAAAAAGCAAATGATGCGAGCTTTGGGTATGGCTGGATATTATCAGACATTTTGCTCCAAGTTTTGCACGAGTGCTGAACCCCTCCATACAAGTGAAAAGAGGCTTTTGACAAGTTAAAGGTCATACTTAAGAGTGTTCCAGTTCTTCAGCTCCAGATATCAGTCATTCATTTAAAATGTCTGTTGATGCAAGTGATGTTGTGGAAGGTGGAGTATTGATTCAGGAAGACAAAAATGGTGTTTATCATCCTGTGTTCTATTTTCATTAAAAGTTAAATAAGCACCAGAGAAATTATTCCACAACTGAGAGTGATGTTTAACTTTGATATTGGTTTGCAACATTTTGAAATGAATATTACTCCCGCTCCTTCTCCGATTATTAGCAAGATCAAAAACAAAAATCAGAGACTCTTAATGTGAAGTTTGATACCGCAGAAATACAATATTAATGTCAGACACATCAGGAGAAAAGATAATATAATTACAGATCCACTTTCCTGTGCCATTTTTAATCACTAATATTTAAAATAAAGCTTTAGTGTATAAATCTTTCTGTTTATGAAACCTTACTTTGTATGGAATGAAATCACCCTTATATTAAAATGTCCAGAAGAATAATGTATATGGATTATTTGCACTTACGCTAAATACCATTCTTGCTTTTGATTCGCTGTTAATGAAAACGGAGTGCACAAACGTCACAAAATTCTCATTTAAGCTACATATTGATATATCTTGTGGATTACATTTTCTTCTTGCTGTCAATAGGCCTGTCATTAAAGGTTCTAATAAATTATCTTGAAATGTTCCTTAGATAGTATTTACCTTGTTGAATGAGCGTCCAGTTTCATATGCCTTGCCCACTTTCACTAACTTAGGGCCATTCATTATCTATTGACCAGCCGTGTCTTTCAAATCAAATGACAATCTGTTCCAAGTGACTAAACATACCGACTATACTCACTCATAAATCGAGTTAAACTGCAAACAACAATGCTCCTGATCTTCTAAGGCATAATGCGCGTGCAGATCAGTGTCTATTCTATGACGCTTGTTCTATTTACTCGTAACAAAGTGCACTAACCAGGATCCGCCGGCACATTATCTGACGGCAGATCTGGGCCTGTACAATTTACAGTTGGACTCGTCTTATAAGTGAGTACAGACAGTTGTTGTACTTTCCTCATAAGTAGACTAACTAAAACTGTAATTTTTAAACAATCTTATGTATTACACTGATAAATACACCTGTAATTTTTAAACAATCTTATGTATTACACTGATAAATACACCTGTAATTTTTAAACAATCTTATGTATTACACTGATAAATACACCTGTAATTTTTAAACAATCTTATGTATTACACTGATAAATACACCTGTAATTTTTAAACAATCTTATGTATTACACTGATAAATACACCTGTAATTTTTAAACAATCTTATGTATTACACTGATAAATACACCTGTAATTTTTAAACAATCTTATGTATGACACTGATAAATACACGTTTTTCCTTAAGAAGTTTTTATGATCGAAATCAATGGATCAAAATCAATGGGATTCTTTTCGCTGGCTTCTTATTATCAACGTACGAACCATGACATTGAGAATGCCTGTAATATCCGACTTGATCCATTATATCACTGGCACAGTAGCCCAGCGTCAATGCCATGGCCATATTTGAGATTGTGGAAATGTAGCATGGTTTTACAGGCAATTAAAATAATTTAAATGCCATAAGCAGTATAAACACATGACAAGTTTCTTTGAATTCATACAAATATTTCCTTCCATAGAGCAGTTCGCATGCACCCGTCTTTGTTCAAATACAAATTAAATGAAAAACAATAAATGAGGCAATAACGTGTAACGTAAGTGTATGAAAAGATCAAAGCATTACATCTTCATTAGATAATGGTGGTTTATATCTTTGATTATCTTGCTAAATTCTGACATTGTCTTCTTCGTTCGTAGTTGCCGTTAACGTCTTCTAAATGTATCGATACATGCATTCATTTAATATGTCATTAATTCCCTGCTACTGGCATCCAGTTTGGATGGAAATAAAAATGAAGAAACATATGGGGTATTATTTCCAGAGAACTTTACTCAAACCTGCAGTCAGTTATAAGTCTTAACAAAAGTACTCCACATTCTGTATGAAAGGTCAACGGCTTAGACATCTCAACAAAAGTACTCCACATTCTGTATGATAGGTCTACGGCTTACACATATCAACAAAAGTACTCCACATTCTGTATGAAAGGTCTACGGCTTACACATTTCAATAACATTGCTCCACATTCTGCATGAAAGGTCTACTGCTTACACATATCAACATCATCTGAAATATTCGTGCAGACATCTGGTCAATAATATTGCTAGCAGTACAATTATCAATGTTACCACGACGTTAATAAGTGTCGTGTTATATTATGGTTATTTTTTGTATTTCTACATGGTAACATTATCAATAAAATATCTAGTATATAATAAAGCGGTGTATAGGGTGGGGGTCACAAAACGTATCCAAAGCGTAAGTGGTTAATAATAATCTCTATACGTGTTTTATTTTTATTTTTGGGAGTCAGCTTTTATAAGGTTGTAACTATAGTGGTGCATCTTTAACTTTATCAGTAAAAATATTGTAAATACTTCACTTTTACGTTGCTTATTTTATCGGATGAAGTATCGCTTAATACAGTGCCTAAAATTAGATACTACCCAATATTATAGATTAGTTTCTAATTGAGAACAGTATGTCCCATACATTCTATCTACCTTTGAATTCGACACTTGATTGAAGAAAGCACGTAAAGAGGATCATACAGACATCAGAGCTTCTAATAAGCATATTCGCTATCACTTTCTACTTTGCTGACAAGTGTGTTCCCTTTCATGCCGTACAAAGTGTCAGGGCGGCTTTCAACTGTATTTTCTGTCACGCCGATTAAATCATGAAAAAGGCTAACAAGTGAGTTCCTTAAACTTGCACATATTTACTAATGATGATGACCTCATCAAATCAAGGCACTGGTCTCCAGTTCAAACCCGCTTTTTAACCTTGGACTCGTTTATATTATATGCATAATCTAATCTATTTCACTTCGTTGTCCTAAACAAGAAATATTTTGTAATTGTTTTACATACATTAATTACCCTGGTAACATGGAACAGTAGTTTTACATACATAAGTACTAAAATAATATTGGACAAATTAACACGTGAAAGGGCTAATTCGGTCGTTGCTGCTGCAGCAAGGAGTTACCAAAATTACAGCCGAGTAGTTTATCAGCTGTAACACATGAGAAAATCCTCGTCGCGACAAGGATTTTCATTTGCAATACACTTATTATGACACAAAACTAATTTCCTGTCTCCTTGTTACTGTTTCATAATTCATTTGTATGTAAAACGTTTATGAAGCAATTTTTTATTTTGAAGGTATTATTAGAAACGCCAACAATGGTATTCACAAAGGGCTGCGCGATTGCTTACGTTGTTTGTGAGAATAGTATAGTTTATTTTGTGGGGTAGTGGTGGGTAAAAGGTTTTAGAGGCTGATTGATCAATTGTTATTGCAGAATCGAGTGAATAACAAAAAATATAAAATTAATGATGATATGAACAGACTTATATAGTTTAACAGCAAGAGCTTCCGTAGATCAAGTATAACAATTTAATCGATTAGAAAACCCAAATAAAATTGTAAAAGATACTTGAAGGATACACGTCTACTAGTAAAATAATTGCCAAAAAGTTATTTAAAGATGCAATTAGCAATTCTGTTGACACATATATTACATATTTCAACACAAAATCTAGTGAGCGTTAGAAATTCATTGTACAGCATGACTGCATAACCTGATTACTGGTCACTCCATATTCAACACCAGCAGTGGTTTGGAGTCCGCTTATTCTTTCTGGCTTCTCGTGTGGTGCAGCCATCAATGAACTCTTGCATCCAGCCTCTAAAGTATCCCAACTGCAGTAAGGATCGTATGTCTTCTATGCCCATGTGGTGTGGAGCCGGCAAAACAAACAATCACACACACATAGATAATCACAAGATTGTACCTTTTATTCACTAAAGATGTTCAGTCTCTGTTTCGCCTTGCAAATTCTTTATCTAACATTATTGTGTGATTAATATGAAACTCTGAAGTCATATGCCTTAATTCTTCAGGTATATAATAAATTGATTGTAATTCAATCGAGAACACATGCTTTGGAAATTGTCAGATTAAAATGCTGATTATTACTGCATACAAATACATTTATGACTTTAAGTACGACCTCCAAATATTTTGGTATAGAACTTGTTGCGGCTGTTCACTGAGAATCCCGCTCATGTGAACCATTGTCTTATTTAAAACACTGCACATGTCGGCAGGTGAGACAGGATCATTTGATACGTACAAAAACAAGTAAACATCTGCCAGTTTTGCTTTGTATTAAAGCTCATTTACAACAGCGTATCATTTTGTTTCACATTTTTAACTTTGTTGCTGCTGATGTTTTTTATTGGCATTCTTTATCACAGACGTAAATGCAAACCTCACTCAAAGTTGTAAACCAATTTATTGGAGCAATCTAACAATCACAATTTTTGCCGTACATATAGGCGTATCGGAATAAATATTTTTTCATAACTTACAGCCCATGTTCATTCAGGTTGTTTTGGTCACTTTACATTCACCATTACCTGGCTCTAATTAGTGTATGCTATACAGGGATGCGTACTCAAGAGAGGGACGAAGTTATTTAAAAGTTGGTCGAGATAGTGTTTCCTTTGTTTTCTTTCGGTTATTTTGTGACCTTCGTGCTACTATCACCATTTTAGCTAAATGTAAATGAGTACTACCCAAGGATGAACTGGTCAATGGTCACCATTTCAGGTCTGAAGACCCTCACAGAGCTAATCACTTTAACAAAACCATAAGCGTCCGGGGAGGACTCTGGAGCAAAGTCGTATTGAGAGTCTTAGATACAAAGCCCCCTCTCACTGGAGGTTCCTTATATTTGGTCATTTCAATATATATTTAACAAATAGATTATGCAAATAACGATGAAAGACAATGAATATACGTTTCCAGATGATTTTAGTACACATATAGATAGAAAAGAATGACAGGATGTAGAAACAAAAAAAGTTTGGTGGCTGATGTATTCGCATACATCATACATCCATTCCCTCCCGATCTGCCTGGATATGGACCTGAATATCACTGTGCTGATTTGGTGGTTTATTATCAGCTGAGACTAATTAAATGCTATCAGTTTTTCTACTCAAGACTGAGCCAGGATTTTACCGTCAAATCCCAAATAATAATAATTACGTACTCTCAAAAGAAACAGAACTATGTTTTCCTCGAGATTTCCGGGTTAAAACTGAACAAGCGTAAATAGCTATGCCATCACTTCAATCTACATTCGAATGGAAATGAGTAACATTCTCTAGAACAAATCTGCACAATCACGTTTCGACAATTTGTCCGATCCTGCTGTAAATAACTGAGCAATATAATACCACCATTCCCATGCCAAAGTTCCTGTAGGGGCATCTCACAATGCCCGCCAGAAATAGTTCAAACACCATCAGCCGGGCCTCGAATAGAAATTTTCCTGGCTTTTTAGCTTCTGAAATCTTCCACGATGCAAAATTTGACGTCTGCACAGTAGCTTTAAATCACATATAATGGAATATTGCACTCACGCGTCGAGAAACTCTTGTTATTAACAGCGATACTAGTGAACATGAGTGACTGTTGTTACACTCTTCATTCATAAATCTGATATTAATGTTCATATCAGCTGTTCAAAATATAAAATTCGGTTTAAGACTTAAGATGAAATTCCTATCGAAAAGGTTATAATCTTAAGCAGCTTCTTTTTGAGTTATAGTTTTGGATTTTATTAATTTATCTGAAATTCTTAGGTATATGATAAATATCGTTATCATAGTAATCCTATCTTGATTGCTCGATCACATACTGTTGTGAATATAAGCCTGGAACATGACTCCACGATCTGCGGCTCATAATCATCAATATTTTCCGATGCATACAACACGAAGGTATCTAGCAATCAAGATCGTATTAATATGATAATATACATATAAAAATGACACAAAACTCATACAACGTTTCTTACGATCGCAAATGTATACAGATAAACATATGCTGAAATATGTTTTTCGTTATTAGTACAAAGATGAATTCAGTCATGTAGTTCAGACGGAAGCACGTTTTTTTTATACTAAATGATTAGTCAACTAAGTATAGATTTGATCCCTAGATGGACGTGTGAATGTCAGTACGATATATGGGTACATTTGTACGAATTTATTCAAAACTAGACATATGTTAGCACGACATATGGGTACATTTGTACGAATTTATTCAAAACTATCTGCTTGACGTCAATGTTAGCACGACATATCGACAAATGGATACATTGTATAAATTTATTCAAAACTACGTGCCTGACACCAATGTCAGTACGACATATGGGTACATTGTATGAATTTATTCAAAAATATGTGCTTGACATCAATATCAATATGACATACGGGTACATTGTATGAATTTATTCAAAACTGTGTGCTTGACATTAATGCACAAAATGTCAAAATGTGCAAAGTGTTTATGTATTTTCATGTTGGTACCGTTCGTTCTGCAAGGCAGGTACGTCGTCCTGCACAAACTGTGTCACCACCACCACGCAGTATCAAACAAAGAAATTAGGACCGTGCACAAAAAGCATATTTGGACTGGTTTTATGATAGAACTTTGTGTCGAATTTGGTACATGAGGAGTCATCAACCGTATATTTAATTCAGCATTATTAAACTGAAAACAAAATTATTTAATGGGGTTGAGACGAACTAAATCCTGAAAATAAACTAAGAATGTATAAATAAATAAATAAATAAATAAAAATAAATAAATAAATAAATAAATAAATAAATAAATAAATAAATAAATAAGGCTCAGACAGGATACTTGAAACACCAGCATCATTTTGGTTAATCAAATTGCACATATTGTAAACATTCTTAACTTCTACCTCTACTGCTAAGGTCCTTTAACTGTAAATATTGCAGCGTGTTTGTGCCCAATAATCTAACGCGTTGTTCTCATCGTAGCTAATTACAGACCAAAATCAAGGATAAGAAAATGCTGTCAGTTATGACGGAAAATGTATCTTTAAACTTGTAAAGAAATCCGGGAGTAATACAATCTGATAAGAGTGACATCGAGGACCTGTATACTAGATTTGTCCTTGGGGCACAAAAGACCTTTGATTTCCAGTCATTCTGACAGTAAGCTAAAAAAAGCCCTTGTTTATCAGATTGTCACGACCTTTTCTCCGGGAAAATGTTATTAATGGCGAAGAGCCACGCCAATCTTGTGTACTGAATTCCCATTAATCTAACGTCCTGGCATGAACAACTTAAGAAACGATGGTCATTATTTGCTCAGCGTCCAGTACTGACTAGAATATGTAGGGCAAATGTTATTGTAAGGCATTTAATTTCTAGCATGGATTGGAGTGGTCTTTAAGCAGTTTTCTTACTTTGTCAAGCCCCAGTCTTTTCACAATCATCATATTGATAGTAGATCAGACCAACCTGCTGTGATTTCGTCTCAAAGATTTAAGGCCCCTTATGTTCTAAGTGAATCGAAAGCAGAAATGTATTAAACATTTATTGTCATGAATAATTGTTATGGAGAACGGGAAACTATCAATGAGATCATTCTGAAAAAAAACACGAGGTTACTTTAGTAATTTGACGATTTAAATATTTTTTGTTGATATACCAGGGACGATTTGGCTCGTTAAACGTGTGGCTAAATTACTACTTTGTTCTATCATTCCATTCAAGTCTTCCCTTGAGACAGATTCGGTAATTCCCATGCTGTGATAATATATTCTTCTCTGAGTCATATTTCTATTTAATCCGGACAGCCTAATCTATTTGGGTTGGCAGAGATAGTCAATGTCTCGTGGCTGGCATTTGATGAGACGAGATGTAATTTATACATATTTTAACATACACTTCTGATACGTTCTTTTAAATTCAATAAATTATAAATGTATTGTTTTTGCCTTTTTCACGTTGTACGTCTGCTTAGAATATTGGATTCCTATGTTGGAAAGTGTTTTATAAACAATCTGGCTCATTGGTAAGCAGTATAAACTTCCAATGTTTTAAAATATCTTGCTTGGAATAACTTTGAAGCCTAACAAAACACCTAGTGGATGTTCATCTGCGGAAGCACACTGCCCATATCTGTCACTAATATAATTTGTACGAAGCCGAGAAATAGCTACGATTGTCAAAGCGGCAATATACACATGACATAATTCTTATCTCATAGAGTATTATCACGCAATTTTACTGCTGTTCAGAGCATTGAGACATGACTATTAAATTTACCGGTGCGTATCACTATCACTTTATTTTTGTCTGATGGCGGAATGTTCCTTTAAAAAAAATAAATAATCAAAATACAAATAACTAATAGAATGTTGTCGGTAAAAAAAAATCACTTGGAAATCGAACTTTGAAGTTTAATTAGGTTAACCAAACCGGAAGACGTCTATTTAATCATTTCATTATGAGTAACGAAGACAAAGATAGTGAAAATATGTATGAATTTATGTTCTTATGGAGCTGGTTTAAGCCAAACACAATTAATTGTATTTCGGCAAAATTAGCTGATCTTGCTGGCTTGGATAGGATTTTTCACCTTTATTTGAAGTTAATAAATTAAAATCTATATCATATGTTACAGGCAGCACACACATCAACTCACAGTTAATAAAATGAAATACTCAATGGGTTGTTTAGTCTAGTAATATAGTAATCCATGAGTTTTAATTTATGCATGGTTCTTACTAAGTTTGTATATATCTGTGATCGATTATCTAATTAAACGGCTTTGGAGAACCCCTTTCTGCCAACATTTGATTCAATACACAAAAATAAAGAAAAATAAACGAAATATGCAATAGGTACATGCGGGTTTTAAGAAGGAAAGCAGTGATGTGAAGCATGAAACATCTGTAGGTACTCGTAGACAATTGTTGATCCGAACTTTGTTGATTCAATTAAAACTTTTCTTCACGGCATATCATTTTTGTTTTGATTTAAATTTGCAGACACATGCAAAATATATTCAGTATAAATTATGAAGATGTGTATACTACAGCAAGTCCAGAGTAATTCACTCCCTTTCAGTTTTAATTTGAAAACTGATTGAGCTTTCTTTGACAACACAAATATAGAACAAGTAAAATCAGTAACAATATAACTACCGCATAATACGCCAGCAGATCTGGGTCTCTCCAGCTTGTTGGCACTAATCAACAAACGAACAAAACAAACTCTGATCCCTGATTCGAGCCTCCTCGAGCTCTCTACACACGCTACAATACGTTGTTGAATCGTCTCCAGCATGGCCATTTAATCCTATGGAACATTTTGGCATTTCCTTCTTTTCCTTGTGTTTTGCTGGAACTTCGTTGTGCCGTTTTTTCCTCTGGGGTCTCCTTTATCTCAAACGTAGCAGTCCTCATCGCCTCTGGAAGTTCTGTCTATGCAACTTCTTTTTTGGCGGGACACCTACCGTCTTCCATATCTGGTAGTGTATGTTGGTACTGTCCTCCTCCTGTTCGGGTTGTTCACATAGTAGCAGTAGTCCCCCTCTTATAAGGCCACCCCTAATGCAGCAGGGAAGTGGCCTTATAATGAGGGTGGCCTTTCAAGAGGAGGATGACAAATGCGAATAGTAAATACATATGAAGAAAGTCACAAGTACATTTAATTCTAAAACATTTAATATTTTCATGAAAATAACACATGCATGTTGTGAAATAAATGAAAAACAAACTGTTTCGTCATTTTCAAAAGAATGTTATCAATAACCATTGATATAGTTTTAAAACTGTATTTATAATTATGTTACAGATCACATCATCTGTCACTCTGTTAGTAACAGTCTAAAAAACAAACCAGTCTCGTCGCAATTAAAAATATCCTTGCTGTTATATCCCCTGCATATATCGTTTAGTCTTTTGTTCCAATCTTGGACAACTTCATTATTAACATCAGCTGATTCTCCACTAAGGACAGATCACTTAATATTGTGTCGCACTTGAAATCTGTGCAACCATCCGTTACTTGCGGTAATGTCGTCATATCCCAATTCAACTGACAAAATTGTTGCTTTTTCTTGTCATTCAAATCAGGATACAAGCATCTCCTGGCTCAAACAATCTTCTTTTCTCGGTCCTTTTCGCCTTCCCACTTCTGCAAAATTGTTTCCTTATCTTTCACGATATTGTTTATCTGAGGCTTCCCGACATTAGTTTTCTGCAAGGATCCTCGACCCCCCACCCCCCGAACCTCTCGGTCAGTTGAATTACTTTCACTTTCTCTTCTAAACTGAGAATTTTTCTTTTCCTCGATGACATGTTGATCTTTTTGCAGTAAGTTATTCATGTTGCCAACTACAATACTGACAAAACAATATTTTATGCATCTAAACAAATTGCCGTGTGTTTTTAAAGGAAGTGATCTTGTCATGTGATTCGTTAGTCGCAGTCTGGTACCCTATTGTTTTTATACATTTCTTCACACTAAGTGAGAGAAGCCAAAACAGCTTCGATATGTACCATTTAACATCACGCAGATTTGATCTCGCGGCCGTTAGGATTTGTAATTCTGACCATTATTGTCACTAGTATTATCCACTAATTATCAAAGTGAACATTTTACTAAGGGAAGCCATAAAGACTATCAAACCATTTTCCTGCTGAATTGGGTATTGTACATCGATACTGCCATTTCTCAGCTGTTACTACTGTTCAATAATTGTAATCTTAACAGTTATCAGAGTGACTAAACCGGACATCTTATGATAACACAGCAGTATGGCTAATTGGATTACATGTTCTTACCCTTTTGTATGGATTAAAATTTGAGTCTTTCTTGGTTTTTATGGAATAAATTTGGCTTCTCGTGAGGTGTAAATTAAATAATATTAACCTTAGTGGTACATGTACTTTACTCAAAACTTCTTTCAGTAACGAAAACCTGACATCGGGAAACATAAATCGGATTACTTAACACACGTTATGAATAAAATACTGGTTCTGGATACATATTCAAATAAAATGCGGCCGCTTGTGAGGGATAAATTTTATATTATTGCACTAATATGCTGGCCGCTGGTCGCGTTAACCGGGTGGCCTTTTGCGAGGGGTACTTTTGAACACAAACTCGTCGGTACCAACGGATTATGGCCGTAAGGACGGGTGGCCGCTGGTCAGGGGGGCCGCTCAAGAGGAGGACTACTGTAAATATCTCTGGTAGACCTTACCACATGGTACATATGTCTTGTATACCGATGATACGCACCAAAAATACATTAAAATAGGATACAAACGTGGAAAGTGTTGGCTAGCCCTGTGTTGGTATTGTGGACTGAATTGTTTTTGCTACGGTTCCAGTGGCAAAAAGGGCAGCGCGATACGATACATGTCTATCAGAGAGAAGACTCCATCTGTACAAGTCGTCGACGAAATAATAGGATACAGGCTGCATTTCAGTTCAAAGCTCGTAGGTGAGGCCCGCTGAAACATAGTCGACGTCTGAGATATCTGACGAAAGGTTGCCGTGGTAGGCGATTGTCAGCAGCATGCGAACAACGTCTCAACGAGAATATGCGTTGTAATTTCGTTCAGGTAGTGTGGTAGGAGAAACAAGTTTTTGGTTTAAATATATATTGGAGATGTCGTTTCTCCAGTGGGAAATCATGTTGACTAATCCTGTGTTTCTGGTGGTTTCCTTGGGCTTTCTGTGGCCGGTATTGTTGTTCTGTTTCGTGGTGTGTTTGATTGTCGGTCAGGCCTGTTTGGTCGTGCGGCGGTCTCTTGGTGGTGATGTTAAAATGGATGGTCTAACCGTTGCTAGTCTGGCCTTCCAACCGAGAAATAAATACAGTTGCGGAATCGCTGTCGCAACCATTCGTGGCCGTGGTATTGCTAGAATTGTGACTAAAGCAATAATTGTATTTGCTATCTGGATATATCGATAAAAATCGGTGTTCCAGGCGGTGTTGGAATAATAGTTGTTTTAGAGTTGGATTCACGAATTCGCGTCTATTCAGAAATTCTCACAGCGGTACCAAGTAGTCTTAGCATAATTGCAAAACTTTATCCGGTCGTTGTTGAAGACAAGACGATTAGCATGACTGAGTTCGAAATAGTGCTGGTTGAAATGGAAAACCACCGACGACGTCGTGTGCAGATACGGAACTAGGGAGCTAGCGACCCAGAACAGGTATTTGATTTACAGGTAGTTGAAAGTGAGTAAAGAGTTGTCTGAGTATATCAATTTGTCTGCGATCTCACAGTAATGCATCTGCCATCCAATGGCAAAACAAACCTTCCATGAGAACTCACGTGGGCTCCAATTGCACATTTTATTTCTGTTAAAGTCAGAATCGATATTTCTATTTCACTCTCCTGCTATGAATGACCATTTAGAAATCATCAAAGTGCCCTCTAGTGGCTTCTCTTTGTTTTGTCTTCAAACTCTTTTTACATTTCGAAACTCACTTATTGACCCAGACTAATTTGGTTTGGTTTAATGGCATGGTAACACGAATAAGTTACTTAGCTCAGAGGCAATTGAAGTAAAGTGCCTTGCCTAAGGACACACCACGGAATCTGACCCAAGCAAGTCAGAGTCTAGGATTCGAAAATGTACCCGTTGATTCGTGAGTCTGGCGCGCTAACCACTCATGGGCCGCAACACAAGGCCAAGACTAATATTATTATCAGCACAAAGCAAACTATTTTTAATCAAGCCTATAAGAAACAAAAGTTGAATTTCAAAAAAATTGTACAATTAAAAATTAGGCAAGCCGATTTGCCAAACATATGTAATTTATAAAGAAGGCATACGTGACCTACACAAGTATTATTATAAAATCTGCCAGATATGTTAAACATTTGCCAATCAAATATGTAAAGCATGTTAAGCATTTACATATGCAAATTTTGCTATTCGTATCTTGCAGATAATATAAAATTGCTTTAACTTTTATCCATATGACGCAAGCATACGTGTGCTCATGTATAGTAGCATTATAACACGTTTCATTTATATCGCAACATGTACCTGTTAAATATAATTGTATCGCATATGTTCTTCATGATATTAAAGGTGATTAAACAGTTGCTTAACTTTATAATAAAGCAAATGTAATGAATCATATGTGTATTTCTATCTAGTTAGCGCACGGAATTTAGTTTTGCTTGAAGACAATCGTCTTTGCTCGCTTATGAGACGAGCCAATCTGCAAACACCAATGAAATGATCTGTAGCATAATGCTCCTGAAGATCAGGATCTATGTTGTTTGATCTACTGATTACTCCTAACAAATTGTACAGACCCAGATCTGCTTGAGCATTATGCGGCAGCCGATCTGGGTCAGCAGCATGCAGTTGGACTGGTCTTATAAGCGAGTACAGACGATATATGTAGCAATTTTGTATGCCCTATGAATTCCTGGAAACTGTTGCGTCTTGGGTGCCCATGAATATCCATGACTTTGCATACTACCCGCTTGAAGCAATATCATATAAGTAGAATAGATTGCTACCCTTGAAGAGATGAAAGATCCATAGATTGCTACACTTGAGATGAAATATCTCGAATATTTGTTATGACATGCTAATTGTAAATCTAATTATCTATATTTCACGTAAAAATCTGGGACGCCACCGGAAATCATGACAGTTTAAAGTACCTTTGTATGGTTAGCGCTGATCTAAATTTTAACATTTTAAACAAATCCTGAGGCTTTCGATACATGCACGAAATTATATTAAAATATTTTTTTCTACAGCACACGCAGAAGCGGTTCTTTTGTCTGGGAATATTTTGAAATTTCCCGTCGATCTAGTGGTATTCAGTAAACAGCGAATATGACCATCACGTGTTACCGTGATCGTTGTAGAGCATTCTTGTACACAAACATCGTCTACATTAATTTGTTGTTTTACGCGTAACCAGCATGTCAGAACTTAAATTATTCATGACACTTATATCAATCGAAATGCATCCTGTGTGTCATGATAACACTAAATCTACGCAGATTCCGTTAGTTTGTGAAGTTATGTGTTGTAAAACAAACTCTTAGCTTTGTTATCTTTAGCCACTAGCTTTGATAGAGGGTAAATCCTATCCAGATTACAGTTTTATAAATCTGCAGTTTGAGATGTTTTAATTCTGGTTAGAAAGATACAATCTGTATGTTCAACTCATTCAATCACTCACCTGGAATAATACAATCGTTTACGCATTAAACAGCAGTGAAGCAAATAATAGCGTATTCTAACGACTTTTGGATATAGGTTTAGTTTTTTTTTTGATGTTACGGAAGGATGCAATATATATATTTCACGTTTTAATGTGTCTAGACGATACTAGATGCATCGCATGAAGATACTACGGCCTGTAAGGTTTACCCACCTCCATGAGCACTAAGTACAACTAGATCGTGCAGTAAGATATTTGTTAAAGAACGTGATATTTTATAATCAAAATAAAACCACTATTATCATTACCACTTCAAATTATTCGCTAAGTTTAGTAGTTTTCAAATAATATCTTTATCCATTTGGTTGTTTCCAGTTTGCTTTAAGTTTTTATATCTCAATGTTTGCTATGTAGTTAGAAACAGTGGGACGTGGATCCAGGAACCCTACCAAGCGTTCAGCAAAACTATTCTCCAATTCCCTTTTAAAATAATAAACTTTAAAATCTTATCACAGAAGCGTTTTGAACAAAAAAGTATATTAAAAGCATCAATTTCAACAACGGAATTGATTGAATAGTCATGTGAAAATATTGAAATTCTGCGTACATTTCTGCCCATTGTATCACCGAACCTACACTGATACAACTAATCTGTTTAGATGCACAAAACGCTTTACCAGTTTTGCACCATTTGTGTAACTAATATATTCGTTTGCTTTGTGTTCTTCCAAAGGTTACAGAAAGATTAAGCGATACAAAATAAATGGACTGATTATTAAATTTAATATTTTTCGATTTAAGGATATATAAGATATTTCTCTCATAATCTTATGCATTACATATTTTTTAAGTTTTAGATTAATTTGTCCCTCAGCAAAGAATAATTGAATTAATTAGCTGCGAGAGAGAGAGAGAGAGAGAGAGAGAGAGAGAGAGATTAAAATATATCAATGGGAGAAAACTTTTTCGATACACAAAGTACGATTGCCCACAAATATGTCAGCCCCGTATTTCCATATCTAGGCATATTTGATTTCTTCTTCTTCTTCTCCTTCTCCTTCTTCTTCTTTTATCTCTCTCTATCTCTTGGAGAAAACAGTAGACATTTTTAAGAAAAAATTATTGATTACAAGTAGTATTGAAATTGTTTGTCTTGATTTTAATTGTTATAACAAACATAATCATGTGTGAAGACGACGAGGAAATAAGACATTTATTGCAAACCTATATTAAATGACTATCGCAATAAAAATGCAGCATATCTTAACGAAAAAAAGACTGCAAGTCTGCCAACACACCAAATACACGCCTGAATTCAGAAATAGACAAAATTAGCAACTAAAAGCCATGGAAGTAAACTCACAGCCATTAAAATCTGTTTAATGATGACACGCTATAAAGAATGTTGGAGCGTTATATCATGGTGCTACAGCATCCTACCCAAGCATTCTTCACTGTATCAATCCGTACATGATATGTTTTAAAGGAGAAATATACATTTTTTATTTTCGCATGAAAGCCTTGATTAATTGTAACAAATACAGAAATTGAATCAATACATTTATGAACTAAATTGTGTGAAAAGTTGCCATCCTATATTATTGTAAGCTCTTTTGATTAATGTGGTAATGAAGCCGTTTCCCTGAAGTGGAAACATTTGCATTGCATTTTCACGAGAGACGATCGTTAATATAAAGTTGGTATAATTTACATACATAGGTTAACAAATCATTTTACTTGAATCTGACTCGTCCAAATTACTCCATGCAGTATTTGCGCAGTATTCCTATTACTGACTGGCTGCAACAGGAATAATTTCGCTTGCCTCGCCTTCTGGTACTGTTTTTTTTAATAACTATTATCCACTTTCCAAATAGATTGCCCATTTGCAAGAGGTTGTGTCTGTCAGAAAATGACCAATTTATGCCTAGAAGAGCTCAACACAAATGAAATTAAGGGTATCAGTCAATGGATATAGGGCTTTAGGGTGCACACCTGTTACTAGCACCCCACCCCATAACAAACTTGGTTTAAATGTCAAGCTAAAGGAATAAACAAACTCACCTCTCTTTAGAAAAGAATGTCGACAAATGCTGGTCTCCAAACTGACGTAAAGTTATCCAACATTCTTCCAAATCAATTAATGTGTGTATCCTGTCACAGAAAGCATCCAATCAATTAACAGCTAAAGCCAACTACATGCAAGTGAATGCAAATTATCATCGGCATATCTTAATACTCAGCCAAACGTCTACATCTAGCAGTTTATGTATCCAGTATACTCTCTTCAGAGAAATATCCATCAACTGGAATACTATTTCTTCTATCAGATCTAATACTATATCTTTTGTGAATGCCCTTGGTCAAAACATTTCCATAGAAACGTTCTAAACAGCCTCATAGAAATCAATGTATCGTTATAGCTTACACACTAAGTGATCTATGTAAATACACGTAGAAATTTACAGCGGTGTTCAAATTTCGATAAAATAATTATCCTGTTCGTTATAAATGTTATCTTGATTAGACTGACATTTGCTCTTATAATTTGTATTCAAAAAAGCTTATCCTTTTAAACATTTCCTGTTATCAAATTGTTCAATATTGCTTCAACTCGCTTCTGGGAATATGAATTCTTTCTCTTTTTCCACTTAAAAAAATCAGTGATAAAAATAATCGCCGGTTGGTAATTATATATTATTTAATTTGTGAAACTCATTTGATAAATTCTTGAGAAAATTATTGTACATTTGATATCCTCTATATATTATTATAATACAAATGTATAAACAGTGTATAACCTTTGCCAGGCTGACGTAGTACTCACTATTTCGACGAGAAGGTTTCAGAACTATACAAAATATTTAGATTGCAAGCCAAATGAAAAATGACGGAAGTCCTCCTATCAATCACCGTTTCTTTTAGTTAATACGTTTTGTTCTTCATAAAATCCCCTAACAATCTTTTAAGTTATTTGCCATTCGAACACGCAATTAGATCTGATTAGGTAACTTTTGTACATTCAGTAAATTGGCGACTCCAGAAGTAACTTGTTCAGGTTTCTCATTTATAAAATCATAAATCTTCAACTTTCCCCACCAACTGAGCATGATAAGACGCACAATGTTTTGCATTACATAACATTATCAGCTACAAGTTAATTCATTTTCTTGACCGTAGAAAACATTTTATAGACGCAATTTATAGCCAACATCAACGTATCGGAAGTTTATTTTCCTAAAGCCAGTTTTATCACGTAAAATCAGCTTGTGAGTGACACTGCGATGTACTGCTGGGCAAAAGCGAACAAGGACATAACATGTTTTGATTGTAGTTTTGGTAAATTAAACACAACGTCCTGAAGTGTAGACAAGGAAAATCGACTAATTGTGTAACCTAATTGGTCAAATGGCTTAATTGCAGTGCGGCGTGCATAGTGCAAAACTTACTAAAAGGCATCTGTTGTTGGGTATATTCATCACGGAAAGGGGAAACTGGCAAATGTAGAACAAATATCTAAATACATTTTACAAAAACTTTCAGAGATCAGATATAAAATAATGAAAACTTTGTTTCTTCTGTGTTACAACTGTCAATTCTTAGTTCATGTCCTTTGCTTTTTAGCAAAGGCATCGGAATTGAATGTGAAACTAATTATATCAATGTATATTCGTGGTGGTCTATATAATACACTACGAAGCGACTACTGCCAGATTAAAAATCCTTAGTCATAGGCCGTTTATGTATAATTGTCAAAAGGCCTTAGTGACTTTGACCTTTGACCACAATACATTAAATCTCTCGGAATGTTCCTTTCTCCCTGATACAGCTGTGGGCAACGTATGATGATGATCAACTACAGCAAACAATACACGTCAGTGAGCGTATGGGCAAACGAAGAGAACGATATATTTGCTCAAGGACCCTGTTTCTCATCTTATGCGCTTTTTCACACAGGCGAGAGAAAATGTGTCTCAAGTATAGTAACAGCTCCGTAAGTCACCTTTAGAATAAATTTGAATAATTCGATTTTCATGGGAAAACATAAGGGATTTCAACATTGCTATTTAGGTCATGCTTACGAGTTGCGTATGGTAACTGAAAACTCCATCTGTAAGGTACAGTATATTGACGTTTCTCCAAAATATGACTTCAGCCTATAGTCAGATTCCACACTGAAAACCTTACGAAGTCTTATGGAAAGATAACAATATATCGATGGTTACACAGTCATATTAGCTTTAAAGGTGATGAGAAAGTAGATAAAGCAGCTCAAGCAGTCATGCAGACACCTTTTCTAAACTCCATTACAGGTAATTTAAGAGTGGCATTATTCATATAGATATAGGTTACATTATGAACCTGACTCATGCATAAAGGGGTGAAACCAACCGGAATGCGCACAATGCCAGTGTCTACTAACAGTGGATCAAATTTTTGTGGGGCTGTATAAACGTTCAAAGTTAAAGATATAAACATTTGAAGATGTAAACTCTTTCAAAACATCATTTTGATATTCCTCCAGAAACAAATTTTGGTTTTCTCGAAGAATACGGTTCATGTAAAACATTTTGATTATATATTTGAGGGACTTTACCGTTCTATTCCTTTGTTTTCTTGTTTATGTCCAATCTTGAAACAGAAAATATTTAATTTTATTTGGAAGGGAGCTTTATATCTTAAATAATTTTATCAATGTGTAACCTTTATATTTTGACACCATTTATAAGATATTTGCCTTTCATCTGGTAGAATGACACTGTTTGGAAGGTTTTATCTTCCTAAAGTCTTTCGCAGATTTTCCCTTTCAGACTTTAGAATTAGAGTTTATTCGTCACTGTACAACCAAGATTATAATGACTTGACGAAAAAACATTCATACATAATACATACATACATACATACATACATACATACATACATAAATACATGCATACATATATCACGGAATTAAACTCTTTTATTTATTGACTACATGTACTCTGGTTTAGTTTTTTGTGTAAAACGATACCCGAGGTTGATTTATGTATATTGTGTCGTATTTCGAAATAGTGAGTTCAGTTCATCCCATTCCGCACGTGCGAAGTGCTCTCGATGGGAAGACCCGAATGCTTACAATGCACAGACTGTCTGTGTATAAGTACCTCACCGTATGTACATTTCTTTACAATACGAAATAGTCTTATCAGCGGGCAGTCTGTTTCAAGGACTTGCACATCTTCAGCTGTATAGGTATGTAAGTTTATTAATGTCTAGTCTATAAGTTAAACTACTGTATTACCGCGTTTATTTTTGTATGTTTGCTATGTAGCTTTGGTTTACGCAGTATAATGCACGTATCTATATTCTCGTTTTCGACTTAGCAAGGGATTTATATTAGTAATGTAAAGCTACATTTTTTCGAGAACTGTTTAATATAGCAGGATTCTTATCGAGCAGGATTAGGTTTAATTTTTAACCTGTCATTTTGTAACTATTGTGCTGTTAATGTAATCTATATAACTTGCCGTGTATAACGTCATTACGTTATTATGCCCGTGTCATGTATTGTGCATGGTATTGGATATAGTTTCAGCTGTCTGTGTCCGGGGTGTCCGGAATGTCTACTGTCGGTGTCCGGGATGTCCGGAGGGTCCGGAATGTCTAGTGTCTGTGACCGGAGTGTCTCCCTGTGACCGGAGTTTCTCACCCATGTGACAAGAGAAATCTAGCTGTTTTGCTAACCTTACTTTTCTTATCTCAGTCTAGTCATCTCAGACCAGTCGTCTCAGTCAAGGTGTTCATGCGCTCAGAACTACTTTAAAAAAATAAACCCTTGTTGTCTTCTGCTCTGCCTGATGTAGTTGTACTAAAACACAACAACAACAACAACAGCAACAAATCTATAACAAAAATATAGTAACTTAAGGTAAATCCATCTTTGAGAACACACTATAAAAAACAGTTCGAGAGAGACAAAGACACAAACGCATACGATGTCGAACTTTTTGGTATTATGCTATTTCGTTCCAAACAGTATGGTCAATTTTATCTATATGTAGGCCTAGCTCAGTACATTTTTCAGGTCAGCGTCATTAAATGTAGCTTAAGCTACCTAACTAGTTTTAAATACTTTGTGTGAAACAAATTATATACTGTTGTCTATATTTAATAATGCTCACCTGAAAAATGACTGTGCTACAGATAGGATAAAATTCTCAATGCTGTGTGAAATAAACTATAACATAAACACTGATCCATGCACATAGTTTACAGACCTATACACTTCATAGTCTCCCAACTCTCTTAACAACTACGGAAAACTTAGTAACAGCCATAAACGTGTTATATAAAACATGCTTTATTCTAATTTTGTTAAGCATCACCATTGTGCCCCGGTTGAATCAAAAATGTTCCTACACTATTTAATGACAAATAATGCACTTACCAGCCAGAAGAAATCATTTATCCGTCAACCATTAATTCATAAGCAAATTTCACTGTAGCACTTGCCATATTTCCAGGACAGAAAAATACATATTCAAAGGATCCGTAAACTTGAAAGTTTAGCACATGGTTATCCGCTAGAGTCCGTTTTTGGAGGGTCTATTATACACGGGGGCAATTTTACAATCAGTATTAAGGACAACACAAGTATGTCACACAGTGTCACCTACTCCAAAGAAAAGAATAGTTATATACGATAGTGACACAGATCTCTAATTACCCATGAATAATTAAGAAAGATGTTACTATTCGTTACAACTTGTACTAAATATAACTACAGTAGAGCTGAGTAGCCAATATCGTTTTATTATTTACACTATAACTATTCAAAATTGGAACTAATGAAAATAAAACAGTTTCTTGTTCTAAATATTAATTATTTACTGTCGATTTCATATAACATCCATATATTAAATATGATAATACCGCATTATTATGCGAGTTTTATGTTATTTTTCTTTGCTCACGCGTGTAAACTGTGTACTTCGGACGCAACGGTCACACCACAGCCCTCATTAACATATTTATATTCATGCGCCGCATGTAAACATTGGACGTGAACACTAGTGAAGAATTCTTTTTACTTTAAAGGAAAATATTGGTGTGAAAAATAATCTACGTTGGGGTTTGGACCGAGACAAGGGAGTCCCAATCGCGGGTTTATATTATGTCTCCTCACTAGGACAAGCCTCGTGGGTAGACAAATAATATAACCCTTCACTGGGATTTCCTTGTCTCGGTCCAAACCCGAAACATGGATTCTATCTGTCTGTGACAAGAGTGTCTGTGTCTGCAGTAACCAGAGTGTCTATTTCTGAAGTGACCAGAGTGTCTAATGTCCGGGGTGTCCGGAGTGTCTAATGTCCAGAGGGTATAATGTTCGGAGTGTTCCGAAGTGTTCTGAGTGTCCTGAGTCTATAACAGCTGTGCAGCTGGACTGTAGCAGTCGTGGAGCTGAAACAGTGTACTGATGACGGAGTGTATCTCCGTACATGTAATTTTTTTAGCCGTGGGCTACATTTGGGGTTCGTAAAACCCAGTGTATCTTTCGGGACTGTAAAGATGAGTTGTATATCTGTCCCTCTTTTTATCACCATAATTTCGCTACCTGAATGAATGCATTTTGCTACACGAGTAAAATTTTTTACATCGTTTACTACCTGAGTAAACTATATCCATCGTTTCATTGTCAAATCGTTGTGAACCATTCACCACTTGTCTTTTTATTTGCTAAATTAATTTATTTGTATTTTTCATCATTGAGTCTATGCTTTCTTATGTTAATTAAATCCAATATTTGGATTATATACACACGCACATTTTCATAATTAGTTGCTCATTCAAGTCATCCATTATTAAAGATTGTATTTATATCATCGTCAAAAGTATTCTGTTGTGAATCAGAAAATCCCACCCGGTTATCTTGTTACATACATACATGCATACATACATACATACATACATACATACATACATACATACATACATACATGCATGCATGCATGCATACATGCATACATATATACACATACACATACATACATACATACATACATGCATACACAAACACACATACATACATGCATACATACATGCATACATAAATTCATGCATACATACATACATATATACATACATAAATACATACATACATACATACATACATACATACATAGTGGCGGAGCGATGCTAAGTGAGCATTAGTGTTGTTACTGTGTATTGAGGAATCTACGGACGTGTATTTATGTTGGGATACAACATCAATTCAATTACTTTGCTTCTTGTAATGCGATTTTTGTTGTTATGAGGCCTTAAGTAGAAACCAAAATGAGTATATAATAAAAAGGTTAGTGCATTTATATGCAAAAGTTCATGCAGTATTGCACAGAAAAAACTCGTTCATATTTCGCCATGCAAATACAGCAAACTTAAAGTCTGCTTCTTTAAAGTCAATGCATGCTGCGAAATCACGTGCATGTTGATTACATGACGACGTCATCGGCCCAACCCAACATTTTATGTTAATTTCGTGAGTCATGACGTAAAAGTTTACATTTCGATAAAAACCCAACCATGATCACTTAATTCTTATAATTCAAATTTTCTTCCTTTCTTTCATAATATCAGCGGATTTCAACAAGACAACATTCGATTTTAGGTAGCTCATAGTTTTCTTTCCTTGGCTTCTTCACTGAACCACAATATCTCCTTCAGCTAGCCAAGAGTAATGGACGATTGTATATTATTATAGGTTATAGTGTCAGATTGGGTCATGATAATGACATAAGCAACTTGGTATGGTCATTTTGCAATTATGTTGTTGTTGTTGTTGTTGTTTAAACAAAGATATTCCTTTTTATAACATTAAGCTCGCGTATGGCACGTGTCCTTTTAGCACTCGTTCTTGCTTTCTACTCACTTAGATGGTTCATAAGCAAAATTGTGTCCATTTTTACTGGGTTAGGCAGCTCCTAACATGTCCATGATCTTTACTAACAGCTAATGGATCATATTGTCGCAGCAAAATGCGATAATTTCTGAGCTTAGATTGGCTTGTAATGTCTGCCATATGCTTTCAAATAGGCGCTTTTAACCAGGCACTAGCGAACTGGATCGAAAATCTCAGGGGTTCATATGCCTAAGCTTGTTACTAAGGTGCACGGCGTTGATATGGAAAAAGCTTCACAAAAAATTACCCGGAAACCGGAATCAAAAGTAGTCCGCAGAATTTATCGATTTGAAAGAAATTCAAATCAGCCTATCATGACAGTGTATATCCAATTAGATTGCACAAAACGCGGTCAAAATAATGACAACTGGAATTGTAACGCTGTGAACTAACTCGTTTCTCACAGAATATACTTCTGCCTAAAAACTGATTTGACCCATGGGTTATCTAAACCTTAGTCTATTGTGACCTGTGCATTAGTACACGAGCATATTGACTAGACGCTTACTTTCTTCACCAATCACCAAAAACGTGTAGGCTATATATATTGTGACTTTTTCGTTATATTATGACGACTGCCCTGTGCTAAATTGTAATCTCGTCTCGTCTGTACTGTGCACTAACTTCTTACATTCTACCCGGGATTAGACAAAATAGTCACATTCTGCACTAAAGCCACTGTGTTATGCAATTATGGGGAACTGTTCTCTTAGAGTGACATATTACCACTAACGTTACATCACTGTGGCTGTAATAGTAGCCTTTTGAGGGGATATATCCCACTCTGAGGCGCATAATTAACTCCGGGAGAGATTTGGACCTCAAATAATGTGATTGCTGCTTCTTTCTCGTATTAAATATATATAGTTTTCCTATAGTATGTGCAGTTTCATATTTTTTTTTTATATTACCACACCTTAACAGATCACTTTATGTGATCCTGATGGATCCAAAGAAGACCAAGAAATTATTGTGCAATATCCTCTTTAGTGATTCTCTGCGATCGTGGGAATTTTTTTTTTAATCCCGCCTTCTGGAATTTCTTGTTTTCAATTAACATTTATGGCCGCCATGTTTCGATTCGACTCGCGAAAGGAAATTAGGGAGAAATGGTCTCGTCTTTTCCAATATCGCCAATTTACAGGGGTTTGTTATATCTTGCACAACATATCATTACATGAAAAATGGCTAAAAGCCCCATGACAAGAACCATAACAACAAGTAAATGTACCGGTATTGCTCAGTTGATAGCAGGAGTTTTGATGGGGGTTGGGGTGGAGGAGCAATATATCTATAGCATGGAATCCACCCTATATACAAGCGTGGTTTTAATGTAAACTTACAGAAGTAAATAAACTCACCTTTCTTCACAGAAGAATGTAGACATAAACCGGTCTCCCCAACTGACAGAACTTACCCAACCATAGCATATTTACGCGGAAAATACACGATGCAAGTCCGACTCAGAAAGAGATTTATTTACGTCTTCTGTACAGTCTAATGTTCCAGAGCAGATTCTGCAAATTTCCGGTCACAAATACATTACACTAAATATGTGCGTTTCTGCATCCAGTAGTCTTCTTTTCAAAAAAATATCTCAACAATGTAATGTTTAGTTGTGAAGTAGAATTTCAAGGTAAACACTGGCACTGTGTTGTGCAGACCAACTGAAACCGCTACTGTGCACCGTATCAAACAACGTCACATCACACGCATTGGACATTTTGTGCTGAAAAATTATTTTTTCTTTTGTAAAATGTTCTGTTAATTTGGATGAACGCTTATTCTGTGATTCATAGTTAGCAAAAATGTGTAATCTACTTTTACTATTTCAACTTAGTTTGGGACTATTTTTTACACACAACAACAGAGTGTCAGAACGAACGAAATTATTAATTCTTCTTTCTGTCTAAATAATTCTCCCTGAAATAAAAACTATGTGATAAAGGAATCTCAAATGGGTAATGATTTAATATTAAATTATGAAACTCGTTAAATAATGTCCAGTTTATTCTCGCCAAGGCGCTTAAAAGTTGGACATTTTCAACTAGGTTCATATATTTAATTTTAAATTATTATCTGTTTGAGATCCTATATTTACACACATTTAAGTTTCGTTATTAATGTCATAAGAAACTGATAAAGTCAACGAAAAGTGTATAAGATCTTAGGACGTATGGAACTATTTAAAATCTACTTTATATTGTATAAGATTATTTTCGAAGAGACATCTTTCTGCGTTATTTTTATAAGAGAACTCGTTCGTTTTTAAATTGTGCAAAGCTGATGAATTTTAAATATTCACTTGCTGTTATCTTATTAATGGCAGGTTACTTTACCCATTCATTTTTAAAAATCTAATGACCATTATTTGGACAAGGATATTCAGCTGAGAATGGCGCAATGTACACCAAACTATATATTTTTGAATACCTTTCGACTTCTTAGAATCTTATCTATGTAAAAATATACATTTTTAATAAAATAAGTTAAATGCCTCAACGTTCTACAGCCAATAATTCTTATTTATTATTTGGCATTTATTATTTGGCGTCCAACCAATAATTAATCGAACACAATGGCGTGCTATGCAATTATTTTGTTTTAAATCATGCTGATGCAGATCTACTTTTACTATAAAAAATAACCATCATAAAAGGGAAAATGTGGCATTGGTTGTGATGAAGATATTAAAGGTCAACTTAAATGAGGATGATTTAAATGAACTGAAGGAACACGATGCCCGATTATGCATTCACTGACATTAAGTCAAGATTTTAAGAAAAATAATGCATGTTCATGTGGATAATCCTAAGAGACACAGTAGAAAGTCAAACACACCTTTTTGTTATAATCTGCATATTTAACTTAAAAGCCTCGTAAACATATTAAAACGCACGTAAACGGGACAGTCTGCGGTAAAGAAAGCACCTCAATTTTTGTGTTCCGAAACTTGATCAGCGACTGAATCTTGACAAATGTAGTCTTAATCGGCCCGGGACAATCGACTGTATTTAAAGTTTTAAATTTATAATACCACTTGATTCAATTGATATAGTCTGGAAAGGGAAATATTGTCCGCTTTGTGTGAGCAGTAATATATTGTAATTACATTAGTATCGGAGAGACCAGACGAGCAAATAAATAACCTCTACTAATACCTCTGACAATAATCACATCTATCTCAAAACTGCTGTAAAGCAGGTACGGCTAGCTCGGAAATACAATTCCAAAGCGAATGAACTAGATTGAAATAAGGAGTGGCACCAAGTTTTGAATCTATACAGAAATCAATCTTAGTATAACTACAGCTGGTCTTTGTTAAATAAGAGTTAAGACTGAGGCAAAACCAAGAGAGCTGACTCCACTTGGCTTCAATCATGTTGCAATTTATATGATCGTTGTTCATAGCTACCCAGATCCGTCCCACCCAGATAGGTCCCACCCCCAGTTATATAAAAGTCACCATACCGCCGATTGACTTCCTGATAAACGATACAATCTTTAAAGTAATATTTAAATGAAAAAAGTATATTTCAAATTCGGTTTATTTCATCATGTTGCATAATAGACACAATATAAAGAATGAAAATAGCAACAACAATATAATATGAACTCCCGACATTTGTTTTCTAATCTATTAAAGTTGCTCTTGAATAGATGCTTAGCAGGTTAAAATCTAACCTCTTTACCCCTTGTAAGTCATTCGCATTAAAAAATTTAGATTAAGCATGAGATAATCAGGAATTTTTTTTACATTTCGACCTATTTGCAACGTCAAACGCTTCAACCAGTTAACACATACATTTGTGCAGAAGTGAAGATGGTAGATTTTTAAAGAATTAATTTCATCACCTTAAGGTAACAAGAGTATTGTGCTACTTTTAAACTGTGATGGTTTTTCTGTCATGCCGTAAGCATAACTCCTGTGGATAATTTTGTTTACATATTGTTTGACATGTGAGAACGTAAAGATGAATAGAAGTAATAAAAAGAGAAGATTTCAGTAAATTGCTATATTTAAATATCTTGCTTACAATAAGTGGGGATAAGGACCCATGCCTAACATAAATCAAGGTCGTACATTATTGCTCTGAACCGTTTGTTGTCAGGTGGGGTTGAGGCAGTTATTCACGATTGTTCAGTTGTTACTAGGAAATATCGAAGACAAACATCACCAGCCTCGTTTGAGAGTATTGTAATGAAGAATAAAAAAAATGACAGAATCATTTTCCTACTTTTGGGATTTGATAGTCACGAGTGGTGAAGTCCCGAGTGATAATAAAAAAACAAAATGTTTGCACATCACGAGTGAAATATATTTCCGCATAACGTCTAATTTCTTCTTTTCCTCCACATCTTCTGAGTTTCGTTATTGCAGTTGTCTTCGTTTTCTTCTCCTCTTTCTGTCTCTCCTCGTCCTCTTTCTTCCGTGTCTCATTCTCCTCTTCCTTTTGTATCTTTTCATTACGTTTCCTTATTTGTTTTTTGTACTACTCATCCTCCTTCTCCTCCTTTTCTTTTTTCATCATCTCCCTTAACACGTCCTTTGACTTTCTCAAGTTATTATTTTCCATCTTGACTCGATGGGGACTAAACGAGTACAATTCGTCATTCAGTTTGACCAGCATTTCTTCAATCATGCCCAAATTATCCACAATGTCTTGCAGCTTCTTCATTTTTCAAGGTATTTACTTGACATCTTGGTTTATTTAATTATGAATGGCGCGAATGACGGATGCTTGACGTTATATTTGTCAAGCACGAACGTGAAGAAAAACACCCCTTGCACTCACTTCACATATTATCTACTATCCACAAACGGGAAGAAGAAAAACAACCAAAATATCTACTATCCAAACAAACTTACGCTAACTCATACAAACCCAAAATATAATATTCACAAACCCCCAATTATACTACCTACACACGGCAAAAAGAAGAAAAAACACATTTATTTACTCTCCACAAACCCCAAAATATACTATTCACACACGGAAATAAGAAGAAACTACTATATACTTTCCACAAACGCAAAATCTACTATCACTACACGAGAAGAAGATAAACGCCACAGCATGTACTATCCTCACAAACGTAGGCCATCTCATATAATCACACTGTTTTATCCACACAGAAGGAAGGGGAAAAAACCCACATTCTCTACTATCCACACAAACGTACCTTAACTCTCTCTCTCTCTCTCTCTCTCTCTCTCACACACACACACACACACACACACACACACACACATAGACACACATACACAATTACATCAGCAAAGGAGTCAGTGTTTATAATCACACCGCACCACATATACACCAATTGGCAATTTGAATAGCTCTTTTCTAGAGATCTGGATAGCCCTGAGAGGGCTGTTTTTTTTTTGAACATCAGATACACCTAGTTAATGATGGCAGTTGTGGTTGGGAGCGCAGAGGCCACTTGAGTGGCGTCCGAACCACAATCTTCAGTTTTTGGGATTCTGAAGATTTGATCCCTCTGTTTTCATCTTCTTCTATGCCACACCTGCGGATGCTGTCCTTGTCGTGGCTCCCGCTGACTCACCAGCACCTCCACCCAGTTTTCTGTCTGTGGGAAAGCGGATCTTGGTACTGGTACTGTAGTGGTGGATGTGGTTGTTGTTGCTGTTGTGGTTGTGATAGTGCTGCATGTGGATGTGTCCTCACCTCAGGCTTGACATCACACAGAGGTATAAGTATCAGGTGAGGAAGCATCGTTCTTTTCCTTTTATTCCCATCTTCCTTCTTCTTTTCCTTCTCTTCTTCTATTGTGTCACTTTCTAAAACGCCTCCATGACCAGCTCGTCCAGGAGGTGCCTGGCATATTCCAAATGCATGTGAAGTTCCAGAAGCTTGGTGAGTCTGCTCATCTTCTTTCAGGTGATGAATCAACGATGGATAGCCAGACTGATGAGTGTTCTCCTTTATACTTGTCAAGCATGGAAATGAAGGAAAACATACCCCTGATACCAAAACGTACAAGAACCATATATCACCCGAAACGAACATGGAACGCTCGGACCTAAAAGAAACACTCGCTCACTTTTTTTATTACAAACACTAATTAAAAACACAAAAACATAAAAAATTGACAAGCCACGGAAAAAAGTGCTTATAGATACACTTCTATTTTTATATAAAGTAACGAAACGAAGTTCTTATGGACACGCTTCTATTTTTTAACTTACTAATATTCAATTGGCTATTTAACTACTATTTCGTTTCTAGAGTGTTTGGTAGCCCTGAAAAGGGCTGTTTTATGTGGACGAGAGGTATGGCGATGTTTAATCGTCTAAGATTGCGTCCCCATCTTGCGACAGGCTTCCCCACAGGATAAGGTCTGCATCTTCGGAAAGAGAAAGAAAACTCGTTCGTGTCTACACGACAGTCGACAAACCTCTGTCTGGTTCCTGCTGCTTCGTTCAGCTTGGCTAGTTTCGAACACATCTTCATAAGAGGATGAGTCAACAATGGATGGTCAGGCTGGAGATTGCCACGCTTTATATGGTTCAAGCGCGGTCGCGATAGGAAACATCTTTACAATGTTTAGAGTCGGAACACTGATTGTTGATTTTAGGGTGAGGGATAGAGAGAAGTCAAAGAGCATGTTTAATGATAAAAATTGAAAACAAACGACAGACACATGTTTTCAAAATACATTTTTATTGAAATAACTAACAACCAACAAATACTAATTTTTCAAACAAACATACAAACAAACAAACGTTTTTCAAATAACCAACTATTTTGGACAAGGTTGACAAGGTTGTGAAGTGAAGTTAGAGTTCCACTGATGAAAGTTATTGGGCCATTGATGTACACTACGTTTCCTAGCTAAAGAAAAAAGATAACGATAATGGTCACAAAATAATCGATCTACTTTGTCATTGTTTCTAGAAGAGTGACGATCAAAATAAGTCACTAAATGTTCTAAAGAATATCCAAGACTGTGTTGATGAAGAAAATACACACAATATTGTCCAGACAGTATGAAATCTGGCTTGTAATTTCACATCATTGAATCGTGTCGTCTGGACATTTCTTCTCATAAAGTCGATTATATCGTTTTCCAAAAGTTGCAATCCATAAGAATCAATTTACCCCACACAACCATCATTAGGGAAGTAGACGGCTACCCAGTGGGTTCCTGGGAGATGACTGTCGTCCGTGTTGATGGTCTTGAAGTTTGCGATGAGGCAGTTTATGTTTAGCACACACGACTGGATTCAAAGAAGCAGTGTACGATCTGTGGTTCAAAAGGTAAAGTTCCCAGGTATCCATTTATGTGTTGTTTTATGTTTTTTTCTTGTTTTTTCTTCACAGGTGTCCAATTCAATCCGAAATTATCTGACAAGCAACCGTTTCTTCGCTTCGTCTCCGCACTCTGAGCCAAGAGAGCTTCGATGCGATGGATATATAGAGCAATCTATGGAGGAGAGGAATGATCACGCAAGCCTTTATACCACTGATGCCACACGGTTTCTTTCGAGATGAGACTCCAAGCTTAGTTCAGATACTCGTCCAAGTTTTCTTCCTGAATCAGCATCAGACATTTATCGTGTTGAAATTGACTGGCATTATCGTTTTCACATCCATAGCATTCTTTCTTGATCAATTCAGTAATTTGTTGTGCCAGTGTTTGGCAAAACAGGAGATTAAATGTTGTTCCTGTTTTAGCCATCTGGACTATATCACAATGTACTCGTCGTCCTTGTCTTGAGTTTCTACTTCCATGGTATCATCCCATTCCATTTCCATAGAATCGCCACCATTCAAAGAGGAATTACAGGCATCCATTTCTTCTTATAGTCTAGAATGACTTCTCTCAAACAATTGCTTTCTATGATATTATGAAATTCAGCATACAAGAGATTTCCCAGGTTCGCTCTATAAGGGTAAGTATCCATGCTGCTGTTGACCAATTTGTTATTAAAGTACAAATCCAATTCGCTGAACAAGGAATGCATGAAATTGTGGACGGGAGCTACTGCATCGTCGGCATCTAGTTCGCTACAATCCGTATCGTTCACGTTGACTTTCAAATGCAAGTAACTACTGTTCAGATCGAATCTTCGAGCGGTCCTTTGATTTCAATCGCGATGGGAACTGAGGTCGTCAAAGAGGAGATGGGTGGAAATTCGACCCATTGGGATTCTTGCATCGTCGTCATAGTGGGAGGCATGGCAAACATATCTAGTTCCAACTTGGAACAGGCGCAAGACTCTTGGTGCATCATGTTTTGTCTCTTTGATTTAATAATCAAAAATGTAGCCTCCTCTGACGGTTTTTCTTTTCTTAGACTTTCTATCTTTATGAGTGTGAAGTTCACTGGAGGGGTGTCTTGGTCGCCTCTTTATGCCTTTTCCTTGCTGTGGAGTCAGGGAAGCAGGAATGTCTGACTCATCAGCGTCCAGAGCATTTATAGACGTTTCTCGCCGACCCAAAATCTTTTTGCTCCTTTGAAGCAAGATATTTGTGACTATTCTCAAGAAGACTTCTTTTCGGTTTGGTTTGTCGCATTAAGGGTACAGAGGCGTGTTCCCCCACGTTGTAATCCACCACATCGGAGTACACGAAGATCAAAGTGATTCCTTCGTTTAAGTATACAGTTCTACACGGGATCCAAAAGCCCTGTAAAAATCCATATTAATGTTGATCCTCTAGCTCAGATTCTGTGCTACCATCTGTGAATGTCAACCCAAAATTTCAAACAAACTACCATTAAACCTGATGTACAATGCGTCGGTATCCTGAAATTGTATCAGTTGGCGACAAGCCACTTTATGGTACTCAATCTTAACACTTTTTATTGACCCTGTTTAGGGCTTTTCCAAATGTTACCGCGAACCTGTTTCGAGCAGTTGTTTCCACCAAATGTTCACCGCTAAAAATAGCTTGACTGAATGAATTTCAGCTTGTAGATGCTGAATGATGGATTGCTTGCTGATATTGTGGCACCTGAAAACCCGAATTTATTTATTTCTTCTTGCAATTATACGTTCAGGGTTTCGACCTGGAAAGTGCTTTGCTTTTCAGTACTGTTTTTGATTTGTGTAGGGTATATTATTTATACCAAAGCCACTTCCCAATTGGTTGTTGTTGTTCATAATTCCAGAGGTTTGCTGTCCGAGGGGAAACTGGGAGTGAGAGGAATGTCTAAAAGAGGATTGATGTGATGGTTGTTATTGTTGGAGTGGTGACTGACGTTGGACGCAAGGCTACCGTTGTTCCCGTTCGAGGAGTATTTCAAGAAAGGATTGGGAAGAAGGTAACCGATGCGACTGCTCAGTAAAATCGTCGACAGTTGTTTGTGTCCTTGCTGCAATTTCAAACTGGCAATGGTCTCATCGATGGCACAATACACAACAAAGATTTGGCAGAAAAAGACGATTTGCGTGTTAGGTTCACGTTCTCCACACTATGCCTACAAGAGTTGTATTTGTAGAAGAAATGGGTAATGGAAGCTGTGTGGAATGGCATGATGGTCTTTTCATTTTATCGTCAATCCAAGAGTCAAAACTGTAAGGATATCCTCTCCAAACCACTTTGATTTATTTGATACGTCGTTTTCATACTTTTCAGGTTCTTCGTTCGAGAATGCTTTGGATGTTGTACACTTCGTCTTCTTTATTCGCCACGCGTTGTAACTCGGGCAAGTAAAGGGTTCTTTGTAACACTTCCCCGTTCATGTCTTCCAATTTATAGACGGCAGGATGACCGACAGGCACTCATTCAGTGACACGAAACAATCCGGTGGTCCAGTTGGGTAAGTAACCTTTGTCGAAAGTGCGTTTGGTTTTGCCAATGCGCCCGAGATCTGCCGCTGCCAACATTTGACTTTTCCTGGGGACAGCCACCGTTGGGGACGTACCAAACAGGTGCTTAAAAAGAGTCACTTCGTTGGCGGCGGTCACGTCGGGGGGGGGGACGTCCGATATTTCGATGGTAAAATTGGTTGTACGCTTGAACCAAGTGCGGTAAGACGTCAATGTACTTGAGAGTGTGTTGATTAGTAAAATATTTCCACGTGCGTTCTTTCAAGGTACGTTGAAAATGTTCCACGATGCTGGCTTTAGTTTCGGGATTCTCAGTGGTAAAAATAAATATCACGTTTCTTTAATTCTTTTTGAAAAGCTTGGTTCCAAAATTCGGTGCGTTTGTCGGTTTGCCATCGAAGAGGGTGACGACCACTTTGTTTCAACACCAGTTCAAGGGCTCGCACTAACTCACTGCTTGATTTGGAAGTCAATGGCACAACCCAGGAAAATTTGGAAAAGACGTCGATGACACAACACAAATATTTGTAGCCACAAGTGTAGGTGGCCAAAGAGAGACATCGGCTAGATCGGCTTGCCATTGATGATCGATGGCCTCCACTCGGGTGTGACTTCTGGAAAAATTTCGTCTAAATAGCTTGTGTAACGTGAACGTGGCTTGTTCTTGTAACCATCATTGCACTTTCAGATGGGATTTGGCAGCGCGATACAATTTTTGAAATCTTCCGTAACCTGCAGGATGTGATAGATCATAGTAAATGCTGGTTAACACCTTCTTCTTTTATTAATAAATCACATACTTTTCGCTGATGCTACTTTGGACGCTGTAAGATAGTGGTCTGAAAACGGTTTTACGTTTCCGATGTACCTCGGGAGTAGAAGTCGAGGGTAGTGGTGGCGGTGTAGGTAGTAGTTTTCGTCCTTTCATTCGATTTCCATGGTCACATCTGAGATCTTTTGATTCCAGTTTTCCCTGTTATCTTCTTGGTCCTTTTTATCTTGCTCCCATGAATCCTGCCAGCATTGTTCCCAATGCTTTTTTCAGCAAGGGTCCTAACAACATGGCAAGAGTCCTTCGCGTTTGACGGATTGGTATTTTATTTTGGACCATTTGACGAAGAATGTGTCGATGCTTGGCTAAGAAATCTTACTGATGTGGAGACAAATGTATCGCGCCTTTCAAGACATTCAGGCAACATTCACGCACGGTATCGATTACGTCTTTGGAGGCTGTTTGAACGAGTTTTTTGCATGGGTGGAGAAGCTTTGAATAGGACGGACAACATGTCCCCATGTTTGACTAAACGAGGAGGAAGTCCTTTCCTTTTCAATCCATTGAGGATAGTAGAAGATGGCTTCTGGGGTGACACATGTGTTTGTTCCCAAGCACAACAACACTGATTCCCATTCTTTTCCACAAGTCTTTTTTATACTAGAATGCGTCCCCAGTGATTGTCTTTACGTCGTATCAAATTGATGACAGGCATCACGCATCGTGAAGGGGTTCCCAAGGGCCTAAATCGGGACAGTTCTTGCTTGGATAAATCCAGAAAACTCTGTAACATGCCCGATCTCTATTGGACTTTGATTTTGGGGACAGGTACTTTGTGAGCAGCTGCTACTGCAGCTAAAGTGGAGGAGGGTATCACCGCTGCAAGAGAAGATTTTTTGACGCGGGTTTCCATTGTTTCATAAAATGAGGACGAACGGGTGTCAGATTGGGTTTGGCTGCCATCACCAGCAACGGAAGAAGTGGAAGAACCTGAGGCTACTGGAGACATGGTCACCGTCAATGCATGTCGTGGTTTGCGAATGTAAGGTTGCGTTCTGGGGGAAATGTCTCTCTTGCAGGTAGAAGCTGTTTTATGTTGGATTTTCTTTTTCTGTTGCTGTGACCTGGTAATGACACCGTTGCATTGTTTCTTTCCTTGGATTCGTTTGGCTTTTTTGGGACTGACTTTTTTCTTGGGGAGAACTTTGGGTGCAATGGGGTCCCATTACTTTCGCCCAAGTAGAAAAATCTGGCTCTGGCTACTTTTTTGTGGGTAGGTCCTCCTATATATTTCAGCCATTTTCCTTGGAAGATTTTGAATCAGCTTTCAAAGTTGCAGTATTCAGGCAAACGAACAAGGAACGAATATTCGTCTTTCACAGGCTAATGCAGGAGTTTACTCATTTTTGGATGACATCCGTATGGTGTTTGCTGCATGGTTTTACGTGGAGAATAACATCCACAATTAAAACACAGTAAAGAGTCTACGATAACGAGTGTCATCGCTTTCGCATCCGTCAAGTTTGACATGCACAGCATCACATTCCATGGTATACATGGTAATAGTGGTAGTAGTAGTAGTCATAGAAAAGTTCCCATGATGTGGTACTGCATCGCTGAGTTCACAAAGTACGTCATCGCTCTCATCGCAAGGCACAGTATCGCGCTCCACTTGAGAATCTCCGAACTTGAATGTTTAAAAGTATTCATCTTTCTCGCTTGGTCTTGGTAGTTACAATGAACTGTCGGTTTTGAACGTTGTCCATTTTTATATCCTGACCAATATAGGCGTGTCCGTAGGCAAAGTGAAGTGATTGGGAAGTCGAACTCGCTTCTGGTACACGATGTGATACACTTTTTCCAAAGCTCGACTGACGATTTGGTGTGTGGGTAAACGTACAATCTTGTGCGGTTCGTAGTTGGTCACTTTGAAATTTGCATACTGTCCAGACTGCAAGACTTCTTTCAATACGAAAAAATTCACTACTCGACTGGTGAGTCAATCCTTTCACTTTACACTCGGTGTACACTTCTCCTTGTGGGTCACGGTATTCGTAGCCGTAATGTTTGGGACCGCAACTAGCAAAACTTAAAATATTGTCGTCGTATTGTTCGTCCGTCCAGGCTCCTAAACGGTCTCTTTCGATGTCAGGGTGACGTTGACCCAGGCGATCGATGTAGATGCAACTGTCCGTGTCAAAGTACAGGGCACTATCTCCTAAAAGTTCGAAAGGTTCGTACGACTCAAAGCGAGCACGGGCTGTCACGTAGGCCACAACGATGACATTTCCAAATTCGTCCGCTTCTACAAAGTTCAGTTCTTCTTCGTAATTGACTAAGACCAAGTCCTCATGAAGGACGTTCACGTGTTTCATGTGTTTAGTTTTGTCGTGGATCATCTGGAAGTAGCAGGATGGTTCTGTCAATTACTCTGTCGTGCGTAAACACAGGTCGTTTTGCCATTTTGCCCCACAATCAGTTTAACATCACTTTGGCAAACGATCGCCATCCTTCGTTTTTCTCCACTTGGTCTAGTGATGCTTTCCTGTTCCACGTATTTCTCTTTGAATTTCTGTTGGTCTTTGGTAGTGTGGCACCAGGAAGGATAGCCGCTTATTGTTTCATTTTCAAAAACTGCATCCACGTAGTCTGCGAAAATGCCTTTCTGTGTCTCGTCGACCTTGGGGTACTGCTCTGTCTTGGGAAAGTGGTAAATTTCGTTTTTTCCTGGGTGTGTTGACAAGGTTGATCATGGTTGCACGTTCGGCACAAGTACGGCACAAATGAAACATCAGTTTTCCTTATCAATGGTGAGGTAAGTCGGGATGGCACAAATCCGTGGGAGGCAAGACTTTGCACTTGATTAATCCTTCATATTGTCGAATGTTGTTCAGGTCGATGTGTTCCGTCATCAATTGCGGATTCTCTGCGGGAAAGTGACACTATTTGCACACGTATGGGTACAGCGAACACACGTCCAAGTATTTGATTTCTTCTCCTTTCTCCTCCGTACAAGCTGTCCCCTGTGTTCAGTGGGTCCGCCAGCTTGTAACTTTCCACGATGCATTAAAACTCAAGATCGGTTTTCAAACGGTGATCATACTCGTGTTCCCACATTTCCACCACTTAGTATCCTTGCTGTTCTAAATTCAAGCGAAGCTGACAAGTGACCTGGCACAAGTTTTCTATGATCTGTTGTAAAAACGAATTTTTAGTGTCACGTTGAGGCTAGCAGAGGGGACGTGAAAAAATCATCCGTTAAACTCGTACACGATCTTGGGTTTTTAAGCCTCAGCCATCCACCGAATACGTGCAGATGGTCTTTTCGCCTCCTCCGTTGAGGACGTGTTCGATCCATTTGTCTTCCTTGTCGCATAAATGATGTAGCTAGCGTAGGGGTTTGACCGAGTATTGACGTTTCACAAAGTTAGTCGTTTGATGGCTGATGACAGCCAGGGTGTTCTCGGGCATGAATCGTTGGCGGTACACTAAGGGCCACTCTTTGGCAATGGTGCTGGCTTGTTTCAAAAGGCCGATCCCTCCGTGTTCCATGAACAGTTCTATAAATATTCCTCAGGAACGCGGTAAAATGTCCACGTCGGAACGAAATTACTTTAACATTTCTTCCTGAACGTCGAAGGGGTCCGAAGTGTGAGTCTGGTACCAAGCGTAGAAAGCTTCTCGTTGTTCGGTGCGCATGTTGTCGGGGTCGTAGTCGTGAGCCTCAGGCAGATTGGGTAGATTAGCTTGGGTATTAAAAAAGTGCGGAAATAGCCTTTGGGCATTTCTGTCATTCCAAACGTTTTAGACATTCGACTCAGAGGCATGGCAAAATAACTCATTGAATCTTTAAATTGTACTTGTCCCACATGCATGGAAATTAGTTTGGCTCCGTTCCAAGTCACTTTAGAACGTTCGGTACATTGTTCCGTATATTATTGAAAATAAACTGTCCATTGTATCCTGAGAAATTGTGATTACAATCTCCGTAACGTTTGATGTTCTCTTGGCTCCACGTCTCGTCGATGGGGTTTATGATCCATTGGGCGAAATTGACCAGCTTGTTTGGTCCCCGAAAGATGTTTTCACGTCCTCGAGGAATTTTGCTGCAGTGAGGGCAATAATTAAAGATAGGCACTTGGATGCACTTCCTGCACGCTCGATGAGGCGCGCAGAAATTAAGAATGAGAATGCCAGTCTCTTGCATGGATTCGAAATTGAAAAAGATAAAATTCCTTTTCTTTGGTCATCGTCTTCCTCTTGATGTTTGGAATGGTATTTTTGAATCTAGCATTCGTGTTCCAAGTCCACGATTCGGCGACAAATGTGACATCGTTTCTTTCCTGAGCATACGTGTGCCTTGGCACTGTCGGTACTTATGCCTTGTCCACAAGTAGTGCACAATCTCATGAGTTGACAAGCACTTTTATTGTGTCTTCAGCTGTTGTGGGTTACAGGCAGGGTTGACAAAAGTGCGCTGGCAAGCGGAACAATGCACTCGTTCTTGTCCTTTGTCAAGACAGGGCTTAGAGGCGAAATATCCCTCACATTTTGATCCACAATGCTTGTGTTGCTCTTGATTGTTATAACCATAGTCACATTTCTCGCAGTAATAACCGTATCCCAGGAATCACGTGTTACTGGTAATCGAAATTTGCATCGTGATGATAGACGTGAATGTATATTGCGTCTGTGAAATCATTGCCGGGAAACAATAAAGGTCCACGCACTTTTGTGCATTTTCAAGGTGTAGCGTGAAGCCAAAACGTCTTGTAATGTTTGCATTTTCTTAATGCCACATGAGGTGTCTTTGGGTAGCCCCGCTTACTGTAACAGGAGTTCTGCTTCACTTTTTTGTTTGGCACGGTTCGATTTTTGAATAGTTTCCCAGGCTCTTTTCCATTCTACCGTGTAGTTCTTGTTGGCATAAGTTGGTCTCACCACGATGGCAGGAGCTAAACACATCTGATCTTGTGTGTTGTTAATTTGGACGAGGTTAGGCTTGATGCTACGATGGTCGTCCACCAATAACACTTTTCTGCGCTTTCCGGTTCCTTTGGGAAGAGAAATGTGGGTCAGTAACAGTGTTAGTTTTCAATCGGTTATGTGAAACTTATCGTTGGATTGTTGCAGGTGTTGAATCTAGTCGATGATTTTGGAAGGTTTCAGTTCTGCCGGGCTGCTAAACTCGATCCAAACGGGCGACTTCAGACTGTCGTGATGAATGAAAAGTCTCAAGCGATCGTCTTTTTTGGCTTCAGATTATCGTTTCAGTGTGGTTAACAAAGAATCCAACACCTCGGTGATGAACCTTTCTGTTTTCTTCAGCGGTACGTCGGACATGAAATCTTTAAACTTCACCGTGTACGTATAAGCTGTCGTTCTAAATTTTCTAGAGGAGCGCTTTCAGTCTCTCGAATTTGGTAGTACTTTTGAGGAGTTAATGGTGAACTTTGGCTGGGTGTAGACTCTCTGGGTCTGGAGTCTGGCTCACTCATGTCATCTTCAAAATCACTGGAATGAATCTGTGCCAAGACTTCAGCTACTGTACGTGGCGATAAATCACGTTTCTGCCTCTTACTTTCTTTTCCTTTTTTAACGAAGTGATCCCATCGTTTCATCTTGACTGCAAAAAGTCAAATGACTACATTTTAAACGATATGGGTTCCTATATCCATGTCAGACTAGTGTCTTAAGCATATATAGGGTCAGTATCTTCCCTCTCAGTATTCATTTCACTCTCAAACCGACCAGAACGATAGAAGAGCTCACACAGATCGAACTTCGGATAAGAGCTTTGCGAGGTGTCATAAGAAAATTTTCTTCAGGCAAGCCGACCGACTACTCCCCCTCCTTTTGAGATAAAAGTCAAGATACTTGTTATATCTGTATTAAGAAAGGGCATTTGGTTACAGAGTGTCCGGATCGTCAAGAAAGCGAGAGATGTGCCAGAAGAGACAATAGTCAACATACCTGTTATCATTGTCAAGAGAAAGAACATTGGTCTTCAGAATGCACTAAAACAACAGGAGCAAGAGGAAGAGAAGGTATCAGAACAGGAACAAGAAGAGGTACCCTCCCAAAGGGCAGAACATAGACACGTTTAGAAAGAGAAAAAAGAGAAACAATAAGTCGAGGTGAAAGTGAGGAAAAAGAGGAGGAAAAACCTGTGAAAGTGAAGAGTTGGTGGTCATGAAAAGGACGGATGGGTGTTTGTTTTATGTTTAAAATAACAAACTCAGGAACGGAAAGTAATCAGCTTTATCTGCCATAAGCCTTTGCCACGGCCAAGGCCTACTTCTGGACTTGCTCCTGTCAATGATTTGGTAGAAATCACTACAGGTGGTATCTCAGGCGTAGTAACAAGGTTGTGCTTCTTGGCTCTGGAATATCTTTTTCTCATGGGTCGCATTAAAGAAGTCTAATACATTTCTTTCAGACGCCTTAACCCTGCTAAAATACCTAAGAGTACCGTCACCGTTTGGCTTTCACTGTCCTCTTTCTCTCTTAGACCTTGTTTCTTCTCTGCTTCTTCTTCTTCTTACTGTCGTTTCCTTTTTGCCCCTTCTTCTCGTTGTTGCTGTTGACGGCGAAAAGCGTGTTCTGCTTCTTTCTGCTGCTGTAAAAAGTTTCCTAATTCTTCCTTCTGTCTCTGTTTAAAATGATTGTTGTATGGTATAGAAGGAGAAGGTGGCGATGGTAGTGGTACCGGAACAAATTCTTGCAACGAAGAAAGAAAATCGACTAAATACTAGTTAAAGTCAGTGTCTTCTAAAAGTAAGACTGTGTTGATTTTGGTAGCCGCTGCTATGCCATCGTTTCTCGTCATCACATCCGGTGCACCCCAAGACATCGTCTTCTTAGTTTCCGTCATGTTTGAAAATTGTGTCGCACTGATTCACTGCGCATAGACGCTAGCGCTTATATAGAGATAAGGTGACGTCACAGGAAGCTCTCTTCAAACTGGAAGACAGACTCCGCACTGTGACTTAAATTTGTAACGCGTGTTTGGATTGGTGAAAAAACTCAATCAATTTCGATCCACTCTTCCATTATAAAAAGCGGTTAACTGCACTCCCTTCTCGCGTTCTCGTCACAGGATGTGGAGAAACGTTGAATCATGTAGTCTCCTATTGTTACCAATCTCCAATACCGCGACGTCACCTCACCTGTTCCATTCATATTGTCCCTATACAACAACTCCACTTTCCCTTGTCCGTATATAGGACCAATTTTCCCTATGTTCTATTCCCCATTGTCCGTACTTCGCCCCAAAATGTTTTTGACTGGGATTTTAAGTGTCTGTATATATTTTGTCCGTATATCGCCCCACGACATTTTGACTGGGTTCTCTATTGTCCGTATATCGCCCCTACTAACTACTATTACACCATATGTTTTTGTTTTTACAGGATGATTCTGTCTGAAAACAAAACAGTTTAACATGTTTAGAGGGAAATCTGAGTTTATATTCACTCTAACTGAAATAGTTTATTTTGTTTTGTTTGACAAATATAATGACATAAAAGTACATCGAATGGGGTGTAGCACTGAGAGAGAGAGAGAGAGAGAGAGAGAGAGAGAGAGAGAGGGAGAGAGAGCCGGCACCATATTTCAGAGCAAACGTTTTAATAGGCCCAAATCACTCAAAGATCTGTAAATGAAGAGTGAATATTAGGACGAATCCCTTCCATTTTTGTGCAAATACCAGATCTTAGTTATCTATTCCTATAATTAGCTATCTGCTGTCCAACCCACAGCCATCTGCTATCCAACTTACTACCTGCAGTGACGAATAAACTATCCAGCACGCCATGTAGTGACTAACACCCGCTATCAACCTTTCAACACGTCATGTTTAGTGACCTATTCTTTGTCTTCTTTCATCTAAAATCTCACGTTATACCATCCAGAATCCCACATTTACCATCCGACACGCCGTGTGTAGTGATCGAAATCACATGTTATACCAACCGTAATCCCGCATTTACCATGCAACACGCCATACGTAGTGATCAAATCCCAATAGCTACAACCTAAAGAAAAGGGTAGGATGTAACGGAAAGCGTATACAATAGAATTTATATATCTTAAAGAAAAAATAGTTGCCTTATCTGTCTTATCAACCAATGACACCCCTCGTAAGTAAAGTAAAATTCCCCCTAAGTTCTTATCATCGCATACACTTCTATTTTTAAATTAAAAACAAACCATCACACTCACCTTGTGTAGGATGTAAAAGAAAGGTCCTAAAAGCGGAACTTAAAACCCTTTTAAACAAAAATACCTTCCTCATTCTCTCAATCGAGGAAACATTGGCGTCTATCGACATCGTTCAGCTAGCAATTTACAACCCACGTTGAGAATTAATAGTTTATCTAAGAGGTATAGTTATGTCATAGTTCCAGTTAGGTAAGCGACTATCTCTTAGAGAAAGACGTTAATGTCACTGTCACGGAATTGTGTATGATTTATATCAATATGTATATGTGATCAAAAAAGTAATCGGGTTTCTTTGCCGCGTACAGCCTCACCAGAGGGTGGTTTATTTTTTTCGGCTCTAGTTATTTCGAAATACTGAGCGCAACTCAACCCATGCTTCATGTGCAAATTGCCCGCAGTGAAAACCTAAGTACCTAGCTGCGCATATCTGTCACAGCTAGTATACATACAGAGCAAATTCTCTATAAACAAATTACACTACGACGAGTCTTGTCAGAAGGCTTACCTCTTTACGGGAACAAATCTTCAGCTGTAGAGGTATTGAAATTTAAGATTGTATTCTTTGTCACTATTCGTTTTATATGACAGAATTGTTTCATATATTAGATGTTTTAGAATTTATTCTAAATTCTACAGAGAGTCAGTACCTAGGTTATACAACGCCATGATATTAGAAATACTATAGTCTGGTTCGAGTTAGCTATTTGTTGTAACTGAACAGACAGATTGAATTTAGTTATACGCTGCATGCATTGAACGATTAATGTAATGGGTAACGAATTCATGTGCGCGCATGCGCAACATATATCAATGCAGAAGTACTTAACCGTATCATATGTACTACACGATTTAGTTGTTACACCTTTAGCTGCCTTATATATGGTTTGGTGATGTGGAGTCACAGTACTCTGTGTGGTTTCTTGTGACGTGTACGCTGTGTCTGGTGACGTTGGTTCGGAAGAGTGTACTGGTGTTCTTAATGCGATGGACCAAGGCTTCGCTACCATCGGGTCTGTGTTGAATGTGAGGGCTCTCCAGGGATCCTTCAACATACAGGGAGGGGTGGATCATGCGTGGGGGCTCTTTGATCATTTAATAGAGCGGGTGGAACTGGAGATACATCTTGGATGTCAAATGGGCGCCACGTTATTTATATACATACATACATATATATAATTTATTACGTGTTCCATGTTATTGTTATTTTCACTATTGCTATCTGAGCAAAATTACATTCATTCACATTTCAATATCGCTATATGTGCGATATATTCATAATTTCATGCATTCCCATTTCAATATCGTTATATGAATGCTAGATTCATAATTTCATGCATTCACATTTCAATATCGTAATATGAACGATAGATTCATAAATTCATACATGTTCCAATATCGCTTGATGAATTGATAAATTGATGAGTTGATAGATTGATGAAAATAAATGGGTATTATATTGATAAGTGCATAAATCACATGCTTTGGTCACCCTTGGTGTTTAATAAGACCTAGTTTATATTGGGGTGTTGATCATATAATTGTATTTGTTGATCGGTGATAGGACGTTATTCACGTTTGTTTAAAATTCCATTCGTTAAATTCATCTTTTGAGTTTTCTCGTTGAGTTCCTTGTTGTTGATAGTTCCATGTTAGGAACTTTATAATTTTCCTTATCTTTTTGTTTATAATGGTGTCAGATTTGTTCATATTTAATTTGCGTTTATAAATAAACATCTTATTAACGCAGTTGCTTTCGGTGTCTTCACTAATCCAGTCCCAACCCGGCTTCATCCTGTGACAGTCACGATAATAGGTTGTATGTGTATCAGGTTACAAACTGACCACATTAGCTTAGGTCTGTTGAATTACGATAAAACTAACAATATCCGAAAAATAGTTGGAATCTTGTGTGCGTATTGTATTTATTCGAAGTGGAGAAATAGCTCCATACCTGAGCTACACCATAGGAAGTAGTGCTGATCCCACCCATGTTACGGATGATGATCCGATGAGATTGGGGAGAGAGCGCGCGCGCACGAGAGAGAGGCTCGTGTTGTTCTATTCTATATCTTTGCTCGTACGTCTGTTAATCCATCCATTAATTTCATATTTAAATTATTGATTACTCGATCTGGGCAATACTATCGCGGCTGATCATCTCCTAGATAACGATAACCAAAGCACCGTAACAGGTGTGGGATCACATACTACTCTTCCCCACAGATGCACAGATATAAGAAGGAATAGGTGTTAGATGCTCCACAGCTTACGGTGCTGTGAGAGTCGTAAACACTCACGATAGTGTATATGAATATTTGTGGATGGAAGATGTGCGAATATAGGTGCATATATGTTTGATGTTTAGAAACTCATTCATGTGCAAATTTTATTTTTGACCTCAAAATAGATACGTTCGGAAAACGTGAATGAATTTTGCTGTACATATCAATTGGTATTTGATGAGATTACACACATTTATGGGAGACAAATTGTTAGGAAAATAATTTTAGACAACATGCACATGTTGAAAACGTTCACCTGTTGTTAACGTTATAAGCGTAGGAATGATAAGTATTAATTGGAGCGCAAGAAGAAATTATATTATCACGCTAAAATTAGTAACCACTTCTATAATATCAACTCTAATAACGAGGACACGCTGACTTCCTTGAACAATAGCCACGAACAATTCTATCTGAATGTATACGTTAATGAGAATCATTCATCACTGCCATTCTGACTGAATAGATCTGGCAAGGTTCACGACAGTTTCAATCGTAGACTTTAAAATGCAACTAAATATATCAAATGATCAATCACATTTGATTGCCTTTGCTTTGTTAAATTTCATTTAAAATACTAACTGAAAGCGATGATCACTTCTAGATTGCAATTAAGGCTGATCATGTGTTTGAATATATATATATATATATATATATATATATATATATATATATATATATATATATATATATATATATATATATATATATATATATATAAAAATATATATACAGAAGGTTAGATTTAATAAATATTCTGTGTTTGTTTTATTTTATAACTGTATTCATAAGAGCTGAAAGACCTCGAAACAAAAGCAAACATGTCTTTACTTAATGCCTTCCAGAGCATATCGTCGTTGCTTGTCATTATAATTGCCGATAGTATTCGAACAGAACTAGTGTTATCGTGTTGGCTGTATAATTCATTTCTAGTGTGTTTGCACCGATTTATCTCGTATCTTGCCTGCAGAATTATTAGAAATTATGTGTATCTTATATATTTTAAAAAAGACGTAGTCTGCTGAGCGCATGGTTACTCTGTGTATGATTTAATCAATATTGCGTGCAAGATTCTAAGCGACCATGTAATCTTATCCACTCAAAACTAACACCGTCTGTCGAGTGTTAGGTTATTCGGTGTATGTTTTATCAGTTTTTTAGTGTGTGACATGCACGCTTCGGTGCAATCGGAACCTAATTAGCATCCAAGAAGACGTGCTATATCAAAGTGCTGTATCAAAGAAAATTGCAGAGATATCTTTCCTGCGCAAAATTATGACACACAAAGTTAATTCTTTTCTCGTATACCGTAGTCCTTCTTCTTTCAGAATATATACATAATCCTAGAGTAAGAGGTGATGGATATAAATATATTGTTCTCGACAGGGATGTAAATGCTTCTGCGACGAGTCAACGTCGTGTCTATTTTATTATGTTTTTAAAAATACCAGTTATTTCATATCTCTATAAATCCAGAAACAATGGACAATTTAAGTTGAACGGAAATATATGTCTACATATTTGAGCTTCAAACTTCAGCACCATTATCTGTTGGAATTTTAATAACTTAACCAAGAAAACGAACATTCCATTGATTATCTTCCATTAATCACTCGGATGCTTTCTTCTCTAAGAAGCACGTGAAGCTATACATATTTAGAATTCGGATCACATAATTAGATTGTTTTGTATACAAGTTGAATGTACTACTGAGGAAGTTTTACATTTAACTATAAGTCAATTTTGGCATTGAAAATAATTTGTTTGTCGGTTCATCTGTATGGCAGAACACGCAATCACGTAACTCCGGTCGTAAAGAAACCATGCTACCAAGGACGAGTTGTTTTTTCTTTCCCAGCATCAGAACTAGTCGACCTCTAATTAGCAAGTTATAAGCTTATTAATTGACATACGTTTCGATTGAAACGTTGCGAATGACAATGAAAACCATTTCTGTTTCAACAAATTGCTTAGAGTGATGATGTTTTCCTGCAATTTACAGGAAAACGCCCGAAGCCATAAAATCAAAGTTCTTCTCAAAGCTCGATTTTAATAATTCTATAATTCTATAGTTAGTTTTATAAAGTAAAAGTGTGTCCTAAACAAATATCTACTATAAGTAGAAGCGAAATAATATGACGAATTTGGTAACAGGTTGTGTGTAAATTTCTGGCTTGTATCTGAGAACAAAACATTTGTTTGAAGATTTAGTTACACTAAAAGATAGCATGCAAGATTATATATATATATATATATATATATATATATATATATATATATATATATATATATATATATATATATATATATATATATATATATATGTATGTATGCATGTCATCTTCTACATGAAAGGAAATACAAGACTATGATTGTTGTAAAAAAGGGATTACAAAACCTGAATTTATATTTCTTGATAGACAAAGGCATATTCTTGAACGTCACTGGCATTGTGGCGTTATTAGTGATTGTGATAGTTTTTAAACCGCGTACGACATAATCTCTGCTTTAGACTAATTTCAAGAAGTCTTGTCACACGAAATAAGCATATACATTGGTATCGTGTATTGCAACGATTAGACTAGAGAAAGAAACAAGGCAAGAATTACTTCCAATTACATGCAAATATCATCTCTAATTCGTGAGTTCACTCTGTATTCCCTAGCTAACAAAGAGCTTTTTTGGTGTAAACGTGCCTGAAAATTAGTCTAGATGATCTCAGCCATAAAGCCTAAATTAAACGGGACACCAATAGGTTCTGCTTAAAACATGATCTCTACAAACGTCATATGCAAATGCTGGGTCGTTAGATTTCAAGAAAAAGGTCGGTTGGATATGCACATTATGGTGTGAAATTGATTTTGTATGTATAACACGAATATGGAGACACATCATGATTGTCATTATCATCAATATGATTAACGAAGTTGTCGTCGCTACTGCCACGGATGTCATTTATCGTAACTTAAGTCATCATCGCTATTTCCCTTCTCCATTTATCTGTGTTTCAGTCCGCTGCATATTATTCGAGGTGCGCTAATTTTCCTAAACTCAATACTTTTATATTAAACCTCGTAATGTGCCTCACTTATGTTATATTGCAACTCTGTGTGACATCCCAATTGTTGTCTGAGTGGTCAGTATTGAATAGACCCATATTTGGTTGCTTTGAATGTTTTTCTTTTTCTGATATAAGCAGTTTCCTTACAACGATCAACAAATTAATGGATCGGATAAAATTTAATCTTTTAATAACTCTAATCTGCACAGGCTCAGATCCGTGTCTGTGCATTTTCTTAGGAGTAATCAGTAGAACACACACCATGACATTTATCTTCAGGCGCATTATGGTAAGGCAGATCAGGATCTTTGTTGTGTGCAGTTTTACTCGACTTATAAGGGAATACATACGGCAATTGAAGGCATTTTTACGGCTTCATATAATCTGGTGCAGAGTGTATTCTAATTATCAGAATAAAGGACCCAGCTCCTACCAATGATTGGCATATATTAGTGGTGAATCAAGAGATATGTGCTTGTGTGTGTTCTTATATATGCATGTGTTCCTAAACAAGTTTGCTCTGAGTGCCTCTAAATTTCCTGTATTTTAAGCATTTCCAGGGTCTAGTCAATCATATCACGCTGAAGAAATCTTACTCTAGGAAACCGATTGGTTTCGTCTCACTTTAGGGGAAAGAATACGTGTGTGTGTGTGTGTTTTTGTTTGCGTGCTTCCCTTCTGTCTTTGTTTATTTCATGCATTGTGATTGACATATATTAGTGGTGAATCCAGACATAGGTGTATGTGTGTGTGTGTGTGTGTGTTCTTATATGTGCATATATGTTCTTAAACAAGTTGGCACTGAGTGCCTCGAAATGTCCTGTATTTTAAGCATTTCCAGGGTCTAGTCAATCATATTACGCTGAAGAAAACTTACTTTAGGAAACCGATTGGTTTGGTCTCACGTTAGGGGAAAGAATACGCGCGTGCAAGCGTGTGCGTGTGTTTGTTTACGTGCCCCCCTTCTGTCTTTGTTTATTTCATGCATGTTGCATTGTTAGTAAATTACACTCTGCTTACATTTTATACGTGATTTTTGCAATATGGCTGAATCCATGGCTTTGTGCTTCATTTGTTAAGTATTCAATGCAAACCTTTTGCTATTGTAATGCTGCAAGGAATAATAAAACATAGCCCAGTAATTTGTTTCATGTCGTTAGTATGTATTACACAACAATTTAGTTTAGATTTATTTTATCACTGATTTGTTCAACTTTCTGTTTCAATTTCAAGGTAAAATATTAGACTTAAATGCCAGGTTTATACAATAAACATACTAATGACAGGTCTCTTGGTACATTCTGCATTTTTTAACCCCTAGCCTTTTGGAATTGTACCTATAAATACACCGCTACAGCTGCAAGCCCATAATGTTTATGGTCTCTGCGAGTAGAAGCTCAAATATCTTGGCACTGATGAAGAACTTTGTAGGATAATATTATTTTGAACACAGTAGGAAAATGGATATATTTTGAATGCTAATGGCATGACGTAGGCGTTGCCTTCACGGCTGCGATTGCATAGACATCAATGTTAAGATTAAAGTTCTCATTTTTGATCCTTACTCCATGCATTTTGAACATATTTCTCCCGAAAATTAGATTAGGTGGGCATAAAACTCGCAACAACAAATTCGCAACAAACATATTTATCTGGTTCGAAATGTAACCAATGAATTTCAGTTGAGTTGAAATTATCGTCAGAATAATTGATCATGCATATATTTAGCTATACAGTGTCAGAATATACACACCCCTATATATACAGGTCCAGGTCAAGCACATCCCATTTATACAGTGTCAGAATATACACACCCCTAATTATACAGTTCCAGGTCATGCACACACCTAGTTGAACAGTGTCAGAACATGAACACCCGTAGTTGTACAGTTCTAGATCGTACACACCCTTAGTAATAAAGTTCCAGATCATGCACACACCTAGTTGAACAGTGTCAGAACATGAACACCCTTAGTTGTACAGTTCTAGATCGTACACACCCTTAGTAATAAAGTTCCAGATCATGTACACATGAACAGTTAGACATATAGACATTATGCACATCACTTTGCTTTGGTTCTCAACTAAAGATTAACCTGAACTATATAGTACATTTTCATTCTTATATTTTCACGTGTGAGAATGCAAGATTTCCCATCATACAATGCGACGTATGATTATGTGTTCAAATAGAAGTGATATTTGCAACAAGACAAACAAGCATTTTTGTAAGCTTGAGCAATAAATGGAAACTGTATTACCTTTAGGGCATGGAAATGATTATTTGTCGAAGATCTTAGACTCATCTCCGTTTACGTCTGTACGAAGTTATGTCCCTTTTACTGGCTTGAAAATGATGTGAAGAAAAACAAAACACCCTCGCATCGCGCAATCTGATTTGCTTTTGTGATCAGATAAGATAAAATTATTTATAAAAAGTCATAACTGTTATTCATTGCAGCATATTAGCTCGTCCGAAAATCAATTGTTCTCCAAGTCAATGATATTTTATGATTAGTCAATAAACGTGACTAAAATTAAAGTAAACTAAAGAAAATGGTGGTGGAGTGGTGTGCAGAAGAAAAACTATAATCTTCCAAGCTTCGATTCAAAAGCTAGTTTCGTATATAATAAAGAGGACATTTTGTTCTTCTACGTTAATGCCGGTTATATTTCATCTTTTGGACAACACTGCAAGAAATTACTTTTTAGTGCTCTTCTACGTTAATACCGGTTATATTTCATCTTTTGCTACAAAAAGCGATATATTTTAACAGGTGGTCTCGCCTCTCGTGAAACTGTCAATTTTGTGAACTACATGATACATAGTTATGGTATTAGAGTAGAGAAAGAAAATATACCACATACATTTTTAGGATGGACACTTTATTCTAATCAAAGAATCTAATGGTGAACATTTTAGATTTGAAGACAAACATTTATTTAAAATTGATTACTTCGTGGCCATGTAGCTTGACAATTACAACTTCTGTTCTGGCGTTCTTGTTATCTCCTCTTTGGAAAATGTATCATCTGACGCCAGATACGTTTGACATAAATATTTAAAATAATTTATTTGGAGGGCACATTATTATTCAGTTTTACACGAAACAGCTACAATTGCAACGAGAAAAATATGAGACACCCAAGACAATTGCTTGTGATGATAAAATCACTAATTATAAGGTATAAAGCTTAATTTGTTTCATTTTGTCAAATAAAATTTAATTTGCATCATTACTAAATTTAACCTATCCTTGCTGCTTTCATGTCACACACAGAACAGAAAATAAAATGTCTTGAATTCAATATGATGGAATTATTTATTGGAAATGTTTCCAGTCTACTTGAAGTAATTGTCAGTTATTGTATCATAAATATAAAACATCTCTTTTTCAGCTATCTACAGTCACATTAGATGTTGTCGGAAAATTGTGCAGTTATATATTCGTGTTGACGACTTCCAATTAGAAGTGGCCTAGTTCTTTCATATTTCTTACAGATAAATTCTTCAGTTTTGAAGAATTAAGTGGACAACACTGCAAGAAATTACTTTTTAGTGCGCTTTCCTTTTGTTAAATCAAACTTACACGATTTGTTGAGACAGGATATTGCAAACTAGGTCGTTATTCTCTGTTCACTACGTTAGACGCTATTATTAACACGTTTCTTTAACATAATTTTGTCTTGTTAGCTGACAATGATTGCCTGATATCTGTCAAGAGTTTGGTCTCATTAGGCAGTCACAGCCCTGCCTGCGGGAAGGGGTGGAGGATCTTGCTAAAATGTCATTTGTCCCTGAGAAAATGGACTCCAATGGAACGTTACTAAATGTAAATAATAATATCGGTCATTGTCGTGTACTTGATTCAAGACAGCTCAAACACTTGGGATACTAAAACTCTCTAAACGGTCGAAGACATTAAAGGCATTTGACCATTTTAATGTACAAACGTTCGCAGGTATAAATACCTATTTTAATACCTTTCATAAAACTTATGATTACACTTTTGAGTGATGAATTGGCAGCCATAACAGATTTGAATTTATAAATGCCATCGACTTGATTTTTTTCTGGCTTAATATAAAAGTTCTTTGACATGTGCATTTGTATCCCATCATAAACGTACGTTTTTATTTTTTGCACACGTGTTGGTCCACAGGAAAGACAAATAGCGAACAGTTTGATGAAATGAATATATTTGTCGAGGTCATGCCTTTCTTGAGCAGGGTTATTTCATGCAGGTCAAGAAATGAACTCTGATATACTTTGATACAGTATGACTAGATTGCTGAAAAGCTCATACTATGAGGTGATATAAACATACTTATTTCTCAGTAGAATATTAACTTTTCAAAGTTAGATAATGTTGCAAACATGTTTTCAATGGGCATGGATGCTTTACGATTTAATGATTTGCTTATATAATTTTGTATTTGTAAACTACGTTAATTACGATGTTTTGTAGAATAAGGAATTGAAATGAAATAAATTGAAGTTAAAAGATCAAACTGATTTAGATTTGGGTCAGTCTGCTACCAATTAATCGTTAACCCATATGCATGACTCTGAGAAGTCCATTGTGTAAGCATAATACACGGTTTTCATTTTCATTGTTGGGTAGAAACGTACTATGATTATTTTCGACACTCCACTGCCAGTACGTATATTACAATTAGTTTTGAATTTGCATTGATTAGCTAATAGATTGAAAATTGACCAGTTCATCCCGCAACCCTCCCAAAAACAAACAAACAAAACAAAACAAAACAACAAAACGATTAGTGAGAAGGCCACGTTTGCTATGCAGAGTAGCAGAACAAATGCCGAGGGTGAAGCTACAATCTATTTTGGTATATGTCATAACAAAACTACACAGCTAAAATCTAGTTTGGTATATGTCATCACAAAACTATACAGCTACAATATATTTTGGTATATGTCATAACAAAAATACACAGCAACGATCTGTTTTGGTATATGTTATAACAAAACTAAACAGCTACAATCTATTTTGGTATATGTCGTAACAAAAATACACAGCTACAATCTATTTTGGTATATTTCATGACAAAAATACACAGCTACAATCTATTTTGGTATATATCATAATAATAATACACAGCTACAATCTGTTTTGCTATATGTCGTAGGATCCAACTAATGCATGGCATCCAACAAAACCTTGTTGCGTCCTACAGCCAGATAACGTGATAAGTGCTTGCGTTCATTACTTGACAAATATGCCCAGCAACCAAGTGCAGAGAATCCATTCAGAGATGTTATTCCTGGTAAAGAAGTGTTAGGGATCAGCTAGTCGCTGCTAATAGATAGCGCGTTAATGCGGAGAGGCTTTAATCTCACTATTCATAAACAAATATATGAAGCCGCTAAGAACGATATCATCCTACATCAGTACTGAGATCACTTAAAGTTACAACTGCAAACAGCACTTCGATATTACTAAAATGCTAATGTCAAGGAACAAGTGTACACCACTTCCAACCTTTTTCTCTCTGGTCAAACACCACCCTGGTACTAACCTCACAAATTCATGTCAAAATATATTAGATAATTTTTTCCGTCCCAACCTGTATCTCATCTGAACATTTAAAATCGTTTATAGCACTTTCCAGTTCGTACATTAGCCTTGCAACAGTACCGGAACTGCATTTGAAAGCAGGTAACGACTTTTGGATAGTGGAAAGATCACAGTCCTCAACCACCTTGATTATCTGCAGCATTTGACAAAATAAACCATGATATATTTCGTCACTGTCTCCATCATGTATCTGACATTCATGAAACAGCTTTCCTATGGTTCAAAGTCATACTTAGATGAAATGACACAAATTGTGTCTGTAAATAGCAAACATTTCAGCCCAGTTCACCTATGTCGTGGTGTTCCTAATAGTTCGGTTTTTGAACCTGTTCTCTTTTATTCTTTTCACTCAGCATATCTCCAGTGTCACGATTTTCTCTGGTCGTAACAGTTGTACTTATACGCTGATGACACCTAAATAGACCAGTCTAGTAAGCCAACGGAAGTTGATGCTACCATTTTCGGCGTAGAGGGGTGCATATCCCATGTGAAATCATGGATGGCATATAAGAAATTGTTGGTGAATGGCTATAAAATTGAGTGCCACACAAAGACTGTCTCATTCCTATTCTTTGTCTTAAACAAAAAGTATCAGCATATGGGCAGATACGGCCAAATTACATTAATCCAAATGTATAGTATGAAATGAAATGGGTTTGCCCAAAAGATGAAACGACGAATTCAGATAACAGATGACGCAGTATTAAATAAAATGATTTAAAGAACAAACCGGAATAATGAATTTTGATTCCAAATGATGTTTTATTAAACAAAACCACGTAGTAATGTAACCCAACAAATGAAATTACCAATTCAAATTCCAAATGACTTGTTATTAAATGAAATGATTTGAAGAACAAAAAGGGATGCCGAGTTAAGATTCCAAATGTCTTGGTATTGAACGAGATGATTTGAAGAACAACATTCAGATAATAGTTTTGCAGACGACAATCGGACAACCTAGATACCAAGAGAAGCCTATAATGTAAGTGGCTCATTTCGTATGATAAAAAATTCCATATTTTCAAATCAACATAAGGTGACTTTATCCATATCGTTGTGTGTGTGTGTGTGTGTGTGTGTGTGTGTGTGCATCTTTCTAGCATTTTCTTCCTTGCACTTCACTATCTTTCAAGGTTTCAATAAACCGAGCTCTAAGCAGTAATATATAATAAAAGCAAAGATGTTTTGTTTTTTGTCAGGAACATATTATATAGCTAATATTCCTCTATGATCTTATCTATTAAGATTAATATTATTTGGAGGTAAACATGTCCATGTAGCCTTTTCACCTTGGAAGTTTCCAGAAATTAATTTGGTTTACAGTTTGATGAGAAATTTCCTTTAGATGACATGTTATTTTCAGAAAATGATTATTGAGACTTAGGTCAGGTGGAAATGTAAATAACATTGTTTACTTCAGATTTACTCATTCATATCTTAATATCCAAATTAGAAATCAATCTCATTGTTTGTGTTCAGTTTAAATTTAAGAGGATTTATTTATCTAAATTATTCACTGGAAGTACAAAATGCTGATTGATTTAGTGCTAAACTGTTTTGTAATTATTGTGAATTCATTCAAGGATATTTTGGATTATATCATTGTGATACATAAAGACTGTTAGCACATTATCACATTCGAGACTACTGGCACATCAACACATATCAATAATGGAATTCATTTAGAACATCAGTGAAATTATTCGAAACTCTGTATATTTAGACTTGTGATGAATTATTTTAGGACTATTTGGATTTAATTCACAAGACGAGAATTTCTTAAATTTTCACCTTGTATTGTAGGGAAATAAATTATTTACTGAATTTTACAAAACTTGTGGAATTTTGCTTTTTTATGTTACTTAGTTTAAGGCCACAGAGTTGTAACAAATGATATTCAGAGTATGCTGAGTTGTTACTTGACTGAAATTACAGAACAACATATTATGTTTCTTTTTGCCTCACAAAGCGACTTGAGTTTTGATCTTTAGGCCTAGCGATACGTTGGGGTTGAAGTTTGATGACAAAAATAAAGTAAAAAAGCATTCACCAGGAACACATCACGGCTGATACGATGGCACGAAGTGAACCTTAGTCATCCTAGGTAAAGTACACAATAACGTTTATTCTAAATAATTGGAGGCCATAGGATCAAACACCGAATAAAACATTACTACTACTACTACTACTACTACTACTACTACTACTACTAATATTAATAGTAATAATAAAGTCTTTATTCAGAAAGGGTGGCTCAGTTAGTTACAAATGAGAAGCTATTCTACCTTGAGGCCATCTATTATGTACATATCAGATACAAGTTAATACATATAAAATACAAGTAAATATGTTCACACACACACACACACACACACACACACACACACACACACAGAGAGAGTCAATAAACAGCTAATTGCATGAATGCTACACTGCAGCAGAATTGAAAACGAAGAACAGGAGGTGGGTGGTGTAACATATACTTTAATAAGTACACCATTTGTTATGATTTCATCCATCTAATACACCTATTGAGGAAGGAAGAATGGTTGGAGCTGATTTAATATCATGTGGAATATTATTCCAAACACGATTCTCTTTCCTGAGAAATGGTGTTTGGGTACGTGGGGGCGGATTTTGTAAACACACCGTACATTATTTTGGCCTTTCTCAAAAATATTCTTTCATGTATTAGTAATACTTTGAATGTAAACAGTTTGAACATTTTCTGTTTACAGGTCAAGAATATTTGTACATGCCCTTTCCTGGATTGTCGAAATATTTTAATATTTGTAGCAATTGTGTTCCCATATAATTTTACAGTAGGCAAGATGCGGTTAATGTAACTTTGTGTACAAATTAACTCTGTAATGTAATGGAATGAAGTTGTTTTTTTTTTAGGAGACAAAGATAAGAATTTAAATATAATGTATATGATGAGACCATGGCAAGTTATTATCTACAAATATTCCAAGAATTCTATATATGCACGTCATTTTCTGATCAGTGTTATCATAGTGAACATCATCACATCATTCGGCAGTCTTGCTCTTTTCTGCTGTGTTGTTATCAACAAGGCTTTAGTTTTGTCCGTATTGAAGACCATATCATTTCCCGGCATTTTTAGGCGTAGGTCATTTATGAACAGAACAAATAACAAGGGCCCCTAGATAGAACCGTGTGGCACACCAAAACGTATTATTTTAGCTTCAGACAGGTGTCTATTTAATATTACCTGTTGATTCCACAAGTAGGATGTGAACCATTTAAAAGTACGTTCACTACATTGGTAAATTTTTAAGTTTCCAAGAAGAATTTCATGATCCACTAGGTTGAAAATCAATCATTACAGTACCAACAAACTTTCTTTCATCTAGGGCTCTCAGCCGCTTGTCAAAACAAACGTAATGATAATTTCATGGCGCAACATTATATATATATATATATATATATATATATATATATATATATATATATATATATATAATGAAACATCAGTATCAGATATCAAAATTATAAGATATTTGAACGGCATGAAAACAATTTGCAGCTATAGGTCAATACACTGTTTATTGCCGTCAAATTAATAACACCTCTTGCCTCCAAATTATTACATAAATAATACTTAACATTAAGACAGATTGAATAAGGTAGTGAAAATTGAAATGACTATCAGCGGTCATAGGGGTTCATAGTACTCCGAAGACTTGGAACCCTCGTGCTTCCGCTCGGGCTCAAACATTTCCTCATGCATATATGCAGGTTGAACGTATCGCAAGTACACATTCATGTTCGAGAAATTCAGCATTTGGCGGAATGTTGCATCCTGAAACAAACTGTATCCTAAATAATATACACACACTTTCTTCTACTAATTTCAGTCTATTGATCCCCGACTCTACTACATGAATCTCCTCAGTGTATGAGACACCTACGTAAATAGTGTAAAGGAAATACTTAGCTCTATCTGTTAATGCATAAATTTCATTTCATGTATCAAGGGTGTTGAAATTAGAGTTATTACATCCATAGCGGATGTTTTCTTTATAGGATTTTCATTCGAACTAAGAAGCAGGAACAGACTGGAGGCTAATTACCTAATTAATGCTTACATAAATACCAAGTATGGAGTATGTAACAATAGCATGACATGAAATATTACCTGCCTTAATGGGGATGCCTTCTTTCAGCCTTGAAGTTAAAGAATGTAGTGGCTATTTGATCCAATGACTTTTATTTTATTTTTATTCTTCGTGCCGACAATTTAGAAGACAGAAGGCGTTATCAAATGAAATCTGGGGTGTTCATAAGACAAATTGAAATGTTCATCTGTGACTAGAAAGTTTCCAAACCACTTGCTCGGATCATCTTTAGAGTACCAAGAACTGAGCACTCCACCCCACCCCCAGCTTTGTTCCCTCCGTTGGCAACCCGTTCGCCCCCTCCCCGCCAATGTAAACAAAATCTGTTCTCTTTGTCGCATTTCGTTGACTTCCTAGAGTCTGATCTCAGCCATGTATACCCCTTCTAGAAGCTTGCCTTCCTCTGCTGACACTTGAATTCTCATTATTCCAAGTCCTACTGACAACGTTCTTTTGCCTACCAGGGCCCAGTTACCTACATATTGCCTCTTGAATTAAAACACAGCGACATAGATCTCATTTATGAGTGATCTAAACTCTTGAATTAAAACACAGCGACATGGATCTCATTCATGAGTCATCTAAACTCTTGAATTAAAACACAGCGACATGGATCTCATTCAGGAGTCATCTAAACTCTTGAATTAAAACACAGCGACATGGATCTCATTCAAGAGTCATCTAAACTCTTGAATTAAAACACAGCGACATGGATCTCATTCAAGAGTCATCTAAACTCTTGAATTAAAACACAGCGACATGGATCTCATTCAAGAGTCATCTAAGCTCTTGAATTAAAACACAGCGACATGGATCTCATTCAAGAGTCATCTAAACTCTTGAATTAAAACACAGCGACATGGATCTCATTCAAGAGTCATCTAAACTCTTGAATTAAAACACAGCTACATGGATCTCATTCAAGAGTCATCTAAACTCTTGAAAATTAAAACACAGCGACATGGATCTCATTCAAGAGTCATCTAAACTCTTGAATTAAAACACAGCGACATGGATCTCATTCAAGAGTCATCTAAACTCTTGAATTAAAACACAGCGACATGGATCTCATTCAAGAGTCATCTAAGCTCTTGAATTAAAACACAGCGACATGGATCTCATTCAGGAGTCATCTAAACTCTTGAATTAAAACACAGCGACATGGATCTCATTCAAGAGTCATCTAAACTCTTGAATTAAAACACAGCGACATGGATCTCATTCATGAGTCATCTAAACTCTTGAATTAAAACACGGCGACATGGATCTCATTCAAGAGTCATCTAAACTCTTGAATTAAAACACAGCGACTTGGATCTCATTCAAGAGTCATCTAAGCTCTTGAATTAAAACACAGCGACATGGATCTCATTCAGGAGTCATCTAAACTCTTGAATTAAAACACAGCGACATGGATCTCATTCAAGAGTCATCTAAACTCTTGAATTAAAACACAGCGACATGGATCTCATTCATGAGTGATCTAAACTCTTGAATTAAAACACAGCGACATGGATCTCATTCATGAGTGATCTAAACTTTTGAATTAAAACACAGAGACATGGATCTCATTCAAGAGTCATCTAAACTCTTGAATTAAAACACAGCGACATGGATCTCATTCAAGAGTCATCTAAACTTTTATCTATTAAGACAGCTGGACCAGAACAAAGGCTTAACAATGTTTCCTTAACTTGAAATATTTTAATCATGCATTGATTCGTAATTTCATACTGTTTGTTTTTTAAATGTTCTCTCTCTCTCTCTCTCTCTCTCTCTCTCTCTCTCTCTCTCTCAGATAAAGGAATGTACTAAGTTATTATTATTATTATTATTATTATTATTATTATTATTATTAAATTCAATAAAATAATCTTTTCTAATAAAGTTATGCGACCCGACTATAAGTAAAAAAATAATAAACACTTAAGCAATAAATCTTCAGCTGAACATCGTTGAAATACAAAATAATGACATGGACGTAGGTTCATCTTTTACTGGCACGTTTCTACCGAGTACAGACATGCAAGCATTGAATACACACAATCGAGTAAACAAAATCAGGTATAAAGTTAAGAAATGCGAGTATCGAGTAAAGAAAAACCAGCATCGAATATAATCGAGTGTAGGAAGGCAAGTTAAGAAAAGCGACTATCAACTTGATAAAAATGGAGGATCGACTCGTCGAATAGAACAAAGATTTTTACTGATATAAATTTGATAACAAATTCATTGAAGAATAAACAAATTAAGTGTAAGAATTTTATGTATTATTAATATCTACTGCTCTCCAAGTCGTTACTAATGCTTGTAGAAATCATGAGATAGAGTCTTCTCTAACGGTAGAGGACTCTACTGGCTACATTTCCGGAGTTAGTTTACAAGTTTGAGACTGCAGGGCCAGTTCATGACGAAAATATTATAATATATAGATCTTACCCCAAAGGTAGAAAATTAAATTTCTCTCCCGGATAATCGCTTCTGGCAAACATTTTCCCCTCATGACTAATCCCTTAAGCACTGTTTTGGATATTTTGTGTCGGGTCGGCAGGAGCCGGAGAGAAGAGGAGTATTTGTTAAAAGAGTGCTTGCATGTTCTTTTTGGCGGAAAGTTTGACCCTATCCTGACACAATTTCCTGTCAGTTGCGACTTTATAAGAACAGTTCATAACAAGCATTAATAACGTAGCCATGTACTCAGTGGAGGCCACGCATCTTTATTCCCTTACAACCGTTTTCCATTCTGTCTTCGTTTCCTTATACCCAACGTTTTCCATTCCCTGTCTTCATCCGCTTACACCTAACGCTTTCCATTCTCTGTCTTTATATCTTTACATCTAACATTTTCCATTCTATGTCTTCAGGGCCGACAAGGGGCGGAGGGTGAGGGCAACCGGGTATATATCTCAGGGCCAGGGCCCGTAATGGGGCCCAGCTGAACAACACTTTTTAATTTTATAGAAGAAAATTTTTGTTTGAGCAAGAACTAGGAGATGTCCGTGTGCTTCTTACTCTAGGGCAGTGATCGCTCTCTACGGCCCTGTATGTCTTCATTCCGTTACACCAACGTTTTACCTTCTGTCTTCATTTCCTTACACCTAACGTTTTTCATTTTCTTTCTCTGTCTATACCTAACGCTTACCGTTCTCTGTCTCTGTGTATACCTAACGTTTTCTATTCTCTGTTTTCATTCCCTTACACCTAACGTTTTCCATTCTCTGTCTTCATTTCCTTATACCTAACGTTTTCCATTCTCTGTTTTCATTCCCTAACATCTAACGTTTTCTATTCTCTGTTTTCATTCCCTTACACCTAACGTTTTCCATTCTCTGTCTTCATTTCCTTACACCTAACGTTTTCCATTCTCTGTTTTCATTCCCTAACATCTAACGTTTTACATTCTCTGTTTTCATTTCCTAACATCTAACGTTTTCCATTCTCTGTTTTCATTCCCTAACATCTAACGTTTTCCATTCTCTGTTTTCATTCCCTAACATCTAACGTTTTCCATTCTCTGTTTTCATTCCCTAACATCTAACGTTTTCCATTCTCTGTTTTCATTCCCTAACATCTAACGTTTTCCATTCTCTGTTTTCATTCCCTAACATCTAACGTTTTACATTCTCTGTTTTCATTTCCTAACATCTAACGTTTTCCATTCTCTGTTTTCATTCCCTAACATCTAACGTTTTCCATTCTCTGTTTTCATTCCCTAACATCTAACGTTTTCCATTCTCTGTTTTCATTCCCTAACATCTAACGTTTTACATTCTCTGTTTTCATTTCCTAACATCTAACGTTTTCCATTCTCTGTTTTCATTCCCTAACATCTAACGTTTTCCATTCTCTGTTTTCATTCCCTAACATCTAACGTTTTCCATTCTCTGTTTTCATTCCCTAACATCTAACGTTTTCCATTCTCTGTTTTCATTCCCTAACATCTAACGTTTTCCATTCTCTGTTTTCATTCCCTAACATCTAACGTTTTCCATTCTCTGTTTTCATTCCCTAACATCTAACGTTTTCCATTCTCTGTTTTCATTCCCTAACATCTAACGTTTTCCATTCTCTGTTTTCATTCCCTAACATCTAACGTTTTCCATTCTCTGTTTTCATTCCCTAACATCTAACGTTTTACATTCTCTGTTTTCATTTCCTAACATCTAACGTTTTCCATTCTCTGTTTTCATTCCCTAACATCTAACGTTTTCCATTCTCTGTTTTCATTCCCTAACATCTAACGTTTTCCATTCTCTGTTTTCATTCCCTAACATCTAACGTTTTCCATTCTCTGTTTTCATTCCCTAACATCTAACGTTTTCCATTCTCTGTTTTCATTCCCTAACATCTAACGTTTTACATTCTCTGTTTTCATTTCCTAACATCTAACGTTTTCCATTCTCTGTTTTCATTCCCTAACATCTAACGTTTTCCATTCTCTGTTTTCATTCCCTAACATCTAACGTTTTCCATTCTCTGTTTTCATTCCCTAACATCTAACGTTTTCCATTCTCTGTTTTCATTCCCTAACATCTAACGTTTTCCATTCTCTGTTTTCATTCCCTAACATCTAACGTTTTCCATTCTCTGTTTTCATTCCCTAACATCTAACGTTTTACATTTTCTGTCTTGATTCCCTTATATCTAACGTTTCGGCATTCTCTGGTTTCATTCCCTAACATCTAACGTTTTACATTCTCTGTTTTCATTTCCTAACATCTAACGTTTTCCATTCTCTGTTTTCATTCCCTAACATCTAACGTTTTCCATTCTCTGTTTTCATTCCCTAACATCTAACGTTTTCCATTCTCTGTTTTCATTCCCTAACATCTAACGTTTTCCATTCTCTGTTTTCATTCCCTAACATCTAACGTTTTCCATTCTCTGTTTTCATTCCCTAACATCTAACGTTTTCCATTCTCTGTTTTCATTTCCTAACATCTAACGTTTTCCATTCTCTGTTTTCATTCCCTAACATCTAACGTTTTCCATTCTCTGTTTTCATTCCCTAACATCTAACGTTTTCCATTCTCTGTTTTCATTCCCTAACATCTAACGTTTTCCATTCTCTGTTTTCATTCCCTAACATCTAACGTTTTCCATTCTCTGTTTTCATTCCCTAACATCTAACGTTTTCCATTCTCTGTTTTCATTCCCTAACATCTAACGTTTTCCATTCTCTGTTTTCATTCCCTAACATCTAACGTTTTACATTTTCTGTCTTGATTCCCTTATATCTAACGTTTCGGCATTCTCTGGTTTCATTACGTTACACCTAATGGTTTCATTTCTCTGTCTTCATTCCCTCCTAATATTTTCCAACCTGTCTTTAGTCTGTTACACCTAACGTTTTGTGATTCTGTTTTTATTTCCGTAAGCCTAAAGTTTTCCGTTCCCTGTTTTCATTCTCTAACAATAAAAGTTTTCCATGCTCTGTTTAATTTCTTTAATCTAACATTTTATATTCTCTGTCTTCTTTTCCTTACACTTAAAGTTTCCATTCTCTGTCTTCTTTCCCTGAAAACTAACGGTTTCCTTTCTCTATCTTCATTCCCTTACATCTAACGAATTCTATTCTCTGTTTTCATTCCCTTTCACCAAACACTTTCCATTCACTGTCTACATTCTCTTACACCTAGCGTTTTCTAATCACAATCTTCATTCCATTACACGTAACATTTTCCATTCTCTGTCTTCATTCTGTTTCTGTATTTTGGTTGGTTCCCTGGCATATATAGCCCAGCGTATACGTAAGTCAGTAACTTTCTACCTTCATGTTTACCTCTTCAGAGAGTGAAGTATGTTTTATTCCCAGGTCGGCGGGTAAACGATACCAATCGCCTTGCGTGCACACACCAGTATATATTACATTACGACTAAGCACATATCAATCAAAAAATGATGGTACTTAATCGGTGTTAAATGCACTCGTGCGTGGTAGACACACTCACATGACGACCTAGTAATTAATTCTTATCTATGTACACAGTCATTCCGGATTCCTATGAAAGAAATTAAGGTTTATAGGATTAATTATAGAGAATTATAAATACATGCATACACCAGTCAGAACGGAAAGTGCTATCCCTGGATTCTATAGGAGAATGCTTGATACTATAGTAGGCAGAATTAATATTTTAATACAAAAAATACTATTATATAGGTTAGAGAATTATGTATGGCTGGTGTACATAAGAGTTCCATAAGGTGGAACTAAGGTTAAACTAGTCACTACCGTATTACGACCCAGTACGTCTCTCGTGATATTAAAGCTATAATTGGAACATTTGTTTTGTTCTGGACAGTCTGGTTGGTCCTAAGTATGAATTGAATACGATAAATAGTTATAGATAATAGAAAACAACGAGTTCGACTCTGCAATGCAGAAGTGCAGGACACGATTAAATAATAGTATACTATTTAAAAATACAAATGCAGCAGTTCCAGCAACAATTAGTATCCATAAAAGATTGCATATTTCTTGATAACTATACTCCTAGGTTTCGTTTCAGAATTCTATATCTCATCTAGACGTCCAAGTGTCGGATCGCTTTAACAGATTTGTCTGTATGACTGTCATGACTATAGTCCTTCTTCTCTACATAAGCCTTACGCACTTAGTCTTAATTTCTGCTACTTTAATACATTTTTGCATTGTATCTGCGTTTTCATCATTTACTATATCAGTGTTGATGGTGGGGTTTATTCCTAGTTTTAATGATCCTTTAGTACCTTTACTTGCTTTTGTATCCAAGGAAACTATCGATTTTCATAATGATTGTAACTCGATAAAAATTGCACTGTCATCATCAACATCATAGTCTAAATTCACTTTTAAAGTGTTTATGTACTGTTGAATTTTACTGTAGTGTTTACATGACTTTAATAACTCCGCTGTCCTATAATTAATAACTCCATTTTGTTAGCAGTGTCTTGAAGTTAACACTTTAATTATTGTTTTTGTTTTTAACTTGTGCACCTGTTTTATAAAATACGTATGATATAAGGCGTTGGTTCAATATTGCAATTTCCTCATCTGTCAGATCGAATAACGTCTTTCCGTTGTTGAGTTCTCCACTTTCCCAGTAATGTATATCATTATTTAATGACTTTCTTTATTTGTCATTGATGCAAATCCGACCTCGATGCGGTGGGATGTTAACATTGTTTGATATAAAACTAAACTGTTTGATATACCGCTAATAATCACTGATAAGAGGAGCCCAACTGCATACTGCACACACCCAGATCTGCCGGCGCATTATGCAGTTGTTAATAGCAATCAGTAGAGCAAACATCACAGACCATGATGTACATGCGCATAATGCTACGACAAGTCACTATGTTGTTTCCAGTTTGGCTCGACTTATACGCGACTATATACTGTATATTCCATCAATGATAGGATTGAAAACATCTTGACCTGGTAAAGGTATTTAATATTCACATGACAGTTTCACGAAGCCACCTAACAAATTAAACAAATCCTGGAACACATTTGATTGTTAAAAAGCAGTAAGAAATCCCGCTAATAGACTGAACCATCCACATTGCCAAGCTGCAACGCGACTTTCAAAATCTCCTGTCACCCTTTACTCGACATCTGTTAATAACATTCCCACTGTCAAAATTTTAAAGTGTATTATCATATGTGTTGAGTAGTCTGTGCGTGAAGTGTAGTAAATGTATTATTCATTATAAAATACTTTGCTGATATTAGCATCATCAGTTTAGTTGTACATTTTAAAATACAAGGATACCATACCTTCTGTACTCGCTTAAAAAACGGGTCAAGCAGCAGGGAGGGCGAATCCTACAAGCTACTTTTCCGAGACACCCCTTCCACTGAAACTATTCCCGATAGAGGGCTTATTTCGACGAAATAACACTTTTATTCAGAAAACGAGACAAAAAAAAATGTCCTTGAAAATGCTTTGTATTTCCGCTGATATAACGCGAGTTACTTCAATAAATCCGACTCGTATCCGACATAATTTCCACGGTGAGGTATCATCGAAAAATCAGGTGTAGTTTGCGCCCCCCTGCTGCTCTACGAAGACGAAGATTTCCAAGGAAACATTTTTATGTTAGCGGAATTAAATCATTGACAAATAAATAATGGCAAATATCGGAGAAGCACTTACTACTAGATTAGCTCGAGAACGTCTCGAAGCAATTCAGAAATTTCTTCCTGTCCGTGATAGTGTCAGACAAAAATTACAATTAAGACAGCAAGCACGGGAAGTATTTGCAGAATCCGCGGAGGAATTATTTAAACCCGTCACTGCAGCTACTGAACGGGTTACAACTGTCATCAAAGAAGATCTTCTTCCGGTATCAAAACAAACTGCGACGCAGGCTGAAAAAATAGCAAGAAGAACTAAACAGACAAAGAAGATTTTACGAGATCTTCCAACTGGTATAGCTGCGGCTCAACCTCCACCTGAAGGTACTGACGTCGCCGCCGGGGAAGAAAAACCAAAATCAGTAAAAGAAACCGCAGAATTGATTAAAAGATTTAAGGAAGATTTTATCGAAGAAATTAAAAATACTAAAAGGGAAGAATTACCTAAAAAAGTATTACACGGTTTATATAATAAAACTAAAATTTTAACCCCCACCCATGAAAAAGCAGCTGATGCTAATATTATCAAATGGATATATCGAATATATACAAACAAAAAGCAAGCTAGAGATGATGATCCAGATTTTATAAATTTTCATGAAGATTTAACAAACCTTCATAAGATACTAGTAAAACAAGCAAAAGAAGAACAAGCAAAACAAAAACAAATAGAACAAAAACAACCCGCCGGGTATCAACTTCCTCCACCTCTGCAACAACAGCAACAACAGCAACCTTCTTCTCGGCAGCAGAAACAAACTCGGCAGCAGAAAAAACAACCTTCATCATCTCAGCCACAACTTCGGCCGCAATCTCCAGAGGAAGAATTTCACGACGCACCAGCCGCTACTGGTAGTGGTCTGGGAAATAATTTTATTTGTCCTGATAATATCATCAATGATGTATCACGGCTAGAAGTTCTCATCGGAGGAAGACGTGCCGGAAACAACTCTCCGGAAATTATAAACGAGGCCGCAGATATCTGTCAGAGACTATTTCAGCGTGGCATCATGGATATCGGCATCTACCGGGGGCTCATTGATGAACTCGCAGACGGTTACCACAGCGACTAGCAAATTTAGTTAGAGAAACAATAATTAAATAAAATGATCGTGCACAATTCTCAACCTAGACACGCTAGTGTGTTACCAGTCCGCGTAGTGAACTCGCGATTACCAGTCTACAGAGCAACCTACGGAGATGGTCTCGGTGATACAGTTACTAGTTTGTTTTCAAGAATAGCCCCTAAGGCATTACCGATTGCAAAACAATTGTCGATGAAAGCTATTGATGTTGTCAAGGATAAAGCCCTTGGATCTGTTGGTGATCTCGCCGGGAAGGCATTCGCGTCAATCAAGGACAGACTGTCACGGTTAATTCGCAGATCAAAAAAACCACCACCGGTGAAACTGGCCAGTACTGAACTTATGCCCGCGGACGTCAGTAAAGTAATAAATCAGGCTGCCAATCAAAAACTTGCAGAGCTTGTAACCCAAACACCCGAACAAATAAATACAAGCCTGATATCAGGAAGCGGATTTCGTTTTAGACGACAATAATTTTATATAAAATGTTCAAACGTGTATCTGATCCCGCGTTCGACATGGATGCACCAACACTAAAAGATGAGTCCGTGCGCGATTATCAGTATTATTCTTACGAGGCACGAACACCTGATCAACGGGGTCGAATTGAGTTGCAAGTCCAAGACACAAGTAGATATTTCTTGCCCGCGGAAGCATTTCTTGAAGTCGAAGGTATTATTTTGAAAAATGATGATACCAACTACGACATTAATACCCGAGTTGGGTTTGTTAATAATGGCATCATGGCGCTATTTAGAAATGCTTCATATAGCATTGATGGGAGGGAGATTGAAACAATTCAGGATAATGTTGACGTTGCTACAACTATTCTTGGATTAGCACGATATTCAGATGATTACACTAGATCAGCTGGCCCAACAATGATGTTCGCTAAGGATAATAGTCAATTTCCCGATCAAAGAAACGTTATTATAGGTCCTGTAAGAGCAGTAGGAGGAGCAGCAGATACAACCGCAGTAATATCAACAAATCCTGATTATAATCTTGGATTTTCTACGCGTAAATTAATGCTAACAGGAGATCGCAGAGATTTTTCCTGCGCAATTCCGCTGTCTCACATTTTTGGGTTTTGCAGAAATGTCCGAAAGGTTATTTTTGGAGCCAAGCATTCAGTTGTACTCACCCGAAAAGGTGACGACAATGACGCTCTCTGGCATCAAGTAGCTGATACAATTGCTAACACGACAGCACTTAACGGTAAAGTAGTATTATCAAAACTTGCACTGTGGATGCCAGTGATGTCCCCATCGCTCGCTGAAGAACAACGATTACTTTCTTTTATGGACCAAGGCGGCAAATCATTAATATCATGGTTAACAACAACAACAGATTCTGCTCAAGGTTCTGGCGTTGGACAGTTTACTTGGCATATATCATCACAACAGGGAATATCAGCGCCGCGTCACATTTTTATTGCACTTCAAAATAACAGCCGAGTTGGTGAACAAACAAGAAATCACATGATATTTGATAATCTTGGAGTCACTAATGTTTCGCTGCGGATAAACGGTCATCAAGAACCATCCGAAGACATAACCATAAATTTTAGGAATAATCAAGTTGCACGCGCGTATCATCGTTTGATGACATTTATGGGGCGCGATCAGAATGTCGACACTGGTCTGCAAATATCACAGTTGGATTTTACAACGTTGTATCCCATTTACTACTTTTCACTCGAGCATATGGATTTGGCTAAACAAACTGTTGTTGATATTTACTTTCGAGCTAACGTCGCTGTGTTTCCACCTGAAATCATTGGTGCAAACGAGGCCGCAGGTCCCCCCCTTGTTCCAACTAGAATGGCAGGCCCTGCTGGTTTTAGAGCTGTCGCGGTTATACTTTCCGATAAAGCAATGCTACTTGAAGGTGTTGGCGGACGAATGAGGGTCATCGACGCTCCCGTAGAAAACATGTGATGTTTTCCAAAAACATATAACAATTAAATTAGTTTATAAAATATAATGTCATACAGTCACGTTAATGTCACCTTGACTTCCGGTCAAACGAAGAAATTGCAATCAAAGAACGCAAGCACGTGCGGGACATCAATAACGTTAAAACGAGATCAACTTGTTGGTGGTCCAGACAAGTTGTCGTTGACTAATACTCAGATTAAACATTTTAATAAGGCACTAACAGCAAAAACCGGTGTCCGACTTAATTTCTCTGCTGCAGCTATCAAGGACATGACTAAAACCGGTGGAATATTTCCTCTTCTCGCAGCAATACCGGCGTTGATTGCCGCGGCAGCACCAGCCGTAGCAAAGGCAGCAGCACTTGGTGCAGTTGGAACCGCAGCTGGAATGGCACTAAAGAAAGCAACCGGACACGGGTATAAGAAAAAAAAGGGGAGATCCGCTCGCGGATCAGGGCTAAGACTACCAGGAACTCCCGCATCATGGTATCCAAAAAAATTCTAACGCCGTTGACGCTTCCAGCTTCTAATTTTGATTTACTCGATGCTGTTAAAAAATTGCGCATAAAACATTTCAGAGGAGTATTTATGCGAGATCAATTACCGCAACAACCGAATAATCCAGAAACTGGCATTATCAATCTCGACAACAAAGATGGTCCGGGAACTCACTGGGTTGCTTACGCGATCGATCCACGTGGAATTATCTATTTCGATTCGTACGGTTTAGCACCGCCAACTGAGTTTCTCAGGTATGTCCGCGGAGTGCCTCGCACTCTCAACAGCAGATTTTTTAATATTCCAGTGTGGCAGTCGACGCTACCAACACAAACATTAGTTGATCCGCCCATTTGTGGAAACGAGGTTTTAAATGTTCTTGATGCAATCTCAAGAAATCCAGCAACTCCTCCGCATCGAGTAGTGTATGAATATACCGCATCGAGAAATGCTTAGCATTTTCATGCTCGCATTTGAAAAACAGCAATAAGAATAATGGTGGATATTTACGGAAGACCTTTCACAAGAAAAGTCAAACCAAGCACAGATGTTGATCTCTCAAAATATGCGACCCGAGATGAAGTCGATAATCTTTTGAATATAGCTGGAGTTGACCCAGATGAAGTTGCTATTTTTCAGGACAAGCAGGGAAAACTAAGAACGAGCAACATTAAGTGGAATGATATAATTCGCAGAGTTCTTGGAGCTACCAAGGATAACTTCGTTGCATTTAGTGATGGCGGCCGGATCAAGGACTCGAACATATCAATCGCAAGCATCAAAGACAGTATTGATAAAGGTGTTGATAAATGTGTGAAAAAAGCCGGTGACACGATGACAGGCGAACTCAGCATGAATGGAAACAAAATAACCGTACTCAGAGATCCAGCCTCGAACGACGATGCAGCAAACAAACAGTATGTGGACACAGCCGACAGCGTCATAGATACCAAATTATCCACGTTACGAGCTGAGTATGATGTTCATGTGACCCAGTTTGGAAGACTTCGCAGAAACGTTCTTAACACCGTAGATGAGTTCTTCGGGAAACCTAATGCCGTCAGTATGAAACTCACCGAAATTAAGGAAACATTAGATAACGTAGTAAATGGAATTCCGCAGATAATGGAAAAATTTAATTTAATTAAAATTCCTGCCGGAGTAACCCCAAAAAACCTTGTGTGTACGATAAAATCAGGAAGGGAAACATGGTCACAACAAAACAAGACTATTACACATACTGCAGATGTTACTGGAATATACAGACTGACAGTACTCTCTGCTGTAGAATTTAAGATATCTACCAGACATGATTTAACTAGCAAGTTTTCCCGAGTTGCGTCTGTGGTGATAAACAAAAGAACCGAAGAAACTTTTACGCTGGAAGCCGAAAATCCGGAAGGATTAGCCACAGTCAATTACTGGTATTGTCTGGAATTTGTCGCCGAAACACCTTAATTGGTCACCGGGTAAAGTAATAATGGAAGCATCCGCGTATAGATACAATCAAGTCCGTGAGTGGCAATCTGAGTTAAAAACTGTCATCGAAGTAACCAGTCGAAAGGTAAAAAAATACCGCAGACGCATAACAGTGTTAGACATCGCGGTTTATTCAGTATCTGCCGTTGTTGCATCCGCGGGAGTAATACTATCAGCGGTCACTCCGGTAACTGCAGCAGTCGCTGCCACGATCTCTGTTTGTGCGACCACAACCACGGCAGGAGTTTTCGGCATCATAGCAAAAAAAATATCCTCGTGTGCTAACACAAAATTACACGATTACACGACAAAATTAAATACAGCCACGACCGCATATCAGAAATTATCATCGCTGATATCATCATCGTTAGACGCGCAATCCAGCGACGCTGCGTTGATATCAGATTCTGAATTCAAACTAATGTCAGATGCGTACAATGACTATTTGAAAACTAAACAAATAAATAATGTCACTGATGGCAACGCCACAAGAACTGCTTCAACAAATAGTCACAAACACAACACCGGTAAGGACCACAATGATCTCAGTGTCCTCGACGACACCACAATTCAGCATTAATTTTCGAACTCCAATTCGGGTGAACGAAATCGCGTTGTCGAAGCTCAGTGCGTATCACAGCTGGCCTAATGTCAGAGCGGCATCATTTGGTGGTCAGCAGCCAAATAATTCGTTTGTGTTTTCGTGGAAAACCAAAGCCGACTCTGACGAATTCGACTGGGATACAATTACGCTACCCACTGGGAGTTATCAGATCGAAGAAATCAACAATGAGATACAACACCAAATAAAACGAATCACCGGCAAGGAAGCCAAAATATCTATAACAGCTCATGAACCAACGCTGTCTGCGGTCATTGAAATCTCAACACCGGGATACGCCGTGGATATTTACAACAGCTCAATTCGGACCGTATTAGGATGGCCACAAAAACGACCCGAGGTCGAACCGGGTCCACCAAAACCTAAAAAATCGGATTTTATGACCGATAAACAAGAACTACACGACCTCGTGTACGGCAATTATTTATTATTTTCAGATCAATTACAATCAGGAGAAGCCTGGTTTTCAACATCACCTAGAATTCCCGTAGATATAATAAGGGCAGCTTTCACGGGCGGGAAATACCATCCTTACCTTCCAGAAGATATAGAAGCTCATTTTTTTAATCCGATCAAACAAGCACATAAACAACAGCTAGAACTGTTGCGAGTATATTTTCAAGATTATATTTCTGATTTAACAAGTTCGCGCGATAAAATTATCACGACCACAGAAAAACTAAACAAACTCGCATCCTCGATGGAAATCATAAATCTAAAAATAATTCAGTATCTACTGAATCTCAAGGGCGATTACGGAAACGAAAAAAGATCCAAGTTCGCATCCCAATTTGGTATTCCCGTGGAGAAGATTTCAGAATTTACACTTCCTGGATATAACGCGCACACGCTGAGAAAATCAGTCTCTGATCTCATCGCGGAATCTTTCGAAGATATTTCTGCCACGTACACGCGAACAAAACCACAACCTGTTATTTTAAGACACGACAACAGTACAGCATCCGATGGCAGACACATCTCACCCGGGATCGTAAATATCACAGATGTTATCGCGGTCAATCTTGTATGTGACGTCATCGACGGTAGCTACAGCGCATCAGATAATACTACGGCGACGCAGGGGTTTATTCTGTATACGTTCACACCAAAAGATCCGCCCGGGTTTCTGATTGTGCAAGAACCAATCAATGTGGTCTATCTGCGGTGTAATAATCCGTGGTTGTCAACGATAAATTTCAAACTCGTCGACCAACGGGGGGATTTGTTGGACCTGCGTGGCGAGACAATCTCGGTGAACTTACTGGTGAAATCCTAAAATGCTCTACTGGGCGTGGAAACTCGAAGAGTTTCTCTGGAAATGCAAAGCATTTCTCGTCCAAGGGACTTCTCATGCTAGCATCGCCAAGTGGTTATCAAAACCGGCATCGTTGGAAACTCGAAGAGTTTCTCGTGCGAGTGCTTAGCACGCAGGCGCGCATTTAAAAAAAACGGTTGTGTATAATGTGTGAGTACATTCACGCACGAGTTCATATTCATGATAAGCAAATTCTTCACGAGGCAATAAAAACCGCATTTGGAAACGCTAGCGTTTCTGGAAACTCAAAGAGTTTCTCTGGAAGTCCAAGGGACTTCTCGGGACAGTATTTCCCCGTTCGAATAATCGTTGACGTGTACGGCGACGAAGACTTCTTGTTGACGTCGTCACAATTAACACAGCTACAGCAAAATCATATGATCACCGCTTGGTGTCAACGAGAACAGATTATGAACTATTCTCATTGTTGTATTGATGTTGAAACGCTCAAGCAAATCCTGAACACTCATCGATGAGAAACTCTTCGAGTTGAGAAATTCCAAGGCAAAAAAAAATAATACACTTTTTTTTTACCCTGGAAATTCTTTGAATTTCTCAACTCGACATTTCCACGCTGGCGTGCACGCGGTGGTATTTATACTTCTTCTGGGTCCGCGTCTGAATTCTTTATATACCCTTTTAACAGTCTCACCCTGGTGTTAATTAATTTTCGAGTCTCATACTCGGATGACAATTCAAGCCTGATCTTCTCAACTGCAACGCACAGTGGAATAAATTCAGATACCTGATTGGACGTTATCGTGGCAAGCGATCTGTAAATGCGATCTTGCAAACCCTTAATGAACCTATATCTGGCAGGGAGATTGTTCTTCCCGGACCGTGATAGCTCATTCAAGGATTCAAAATCTGACATAATTGTTTCAGTGTCTAGTAAAATATTAAAACCCCGCTGTTGCAATTTTTCGAGTTCAACAATTATGACATTTATGTTTTCGTGATTCATATTATTATATATTTTTATATTTTTAAATGCACGAGAAGTCCCTTGGACTTCCAGAGAAACTCTTCGTTTTTTTTTCTTATACTGAGTTATCGTTGTTGTCAATGATATAACAGAATGAAATCTTCTGTTTGAGCTTCTTAGAAAATGCTGTTTTGTAGATCCCGGTTGCGACACGCTGTACAACAGGTGGACAAATACCGAAATACCTACTGGCTGCGGCCATTGATTGAAATATCATTTCTTCACCTGTAATTGCGTTTATAGATTTAATAGCTCTTCTTGCAACTGTTTTACAACGCCCTGTGTTACCCAGTAGGCAGTTCTTGCTCTGAGTGACCACGCGAAGATTGTTTATAGAGTTATCAAGTATGTTACCGTTAATGTGATCAATGACAAACCCCTTAGGGATCACTCCAAAGAAACATTCATAGACGAAACGATGACATAAATACCTCTTTGAGCACGTGGCAGTAAATCTTAAATAACCATTATTATCAACTCCACCAACTGGTCGTCTTCGCGTGCAGTGTCGCACCGTGCCATCTCGGTTTGCCTCATAATTTGGAATAGTTGGATGTGGAACAAATTCTTGTTCGGGGGTGAATTCTTGATTCATTATACTATAAGCAAATCATTTGTCTAATTCATAATTTGCCTGAAAACTTATTTATGTAATCACGCTCCGTGAGAGCGTTCGAGGCTGGATTTTTTTTATCATAATACCGTTTTAGTTCTCGATAGCGTTTCCCCCCACACGCTGAACATAATTGCGTTTTTCCTCGTACTCCAATGCCGCATCTGATACACGGTATCGGTCCTAGACTCCCACCGCGGACCTGTTGAGCATGTTGTCCACAGTATTCGCCTCTGCAACGTCTGTTACACGGCTCTGATGAATTTAGTTTGATCTACTTGCATGAGAAATGCTTTGCATGAGAAGTCCCTTGGACTTCCAGAGAGAAACTCTTTGAGTTTCCGTTCATTATATATAATATTTTTGTCTATTTAAATACTTGTCTTAATTATAATATGGAGGAATTTGAAAGACTATCCAGAATAAAACCCGTATCAGGTTCTCGATTCGATCTTGACCGGTTAACCGCTGATCCACGACGAAGAGAGTTAAAGGAACTGCTTGGTGTTATCAAGAATGCCAAGGAAGAGTTTCGTCGTGATGGTGCCGCACATGTGTGGTCGACATATAAAATTATCCCCGACGCGAGCGTTATCATTGATGCTACCATGAACGATACAATCGCGCGTAACATAATTGGGTATCTCGACGATAGAAGATATTTCATACAGATAAAATTTATTATCAAAGTGGTCAACGAAAACGACGATGACACGTGGATTATCCGTGATAAAAATGATCCTATCCTTGACATTAAAAGGAAAACTATTTTGTTGAGCAATAATTCTAGACCAGGAATGTTGACGGGGGTTGATATACCGTATTACGCCAGATCGTATCCAGTAACTGCAGTCGTTTACGGAATATATCCGATAAAGAAACCAAGTGTAGATAAACTCACGCCAATGAAAACATCAGTGGTGTTAAATTGTGTAGCTGAGCGAGTAATGGAACATTTTAAAAACGCAGCACGTGGAAATGGTCTAACTGAGATCAGAAAAAATAAAATAACAACATGGGCTAATCGAGTCAAAGATGTAGGGGCCACAATTAAGGATGTTGCCGCGCTAGAAAAATTATTAAGATTTCCTATAACGGTATTATCACTAACAGGCGAGGAATTGTATAAATCGAAATACAACCGTAGTGGAGCTTCAATAACAATTATTGATCATAACAGCCACGCCTGGACGGAATCAGTTAAAATATTTCCACGCGATCGTGTTATAAGGTATTATTCCGCGGGTATGTTTGATTGTATTTATCAAATGAGTAAAACCGATCCGGTATCGGTATGGTTGTTTAGAAGTTCTGAAGTTGGTGATTATGACCAGTTCGTGACCCGAACGGAGAAATATATAGAACTGCGGAGTTACAAAATGAAATGAAAGCGCTCACAGAAAAATATTCAACTGAGCAAGTTGATCAATTACTAACTAATTGTTTTACTGTTCCAAGTGTTGCCGCACATATAGCACGACAAAAAAATAATTGGAAACCAACCATGAAGAGTTTTCTCGAGAATGTTCAGCAGAGTTGCATCGAATACGGACACGGCGGTTTATGGAATAGTGTATTTGTTAGTGATAATATGGTATCGGTGGATATGATTGCGTGCTATCCAGGAAGTTTTCTTGGCCGTGGTGAATGCGCTGAATACTTTAAACGATTTGGACATCCCACAAATTTAATGACAAGAGTAGCTATTAACGGACCTTTACCTGATTTTGACCTGACTGGATTTGCTCGCGTGGAATCGTTCGAATTTGCAACACGGTTACATCCTATTAATTATGCTTGGTTTGGCAGACATTTCCACGAAAGGAAGTGGGTGCCGTTTCCGTTGTTGCGGTTTATGGTTGACAAAACAATACTAACATCTGTTGTTGTCAGTGAGGGGATTATTTGTTACTCAAAACAAACCTCAGTTTGGTTACCAACTCCAACTGATACTGCGTGTTATTCTGACTTAAAATTAAATTATCCTACAGCGTCTGAAGAAGAATTACGCACACTGGCGTATAAACATGATGAGCGCAACTGTAAAGATCTCGGCCGAAGATTGATAGGTAAATTTACTCAAGGTGGAGCATATGATCATAAACGACATCACAGTCGATTAATTATGGATGAAGAAGAATTAAATTTCATTATCGCTGATACTACTGCGAAAGATACATTTTGTAGCCGCGAGGATATAATAATATCATTGCCGGGGATGCCTGGAAAACGATTAGGAACAGTTGTTAGTTATATCGACGGTGATTCAGCTCAGTACACTCATTTGAGATCCTCTATGCTGGCTTATGTTTCTATAAATTTATTGTCGATGGTGAATAGAGTTCCCTTCGCGGTAAGGGTTGCAACAGATTCGTTTTATATTAACGAAGACGATTTAACAGCGTTAGATTTACCAACATCGGATGATCAATGGGGAACATGGCGAGTAAAAAAGGAAGAGTTGCACGCGTACTGTGAATCAGCTGATGTTGAAATTAAAGATGAATATCGTAAATCAACAACCTTGTCGTGGACAACTTTGTCGTTGCCTTCTGTGTACGATCCAATTGCTAGACACAGAACAGTTTATTTGAACGGACCTGGAGGCTGTGGTAAGACAACTCGTGCAATCGAACTATTTCGCGATTCTGATTTGGTCGTGCTAACACCAACACACAGACTTGCCAGAGAAATGATACAACGCGGAGTAAAGGCCTGCACTTATCACGGCTTTTTCAAATACAGCGGCGGTACATGGACTCCTACGCGAATGGGAACGAAGTATATCCCGGAGAAAATCATCTGGGATGAAATAGACACTGTGCCGCTGGATACATTACAACGGTTCCTGACGTGGTTGTTAACGAAAAATACCGCAGTTGTGATGTGCGGCGATCATGGTCAACCACCACCATTTGTCGGCGAATCTCCCCACGAATGGTTGAGAACGTTTGTTGATTATTACGAGGAAATGCGTGATGACATCAGAGCGCTTGATGACACATTAAAGGAGTTTAAAAAACTAATTAGGCTACAAACCAATAAAGTCCAATGTGAAATAATGCGTGAAATAATTCCAGAGACTTCATTTGATAACTTTTTAACGGCGTGGAAACCAGATGATTTAATTGTTGCAAGTAGAAAATCAGTCAGAGATACACTTCAGCGGCGACTATTTCAGTTACAGCGGCAGAAATTTCCAACGTTGGAAGTGCCGTTATGTTATAGACCAGATGATACACGATTGCAGAATATTGATGTTGATATTCCCGGAAAACCAGAGAAACAAAATTTAGTATTGAATGATATAGTAACAGTTAACGTCGATGCGGTCGAAGATGCATTAGCAATAAATAAATCACCGTGGACACTAGGATATGCTATGACGATTCATTCAGCACAAGGATTAACTATTTCTGATACAACTGTTTGGATCGTTGATGACCGCATCGAATGGTCAAATTTAGTTTATTTAGCCGTGTCCAGAGTAAGAAAGATGGCTCAGTTACGAAGAATTGTATTAGATACGTCAACGAAGTCAGCCGTTGTTGAGTTAACGCAAAAAGATCAAATAAGAAAAAAATTAGACAGTTACCGACAAAGCGACAAGAAAAATAATAGAGAGTTTAACCTGGATATCAACGCTGTGTTGTCGTTACGTGAGCGTCAGAATAATCACTGTGCGAGTTGTAATTGTTTATTGCTGTGGCAGTATCCGAAAAACGACCCAAGACAATTTACCGTGGATAGAATAGACAGCAATCTCGGTCATACGCGTGAAAATGTAATGCTGACCTGTCTTGAGTGTAATCGACGCAGAGGTGTTGCTGCAGTTATTTAAGCGATCGAGGTGGTAATTGTGTATCCGTGGGAATCACCTGAAGTTGCTCGCGTGTGAATCCACGCTGAGGAGCAGTCGAATCTAATCTGTAGATTGCGTTTCTCCCAGTTGATCTGGTTATGCTAGATATCTTATGTGTTGTAACGCTCCATATAGGATCAGTTGCCCTTTTTTTTCCTCCTTCGAGTTCGCCGGGTTCGTATAAATACCTAACGGTGACATTACCCAGCAACGGGGACGCTAGCGTACCTAGCTGCGTTGAAACACGTTCACTGACGCGGGGTATATATTTTTTTGTGATTGCATTTACAGGTCTCATGTTTGTTGTTCTGGTAATTTCATTATTCAGCGCGGCTATCACGTTTGGCAGTCTTGCAACCCATTCACGAGATCTCGTATCGTAAATGAATTCCCTCGCGTACTGGTATCCGAATAATCTCTCAGCGAGTGTTCTATTAAATCGCTCAACAATTGCCTGATCCCGATGAATTTCAGTATGTCCTCGTCGTATGGTAACGTTATGCTGCTTTGTCAGTGATGACACCGCGCCCTGAAATTCCTTGCCAGGATCAACTTGTAATAATCGTGGCCAGTTTAGAGGTCCTCGTTGATAAATTCGTTTAAACGCAGAGGCGACTTCAGCGGCTGTTTTAGTCGCTAACGGTTCTGCTTCTTTGTATCTACTAGCAACATCAACTACTGTTAGCGCGTATTTGTATGTTTTTCTACGGACAGTATCATGAGGCAGGAATAGTATGTCAGCCTGATGAACTTCATTGGGGGTACTAACATCAAAATGTGCAAAATTGATTTGTCGAGGTGGTGGTAAGTAGATTTGCCATATTGCTTGTTTTGATAGCCAATTTTTGGCAACCTCGCGTGTTACTGATGCCGCGTTGGCGAGTTTATTAATTGCTGAGTTACCTCTCCAGTATCCGGCCGGGGAATAATAAATCGCTTCCATTGTTATTAATTATCCAGCGCCTAATGCTAATTTAGATTTCATCGCTGATCTTATTAACCAATTAGCGAGTGACTCCTTAAATGATTTATTTTTTATGGAGCTTAGTGCATGAATTAATTTCACATCCGCGATATGCCTGTCTTGTAGATCTTTACTTCGATAAGCAACATCATGTATGTGACACGCTGCGTCGATAGCGTTTATCGGATACTCTCCCGGTTTTGGTTTAGATTGTTCATCAAGTCTGATATCTAGTCGTGTCCCTGGACCGCAGTAATTGTATCCTGGGAGATGTTTTTCTCCGGGATATTTAGCCCAAGGGGTACCTGGAAGTCGTCCGAGGGTTGCTGCGATGTCACCTCCGCTGACTTTGTCAGGCTTTTTTTTTGAAATCTAAATTTTTTTGTGCCACATCGCGCACACTTACCAGAAAGTGCTTGTCTGTTATTTTTTGTTGTAATGGTTGTTATGTCGTTTGTAGGGGTTCGTGCCTTACACTTTACACAATATAGATCCATAATTATTATTCCTTATATACAAATGGAGATCACTGATTTTTCTGCGACGCGAAGGAAAGAACCAGTCAAGCATAATTCCGTGCTACCAAATTCTATCAGAATGATCATCATAGGACCGTCAGGATCAGGTAAAACGCAACTGCTACTGAACATGATAATGAAGTGGATGAAATGGGACAAACTATACTTGATAGCTCCGTCTGTGGATGATCAACGTTGTTATGATGTTATAAAAGATTTTAATGAGAATGCAAAAGCGCTGAGTGAAGACGGCGAGGATGTTGTTGAATTTATAACTGATATTGAAGAAGCTCCGTCCGTGGAAGACCTCGACGGGGAAATAAATAACCTAGTAGTGTATGATGATGTGATGCTGGACAAGCAAAAAAATCCTGCAAGAATATTTTCACGAGGTCGTCATAAAAACACCGATGTCATTTATGTTACTCAACGTTATACACAAATACCAAAAGTAATCAGGGATAACTGTAATCTTCTTGCTGTGTTTAATGGAGTTGATGTTCATACGCTGAGAAATATTCATCAAACCTGGTGTGGTGGCGATATGGATTTAAATAAGTTTAAGAATTTCTTTAGTCGCGCTCAAAGAACCCCGCATGGATTTGTGACAATAAATTTACACGACCCGCGTACACGATACCGCGTCGGCCTTGATACACTATTTGCGACATAAAAATGTTTTCTTGGAAATCTTCGTCTTCGTAGAGCAGCAGGGGGGCGCAAACTACACCTGATTTTTCGATGATACCTCACCGTGGAAATTATGTCGGATACGAGTCGGATTTATTGAAGTAACTCGCGTTATATCAGCGGAAATACAAAGCATTTTCAAGGACATTTTTTTTTGTCTCGTTTTCTGAATAAAAGTGTTATTTCGTCGAAATAAGCCCTCTATCGGGAATAGTTTCAGTGGAAGGGGTGTCTCGGAAAAGTAGCTTGTAGGATTCGCCCTCCCTGCTGCTGGTCAGACTGCAAACTACACGGATCCTGATCCGCGGTAGCACAATAAGCTTGCACATCAGAGTGTATGTTGTCATTTCCAATGATTACTTCTAACAAACTGCACAGATCCAGATCTGCCAGTGCATTATGCGACGGTGCATTATGCAGATCTGGGTTTGTGCGGTTTGCATCTGGACTACTTTATAATCGAGTCTATAGGTACAGTTTCCTAAAACATTTGTTAACTTTAAAATCCCTGTCAGTAGCTGAAACTAGTTGTAATATAGAAGATGCAAATTTCGGGCAAGAGAATTTAGACTCCAACAAAATATTGCTTCGAACCAACCGCTCCAAAGCAGTATGAATATAAAAAGGAAAATTCTTTTTGTGCTTGAATTCTTAATTGTTATCATCTATTTCAACCAAAATCTGTGTATACTCATCTACGACATGAGATTGGTGCATTCTATTTAAGTTACAGCAAAATAATGTGAAATCGGCTCTTTTATTCACATTCGTTCAACCTCTATTTAATGTTATTGCTCTGTGTTGATGTACACTTTTGGCTTGATTTTGCTCTCTAATCTTTCCGCTTCCTTTGTTGTAATACCATTTTAATCTCATCGAGTTTACGCTGTAGTTCTTACTTAGTGTTTTAATATCTATGTGGGTTTTCTTTCTCCTGCACTTGTAACATTGTACATGAGATAAAGATTTGTACCATTTATTTTAGTTTAATTTCAATAACTAATAGGTACAAGTTGTAACGTTTGAAAGATTATCATTTCAGAATCTCTATATCTGCACACTGTATAATTCATGCTGGATTTTACTTCATCTATTTGGTTTAAAACATCATCTCCACCGAAAATTTAGCGGTAATTCTTGTGCGAAAAGCTTTTTGCATATTGAATTGTACATGGTGAAAACACGTCTTGAAAAATAGATACAGAATGTATGGTGTTGTGCAAGGTTCTTTCTAAAAAAATTTAGAGACGTTTAAGTGGCTTCATTATATGTAAAATCTCATAAGCTACTTTGTACTGTTTTGACTCTATGGTCTTTACCTAAGTAACAGAAATGAAGTAAAACCAACAAGTTTTCTCAATTCAACAAATAACTTATTTCCGTATAAAACAAAGTAAACATTTAAAATTTCTATCGCAAGTCCTAATGTATAGACTTTCAAATGAATTCCAATGGTGATTCAATAAACTCCAATATTGCATTTTCTGATGTTCCTGTAGTCTCAAGTGTGCTAATGTGTCAACATTCTTTTGATACATAGCAATGATATAATCAAAAATGTCCTTTAATAAATTCATCGCAATTTCAAATTAATGATTTAGTCCAATAAGTAGTAATGAGCACTTTGTAATTTCAGTGATTAATTTAAAAATATTAAATACACCCAAATTTAAAACTGAACACAACAATGAGATTAATTCAACATCAAATGTTAAGGTAGGAATGAGTAATTTGGAAGTAAGCGACATTAATATAAAAAGCTAAGACACAATAATAGAGAGAGGGTGTAGGTCATTTTCCTTCCGATAATATTCTAAGTTGTCAACAAGATCAGGAATTTCGAGTGAAAAACTAATGTCCTCGAATCAAATTCAAGTAAACTTGTTTTCTCCCACCAGTAGTGATTTGACTATTTAATCTATTATCATATATAACTATTAGTTATGTATTCTGTTGTTTACAAAATAAATGTCTATAGTCAGGTAGACTATCAAACTGTACCGGACTATGATCAATTACACAATACAGATATACATTACATGTAATAATTGAGAATTGATAACAAACAATACAAATGAAATATACATAACAGTAGTCATATGTTTGTATTAATCTAAAAGGCTCTATGGAATTTAGTTGAAAGAAGCTACATGGTTGTTACATTTACCTTTTGTTCATTTCTTCTTTGATGTAAATTATTTCAGAGTCAACCATTGTGTATATGAGTCACATGCAACCTACGGCCCGCGGCCTGGTTTTACCCCCTTGTTTATATATTAGGGTGTGAGTTTAAATACCATTTCTATGCTTCGAGCCCTGCTTGAAGTTGCAAATGTCTGGTTTATATAGTAGTTGCTCGATCATCCTTTTCATTTGTACCAGTTTTTGCCATTTGGTGTGAAACATTCTCCTTGGACATTACAGCGTTTAATAAACATGCTAACATGCTGTCTTGATAATTGTGACGCTTACATCGATACGTCGTCATCTACAATGATACCTAGATAGATCACATGGAAATCATTCAGACTTTTTTATCGCCTCAGAGAAGCAAATTTGACAATCAATTTATGCAAACGTTACTTTTGCCATGCTTGTGTTACATTTGTAGGAAATAATGTGGGACACAGTCAAGATAGACCTATAGAAGTTATGTTCAGGGCCATATATTTGAATTCCCCGTGTCTATCAGTAACCGCAGCTATGGCGATTTTTGGGATCGCTAAATATTATCGGAAATAATTAGTTAAGCTCTTTCTCCGATCATTGCATTCAGTGATCATAACCCACATACTTTTATTAACAAAATGAAAAAGAATAAACAGAGATTTTTGAGGTGGATTTTGGTGTTCCAGATATACAACATTGACATTGGGCATATCAAGAAAAATTTATTCATATTGCAGATGAACTTTCACGCGTATATAAATATTATATTGCTTTATGTATATTTTGTGTCATTCATAAGACATATATATGTGTAATTGTATTATTATATTGCCATATGTTTATTTGACTAATATATAAAACACAGCTTTAGTGTATATATTTTTCTTTTTCTTTATGATGGGATGTGTCATGTAACTCGCACATATCGATATTGTGTGTTTACGTTTTGTCCATGTATGTGAATTGTAATTTGTAAACAAAATATTACATAGCGAATTTTCGGTCATGACTGCAGATTATGTCTTAAGATAATAATAATTTGTAAGCAACATATTTACTTGTGCTTGAGTTCAGGGGCATTGGTTTTTCCACAAACACACACACACACACACAGATGTATATATATATATATATATATATATATATATATATATATATATATATATATATATATATATATATATATATATATATATATATAAATTGCTGTCTTCAGCATAGGCTTTCATGTCAACGATGTCTGCCGACGACAGGTCATTCCGGGAGATTGTTGATTTGTAATATGCAGGTAGATTCAGCAATTTCGTTTTAATTTATATATGTTCCGTTTAATTTATTCACAGACTTGATTACGATATGTGTAGTATTCAGAATCATATCATTGAAAATATGTCTCAAATTCTGTTTTGCTTAAAAAGGAAAGAAAAATACATTCAGCACATATTTTATTGCTGATACATTTTTCTTTAAGTTTTAATAACAAGCCAAGTTGACGAACACGTACAAAAAGTTATTTTATTTTCAGCAATTCCAAAAGTTTCGTCAATGCTTTCAAATATATCTATGATTTCAGATTTGTAAAAAATGTTTCCATTTCTATAGTTGACACCTCAACAGCTACTTGATACGGTTAGTCACCGTATGATGCTTTAATCGAACTTTATTCTTCCTAAACTATGCCTCCTTGAATCGTCGTATAGCGACCTTGTACATTTTACGAGATCATTAGAATATGTATATTTAGCCAAATACAAATTTATATTTTTCTTATCTTAGATGTAATGTTTTCTTTTCTTATACTGCATTATTTACGATATTGCTAATGCTGTCTATTTCAATATAACTATGCATGCTTTCTAATGCATTACGAGATCATTTTAGATTGCAAATCAACCGATGGGCACTCTATTTATCTTAAATGTAATTCTTAATCTCAGCTAGCTTTGACGGCACTCTTATCCACACTCATATCTTAGACCAATCCTGTAAACCATTAGATATTATCTCTTGATAACACTTGTGACAATATTGATCGTGTGAACGGAAATATATCAAATACTAACTTTGGAAAAAGACGATTTTCTCTGCGTTTGAAGATATATATCTGTGTAGGACATAAATACAGAATCCTTGACTTTCGGCCTTCTAATTATGGTAACCTTTATTGGTCTTCATGCCATTTTCTCCAAGATCCAGGATGTCATAGATATTTTTGAAATAATAATATGAAGCCCCCCAAACTCTGATTGCGACTATTATAAATCGTTTCTTCTTCCTAAAATACGTTTATTGGTAACCACGTATTGTAGAATGGTTATCATCCTTGTATTATTAGTTTTGAATTATATAAAAATTATACCGCTCCGGTGGCATACTGGTTACAGCGTCCGCCTCGGGTTCGATTCCCGGCGGAGTCATACCAAAGATATATAAAATGGTACTAACAGTTGCCTCGCTAGGCGCTCAGCATTAAGAGGTTAATGTTAGAACTGGTCGGTCTAATGTCAGGAAAATGTGACTGGGTGGGACATCGTGGTACATGTCTGCGTCATGATGCCGCAGTGCTAGACATCACTATAAACTGTCATTATGCAGACATCGTAGCGATATGACTGAAAAATTGTTAAAGCTACGTGAAAAATCCTAATCACATACACACACACGTTCTTAATATTTGCATGATATATACGTTCATGATATAAATTAATGCAATTAAACAGAATAGAAAAGAATATTTGTTTCACACTTTGTCACAAAGCGACAGCCAAAGTCATACAGCAGTTGCATGTTTACTAAAATTATTTCATGAGTGGTCAATAAATTTAAATAACCTTTTAAGGTGGATATATTTGCAACATTAAACAACTGCTGCATTTTCAGTTTATTAAGATTTCAAACACTGGTTTTAAACAAATTACGTTCTCCTTGATGATAGTAGATTAAACAGATAATGGATTTCATCTCTAAATTAATCCAAAACACGGAGTGGGTACCCTGTGTAATTTCTGTCAACATTGTTTCCATCTTCATTTTTCTACTGGTAAGTACGATTTTTATTCCTGAATTTCCCGGTGATAATTCTAAATGTAAGAGATAAATTTAAGAAATAATTAACCAAGCTATAATTTATTCTTAATTATATTACAAATGTGACCCACTTAACTATTTGTGATTTTCTCATTGCTGTTTTACATATATACATTTTTTGAAAAATCAAAATTTCTAAGTCCAATTTTAATAAGGAGCAAAGTCCGGTTTCCATTATTGCAAAAGTGTTTTCATATTTTCGAAACAAGTTGAGGCTTGGAAATCATTACTACCCAAGTATTCATTTACACTTTCTAAAAATTCGTTTCCTAACTTTAAATTATTCTCACTTCTTTCCCTTGTACTAGGTACTATGATATAAATTTTGCTTCTGTTTATTTCCAATTTTCACTTATTGCAACGGTCGAAAAAGAAAATGTAAACTTTAGAAAGAGAACGCATAAGGAAATTGCATTTATTATCTTGGGCACTGCTGTTAACTGTACAGTAAAGAAGGTTACGTTTCCGTTTAATTTATCACATACTTGATTACGATATGTGTAGTATTCAGAATCATTGAAAATATGTCTCAAATACTGTTTTGCATGTATTATTAAGGGAAAAAATACATTCAGCACATATTTTATTGCTGATACATTTTTCTTTAAGTTTTAATAACAAGCCAAGTTGACGAACACGTACAATAAGTTATTTATTTTCAGCAATTCCCAATGTTTAATCAATGCTTTCAAACATATATATGATTTCAGATTTGTAAAAAATGTTTGTATTTTTATAGTTGACGCTTCAACGACTACTTGATACGGTTAGTCACCGTATGATGTTTTAATCGAATTTTATTCTTCCTAAACTATGCCTCCTTGAATCGTCGTATAGCGACTTTGCACATTTTACGATATCATTAGAATCTGTACATTTAGCCAAATATAAAATTTATATTTTACTTATCTTAGAATTATTTTATTCTTTTCTCATACTGCATTATTTACGATATTGCTAATGCTGTCTATTTCAATATAACTATGCATGCTTTCTAATGCATTACGAGATCATTTTACATTGGAAATCTACAGATGGGCACTCTATTTATCTTGAATGTAATTCTTAATCTCAGCTAGTTTTGACGGCACTCTTATCCATACTCATATCTTAGACCAATCCTGTAAACCATTAGACATTATCTCTTGATAACACTTGTGACAATATTGATCGTCTGAACGGAAATATATCAAATACTAACTTAGGAAAAATTGTATTTTCTCTGCGTTTGTTTATAGATATCTATGTAGGACATCAATACAGTATCCTTGACTTTCGGCCTTCTAATTATGGTAACCTTTATTGGTCTTTATGCCATTTTCTCCAAGATGTCATAGTCATTTTTGAAACAATAATATTAAGTCCCAAAAACTCTGATTGCGACTATTAGAAATCGTTTTTTTCCTCCAAAACTGTGTTTATACGTAACCACGTAATGTAGAATGGTTATCAACCTTGTATATTTAGTTTTCAATTATATAATAATTATACCGCTCCGGTGGCATACTGGTTACAGCGTCCGCCTCAAATGCAGGAAGTCTTGGTTTCGATTCCCGGCAGAGTCATTCCTACGACTTACAAAAATGACACTAACAGCTGCCTCGCTAGGAGCGCAGCATTAAGAGGTTAGTGTTAGGACTGGTCGGTCTAATGTCAGGATAATGTGACTGGGTGTGACATCATGCTACATGCCTGCGTCATGATGCCCCAGTGCTAGACATCACTATAAACTGTCACGATGCAGACATCGTAGCGATATGATTGAAAAAATGTTAAAGCTACGTTAAAAATCCTAATCACACACACACACACACACACACACACACACACACACACAATATTTGCAAGATATATACGTTCGTGATACAAATTAATGCAATTAAACAGAATAGAAAAGAATAATTGTTTCACACTTTGTCACAAAGCGACAGCCAAAGACATATAGCAGTTGTATGTTTACTAAAAGTATTTCATGACGTGGTCAATAAATTTAAATTTAAGGTAGACATATTTGCAACATTAAACAACTGTTGCATTTTCAGTTCATTAGGAATTAAAACTTTGGCTTTAAACATAAAAATTACGTTCCTGTTGATGATAGTATATTAAACAGATTATGGATTTCATCTCTAAATTAATTCAAAACACGGAATGGGTACTCTGTGTAATTTCTGTCAACATTTTTTCCATCTTCATTTTCCTACAGGTAAGTACGATTTTTATTCCCGAATTTCCCCATGATAATTATAAATGTAAAAGGTAAATTTAAGAAATAATTAACCAAGCTACAATTGTTCTTAATTATATTAGAAATTTTACCAACTTCACTATTTGTGATTTTCTCATTGATATTTTACATATATGCATTGTTTTGAAAAATCACAATTTCTAAGTCTAATTTTAATTAGGAGCAAAGCCTGGTTTGCATTGTTGCAAAAATGTTTTCATATTTTCCAAACAAGTTGAGGCTTGGAAATCATTACTACCCATGTATTCATTTACAATTTCTATAAATTCGTTTCCTAAATAAAAATTATTTTTACTTTTCTTTCTCCCTTGTTCCAGGTCTTATGATGTCAATTTTGCGTGTATTTATTTTCAATTTTCATATATTGCAACGGTCGAAACTAATAAAAAGAAAATTTAAACTTTAGAAAGAGAACGCATAAAGAAATTGCATTTATTATCTTGGTCACTGCTGTTAACTGTACAGTAAAATAGAATACGTTTCCTTAAGATATTTCATAATAATTGTGATTTACATTAATGATACGTAGCAATGAATTTGGAACGAATAGACCCAAAGCAGAGTAAACTTTCTTACTGATTTAGCACCACATACTTGCAGGTGAGACATGCAAAGGATATTAAAGTGAAATTAAAGATTGCATTAAACCCGGGCCAATCACGTCCTCGTTAAATTATTATGTTATAACCCACATAAATCCTCTTTAATACGTATGTTTAAATGACAAAAGAGGCAGTAATGTTTCAAGATAGAAATAATATATGTTCTGGGTGTGTGTGTGTGTTTCACTGCATATATATGGCATTGATATAGGGAAATGAGATTTTATAAAATAATTCACACAAGCCATATCTGGTATGGCTTTGGGCTTCTTGTGCTTCGGTCATCAGTTAACATAATATCCAACTGGCTTCTGTAGCAACCAAATCGGAAACCTTTTTTGAGAATATTTTAGAAGCTTCTTGCCCACGTTTGATCAAAGGTTTCACAATTTTGCTTTGTTCAACTTAAATGTTTTTCTTCTGAACCCCTTAGCAAACATTTGGCTTGTATACACAGCAACCATGTGAAATATATTGTGGGCATCGCCTCTAATCCTCCGTTACCTGTTCATATACAACGTCTTTGGAATATGTCACAGGACATGTTCTTCGATTGTTCTACTAAACTTAAGACCCGAGGCCTCTCTAGTAACTGACTGGCCTGTACAACCATTGCTGCTTAGCTTGGACGGGCAAATCGTTATTATACGAGGCTAACTAATACAAAGGAGAACCCTGTGAATGATTTGAGTTCCTACTACGGCCCCTTGTTAACACATTAGCCAGAAATAATATAATACCGAAAATAATTTTTTAAAACCGAAATAAATGTCCCTGTTAGTATCTGATCATGGTAAAGTTACATTTTCAAACCAAACCGATAAAATTTTATCAGCGTAAAAGATATAATAGCCACAAGCCAGAAAAATTTGTTTTTATTGCAGGAAAAATAAACATTGAAGACATTTTTTCGTGCTTGTTATCACGAATTTAAGATTGCCTTTAGCTTAGAAATCCAAATTATTCGTACTCTAACAAATACGGACCTACTGAAACATACCAGTTTCTGTGAGGACACTGATGAATTGGCATTTCAGGCTTTATGCATCCGTTGGAAGTCAGTAAGATTATCAGAACACGAAAGACTGACTGGCTGATTGTGTTCGGAAAACTGTGCTGTCTTTATATGTTTCATAGTAGCACACATTATAAATATGTGGGTGGCTTAAAACTATATGTTTTCCTAATTCACAACATATCCGCTAAGTGCCTCCAAAAAGTCGTCAACCTGTCACAAATCTTTCCCGTATTACTTTTACTCATTTTTTTCATTGCTTATAGTTACTCATTTAAAGATAGTGAAAGATCAAAAAACACGAAAATGTCCTCTTTGAATGTTTTATTGATGTCAGCCTTAATATTCATTACTGATACACTTTATATCTTGTTTATAGATTGTATAGTAGCTGATTAATATCCCCTTAATGGCATCTCATGTGACTAGTAGTTGATTAGATCCATTAAATGGCATCTGAAATGTCTAGTAGCTGATTAGATCCCATTTGTGGCATCTCAAATGTCTAGCAGACGATCAGATATTCCTTATGGAATCTTAAATGCTTAGTAGCTGATTAGATCCCCTTAATGGCATCTTAATTGTCTAGTAGCTGATTAGATTCCCTTTATGGCATCCCAATTGTCTAGTAGCTCTTTAGATCCCCTTCATGGCATCTCAAATGTCTAGTAGCTCTTTAGATCCCCTTTATGGCATATTAATTGTCTAGTTGCTGATAAAATCTCGTTCATGGCATCTTAAATATGTAGGAGCTTGGGCATTGAAAGATATTTCAATATCAGTTTGAATATACTAGTAATGGTTGAAAATTGGATTTGATACAAATTAATATCCGCGATTGCCACAGAAAAAATGTGCACAAAGCGTTTGAGTTGAATATTGATCTGTCTATCGATTTTTGCATTCATAGATGTGTCGACAGAACCTTTGTTAAATATCTCTAAGCATGCACATTTATCAACATTACAGTTTTTGTAGGTGGTAGATCTATATATCTACACTTCCATATATAGTTATGTAAGTGGCACTGTGACGCGTTGTCAAATTTCAGACCTTCACATTGATAAAGATTTAATAGTAGTCTCACTCATCTAATTCAGTGAGCTGTATTTATTAAGCTGTTAAAATATCCAAAACCTTTAGAACATTATCGGCAGAGTACAAATTGAAATGTTCTGCTCCAGGACATTTATTTTTTTCAAACTGATTAACAGCATTTCAGACTACAGCAAATCGATCGATTTTTTTCATAGCCAATAAATATTATTTATCAAAAGTAAAAATTGCATCATTTCTGTCTTTTGATTGATGTTCATTGTTAGGGCTTGGCTGTTTCATATTATTAGAATGCTATTTATGCTCATAATTGGGTCATAATTCTCAACACGTACAAACACACCGACTGAGAGACATTCTTTTGCGTAACGGAGGTACAAAGGCATAGATGTGATGAAAACATTTGCATAGCACATACGACTGCAATATTAATCAGCTGTTTTTCTTACACAAACATAGCCTGCTTATGTAATGGTTTTCGCAACCAACGTAGTGCGTTCAAAACTTATCCACATAGTATTTCCTTGGTATCATATTACACATCTTTTTTAATTGTAATAAATTCATTTCCAGCATATTCCTCCATCTGAGTCATTTTTGTTACGTGAATGATCACTCGTACAGATTGCATGTTTTCCTTGACAATTTTGTGCAAACTGTGAAAACTTAAATTAAGTGAAAGTTTTGCCTTTATTTGTGTCAGCTAAAATAAGTTGCAATTACCCGATTAAACCAGATGTATATTTTATTTCCTTTGTAATCAATCTTCTTTTACTGAAGCAGACTTCTTGCTTAATTTTGCTTAAAATCTTTACTACAATATTCCAACTCATCAGAAGTTCTTATACTTCCTCCATAGCCATATCCTGGTAAAAAACCAAAGAAAGCATTTTAATTATTTGAATACATTTAATTTCATCCGCTTTGGTTGCGAGATTAGCAGAGATCATGCAGAAGTTACCAATGCAGAATGCACGTTACTGCATTTGAATCCATATCAATGAAACTGATGTCTGCTACAGATGCACTGCTGTGCTTGAAAGCTCTGCTACTGTAACAGGCTTTACTGTTTTAGAACTATGCATATATATCATGTGATCGTATGGCTTTTTGCTGCCACAAAGTATGAACAGTTAAATTTCGCAGAGAGAGGTTTTAATTGTATATCGTTTTTTATATCTTTTTCTTATAATTTTCAATATGTTGACCTTTACAAAATATGAAAAATAATTCTCCTATTTTAACTTCATGAAATGTAACCTTAAAATTACTTATGTTATGACTTGATAGGTTTAAATGGAAAAAAGACAAGTTGCTTATCACAGAGATTAACGTTTTTCTGTTCATCGTACCTAATCATTTTACACACATTGTAAATATAGTTTAGTGCAAATAAAAGCTTTAATGAGTTCAACTTCATATCTGTTTCACAGGACACATGACATTGCCGCATGCATTATTTTACTTTATAACATTCCATGTTTTAAACAACCAAACGTATTTCACACACACACACACACACACACATATATATATATATATATATATATATATATATATATATATATATATATATATATATATATATATATATATATATATATATATATATTGTGTGTGTGTGTGTGTGTGTGTGTGTGTTGGATTCATGTGCTACAGTAATATTTCTGTACGCTATATTTGTTTCGATAGACGAGTGGAGATTATTGAGGTTGAATCAAGTACGAAAGAATAGCATATACGACTGCAATATTAATCAGCTGTTTTTCTTACATAAATACGAAATAATCACAAATAAAATAATTAATTTATTTTGGCTATTTATGTATGTTTTGAGTAATGAACTTCTAGGTATTGTAATGTGAAATATAGTGTGCATCCCAAAAAGCTAATAGATCAACGAAAATGAATATGTGATCTAACAAGAAGTCAGCTGTGTATTTACATTGTTCTATTCGTTTGTAAATGGTCTTTTCTTTCACAAAAACGAAAGGTAATGTTCAATAACGATATCCTGTTGATATAGGAACTGCATGCTTTTATATGCCTTATCTAATGCCAAGGAAAGAGGCACTAGCACACATACGCACACACTCACACGGTAACTACTCCTAACACGGTCCATAATCCCTGTCGGACAAATTTACAAAAATCGTAAAAATCGTTAATAAATATTGTTGGCAGCCAAATTCCGTTTACCCGTATTGTTTTGAATTGAGTATTGTAACGAACGTTCTGCCGTAGAAGCTTAAGTAGTCATTTCAAAGGGGTTGAATATATTCCATTAATGTGGAGAAGCATATAGTTTCAAGCAACTAAGACGAAAACTGTAATTATAATGGTTTTAAAATGTACGAAGGAACGCCCTAAAGAGGCTTTATGTTTAATGCTTCGTTTTTATTGAAATCTGAACAGATTTCAGATAAATGTATACTCAAGCTGAAAACGTTCTTGATGCAAAAAGACTGGATTCGAGACTAGTTCGTTACAGCCACCGGATTATTTCAAGGCAAAGACGTCGTTGAAGTTGAGAACTTTGTGCAGTGGAAACGATGCTTGAATGAAAGCAATTAGTATCCTCGGCTGTTTTGTGTTTCCAAATGACGTTTAGTACAGGCCAGTCAAGGACCTGGTTTGCTGACTCAATGAGAGTGATGTTATTATGACAACAATGACATGTGTATTAAATCTTTCAGTTGTAGTCACTAGGACCTTGTCCATTCAAAAAATATGTATTAGTGTGCATGCGTCTTGATTGCAGGTTCCTGGTAAATTATTTTGTGTATATTCAATTTGCACAATGCGAGCATATCATCATACGTTTATCTCAAACGGTCTATGCCATAATTTGTTTTTTAATCAAATTTCATACGCACAAGTCACGCTTAATGACGTATAGTCGACAATTAGATTGCTCTGTGCTTTAAAAGAAATGAAAATTCATTCCAGGATTAGGAAAAACGACTGTACGATTGACTGGATTTGCTAGACGATCACTTGGCTGCAGCAATATATTGTTTTACAACAAACGCAAACGAGTTCTTAACCGACTTTCATTACCATATGTAAAGCAGAATGTTGTGGAACTCTTATTCGGCTAGGTCCAAACTGTGTACTTACTGACACATCATAAAAAAGCTACCGTCAAAATATTTGTAATAAATTAATGAAATAACATGGTTGACACTTGATTTAAAACGTCAGCTTTTTCTTTCTGAAAATAATAGTAGGTAACACCTATTTCTGACTCCCTTAGCGAAATTCATCAGATTTTTCCATGGGCATGCACGTCCCTATTAAGGAACATTAGACATAACCACACTATTCCTTGCTGTATGATTTGTATAATTCAGAAAAAAAGCATAACATTTTAACCCTTGCTGTTTTCTCTCTTTGTGCAACACTACTATAATATAGATCTTATTAGACATTCAGAAAAAGTTCCATTGCAAAATGCAAAGCTAAACGGCAACAAAACACGAACAAACCAGAGTCGTGAATAATATATTTTGATACATTTGATGAATTTGTGAATTCTTTAGAAAGTAGCTGAAATTAATTACGTACGAGCGTGACATAGTGTATTGAATAACCTTACAAGAATAAATAAATAACGTAATAATAATAACAATAATAATAACATTGTTGTTGTTTCTTTTCTTTTTTCTTTGTTGTTTGTGTATTTTTGCCGTTCTTTTGCTGAATATCATTTATATTCGTCACATGCAAACAGTGGTAAATCAAGCACTTGACAATATAGTAAGTTACATTTCGTATTCACTATCGCATTATTCGATCAGAAAGTATTTACATCCACTCATGCTTGTTGTTTTACAGTACCGTTTTATAATAGATCAATATATATCACAGATGGATTCTTCAATACGTTCAATGCAAACAAGGCACATTAGCGAGAACTAAAAGAAAGTATCACAAACCATTTAACTTCTGTCAGGGAAATTTAAATAGTTGGAAGTACTTTTTCTCATTTTAAGCATCCATATGCTTCCTTTAATGTTTTTTGTTGTTGCTACAGACAATTCCTAATACCATTTTCTGTATCTGAGGAATCTTCATAGGTGATAATATTGGAAAGAAAAGTCTTACCTTGTGTTCCACTAGCAGCAAGGATAGCCTCTTTATTTTCTTCTGCCTTTTCTCGCACACAGTAGAATCCCGTCCTTTTGATGCGTGTATTGGTGCTAGTATATATTATCCACTATGCGGTAAGAAATTTTATCGATTCGCTTAACTTGCCTCACCTCCGCTTTTCTAGCAGCATGCCTCATTATAGCCCCCGCTTCGTCAGCCGTCATCCAACCAAAGCGTAAACAATTCATTTGCCTGCTTGCTAAATTTGTCTTCGTTTCTCTTTTCGTTTGATAAAATTTCATTTAATTCTTTGAATAAATTCAGTTAAAGAATGTCCGCTCTCATAAATTATGTAATGAATCACGTTGAAAATTCAAATAAAGTAAATGTGGTACGTTGAACAGAAAAAGACGTTGGGCGCGGAAGTAATACTGGTCTAAAATAATTTAGTTGGTGTAAAAACAATCATTTATAATCGTGATTTAAAACCTACCCGGTCATCTAAAGTCTGTGGTAAATTCAAGCTTAAACAAATAATGTTCTGGACTGGTCAAATGATCTGCCTTCGGTAATAACTCAGAGGAAACACCTAAATGAATTTAAAGAGGCCGTAATACATGACATGCAAATACGCCAATCCAAATCTTTGTCAGTTATGGACCGATTAATGTAACTGAATGTAATATATTCTCTATCCTACGAATATTTTCAGTTAAGATTTTTGCATTTTGAAAGTCTTTTTTGCGACTATATTATTATTATTATTATTATTATTATTATTAATCATTGGTTATGGATTTGTCTATTAATAGTGTTCGTGCTTTTAGCAAAGAACAAAACCAAGCAAGAATATTCAAAAAATTCACACCATAGACCCACGTAATTTTAATTTCAAATGCCACGTTGTCATGTCATTGTTGATGTTGCTGTCACTAGAAACTGTTTATTTGTTTTAGTAATCGGGTCTCCTCCAATTCCGTTGAAAGTGCTTTCAACGGTAAATATATGTTAGTAATCACCGTAGTGCTGTATTGTTACTCTTTATCTTTGATTATCTGATCACTGGATGATTCATGTTGGATACCGTTTCATGTAACATTTCGATGCTGAGGCAATGTTTATTGCATAACTTCAGGGCATTCTTCTTTCTCTTATCAATGTTTGGGCGTCTAACGTTCCGACGAAAATCATGATTTTTTTAAAAATAGTGATAGTGAGTCTGGTACTCCAGTAAAACTCAGGAATTTACTAATGAGAGCGTGCCTGATTTTAGAATCGAAATCAGGAATTTGTCAATGCTAGGGTGTCTGATGTTCCAATCAAAATCAGGACTTTTAGGATAATATTCATATAGTTCTGATCCTTCCTCTCTATTGTTAATTTTCTGAACTGCTTGACATCTGCAATGAATAACTCTTTCGCCTGTTTCTCACATAAAAAACGATTGTTGTTTTTAAAACCAATAGTTGTCACTTATTAAATGTTTTTCACAAAAATCATTAACAGACAAAAAAGACATTCTCTGAAATCTTTGCTCATAATGCTATTGTTTCTTTCATGCCGTAGGGTTACAACCTTTAAAAATATCAAATATTTGCCTCAGATAAAGCAAATATCTGGTGAGATATGCAACTTGTCTTGCAAAGTAATATACATTTGATGCTGTTGTTGTTGTTGTACGGTTTAACGCCATTTTTTCAGCACACGATAGGCTATACATGGCGGCCAGTATTAATGGTGGAGGAAGATCCCGGGAAAACCCCTAAAAGAACAACCGACCCACAAGAAGCTACTGGCAAGCTTTCTCACATACCCACATTAGCCGAATCCGAGACTCGAACCCACGCAGACAGAGGTGAGATGGCAGTGATCCGTAACGGAGAGCGCTTTAGACCACTCGGCCACTCGGGGCCCCTAAATTTGGACATGATGTTTAAAAAGGAGACATTGATTTTTAAAATGGCAATTTTTGGGTTAAGAACAGGAAGATTATTATGAAAATGGAAAAGATATATCAGCCTGTATAATCCAAGTGAACATGTTCTATTAAATATATTATCAAAGATAAATTATTTTATGAAAAGAGAGGCTTTTTCACAAACAAAAACTAAACTATTGTTCACAAAGAAATCTTCGTCACTTGAAGTGCCAACTATATGCTTTATGGCACAAACTGCAAGTTATTTAAAGTAATGTACCTTTTATTTTGATTATCTACTCACGAAATGTAACAAATCTCTGACATGAAGCAATATCAATATATAGGGTTATAGGTGATAACATGGAAAATTTAATTAAAGAAAAACAGAATAGCAATCCTTAAGGTTCCCGACATATGATTGGTCTATAATCTATTTTGCCACTTACAGGAAATGATTTTCATTTTGTGTGAGTACCAGTAACCAACACTATACATGCATCAAGCGTATTACGTATTCTTTCATAACTTAAGGAGTCGATAAAATCAAAGTGAAAGATACGTCAGTTTCTTTTCTCTATAATTACTCCTATTGAAAGATTGTCAATAAGCTATATCCTTTCAACTAGATAGCTGATTCATGTGGCTCATTTTACCACAGCGCCAACTTTTTGTATTCCGGATAATGAATCTTTAAAACCTGTTTTACTGCAGCATGACGACTTTCAACATTGGCCAGATTGCATCCTGACACTGACATGCAAAACTGAGTGATGTTACCACTTTTTTATCATACAAAATGTGTTTTAAGATAAACGCTGTAGTGTGGCTGTGGACCCCATACTGTACTGGGGCTGTGATTCAAATTACTACAACATATGTAAGTTTTCGAACTCAACATTGAAATATATCTCATGAATGCCAATGTAAACAAGATATTGTACCTGTTAAGAAGATAATCTAGTGTATAGACACTTGCACAGATACGAAATAAATGTGATCCCTGTTGAAAGAACCACCTTTTCAAGAAAAGTAAATTAATAAAGTTGCTAACCTCCTAAAACAACAATTTCGACAAAGATTGTAATAACGTCGAAACTGAAAGGATATCAAAGAAATTTTAACTTTGCCAGAGACTTAGAATGATATTCATGCTTTTTCGATGTACTCTCTCTCTCTCTCTCTCTCTCTCTCTCTCTCTCTCTCTCTCTCTGTGTGTGTGTGTGTGTGTGTGTGTGTGTGTGAGTTTCCAAGATACATTTACTTGTTGAATTGAGTATTGCCTGGACTATCCTTCTATTTCTGAGGAAATATTTCCTGATTCATAGGTTGGCAAATGTGATATTGTTTGCAATATATTCCGTTTAATTGTAAAACCTTTAAAATTAATCCAAATATTTGTAAGCGTGTTGTTCATCTCGTTGGAAATTGATAGATTGTTTGCATCTGGAGGCACACACTCGATACATCTCTTTAAATGTGTATGCAATTACTCGAACAATATCCTTAATAAAACATTATATGTGAGTCAAGGAATTAGAAAAAAATTGAAACAGTTTCATTTAAATGCACGCAACACATACATATTTCTAAGATGAACGCTGAATTCCATTGAAAAGATTGCTTATTTAGAATTTTAAAGAAAGATCTCGTCTGTGAAATTAATGCCAATTAACTAAAACAAACAAAGCTTATTTTCGCATATTAAAATGCGTTAAAAGTGAACAAATCGTTGAAGTTAAAACACCAATTTCACAATTGTAAGATTATTTCTCATGCCGTATCCGCAGCAAACTTTTTCTTATGGCGATTTGGATCACTAAGGATTTCTTCATAAGTTCCCAGGTATCATCTTCCTAGTTCTTAAATCCACAATCCGTTTAGTATATAATATATAGAAGGATAGTTAGTACGATCATTAATACATATTACAATTTATCTCCGTCCTGTTTATACAAAATACGTTGGAATTTTTAATATCTAGTGGCTTCCATAAGAAGCAACGTTAAGTTATCTCCCAGTCATACTTAGCACAGTGGATTACGTTTGCTAACATTACTGCCACCACAGTTGAAATCTGCTATAAATCAGCACGAAAGCTTTATCTTAGTTTAACGTTAATTGTAATGGAATTTGCTAAACATCACGGATAAAAGAAAATGAAAAGAATACGAATGCTTAAGCAAGCGTCGTTTGTGATGTCATTTTGGGGCAGAGTGTCTGAAATTGTAAGCAATGCTCCGGTAATATTGTTTTGGAGATCTCGAGCAATGCCTTGGCATGATTACCAAGTGATTTCTTCAAGCTCACCGTCAAGTTACCTAAACCAGCTGGATGCAGAGGTACATTAAGCTACTGATGTAATGGGTTCCTATAGATTTTAGCTCTATTAACTGGAGAACGAGTCATGATTGAATCACTAGAAACATAAAATAAATGAAACATTGAGATCACACATACACCTTTAGACATTGTGTGTCTTCTCCATATCTTCGTGATGCATGGGTACTTCCAGTATGCTCCCACATTCGTAGACTTTGCAATAATTGTATTTACTTTATATAAGATGGTCCTCGAATATTACATTATTTTTTACATTGGCCCTATGGCATATTCGGAATAACACTATCGTTGACACAACTATACTATCATGACAATCATGTCCTAAAACATATCTCAAAATAGTATACAATTCTCCAAAACCTTGTGGCAACACCCTGAGTATTTCCCAATGCATCAGTTTGAGTGTGATTTAGAACGCAGAAGCTATTTTTTAAAACAGAAACTAATACTGGTGATAATTCGATTATAGTCCTGCCCACTAAGCTACCAGACTCAATTCAAACGTATGACCAATATCTTGATGATGAAGACTCAATCTGTGTTCCAAATAGCCTATAAAATGTCAGACAAACTCAGCGTGTAATACTCTAATTTCACTAAAGTCGTACCTACAACTCTTATGCATAATCAATTGGCTTTCACAGTAAATGTATCACTTCTTGTTCCAGTAAAGCTATACAAGCGGTAGACTTAACAACATGTACTGCGTTAACATATTGTTGAACTTCTTTGCGAAAGTGTCCCTGATGTATGTGCCAAGTGACTGCATACCTGTAGGAAACTGCCCTTATCGCGTTGCAAGTCTAACTGAAAAGATGCCTTTTCTATATTTACCCTGTCATATGGGATATATACAGCATGTTGTTCCATCAGCTCTTTCCGTGCTTCAACGTATTTGCCGGTTCAAGCACTGTAACTTCCGTTCGAACGAGCAGAAAACAAAGTGAGACATTAGCTGATCTGGGATCCTTCCAAAGTTTGGTCAGTTTGCAAGGTACCAGTGGCCTTAATCTTTACTGTTTTCCTGTTTATGATGAAGTATCAGAGTCATCCATACTCGTAAAAACAAAACAGCATAAACCACATGGTAAAAATAGTTTAATCAAACTGAGTTAACGATTGTTACTACTGGGTGCATTTACAAATTTGATTGCCGCATTCATCATCATCATCATCATCATCATCATCATCATCATCATCATCTTAAACCAGTCAGTCAGCCATCACCACTATCACAGCCACCACATTCATCAACATATCATCAACTACACTATGCTGAAATTTGTTCTAGAACAGCTTCGTTAAACGAGTTATATCGCTTGACTCACCACGGGATTGTTTTAGAAAAGGCTATACAATATTACTGTCGATGATTTGATCAGTTGACTCCATTAGTGTAAATACACGGAAGCAGGAATGTTGCTGTTATATTTAGAGATTGCGTTCAAGATTGCATGCTTTGTTGTTTATTCGTCAACGACTGTCTTTTATAGCAGAAGATTATTTCAAGGTCTTTTTTCTTGACCCTTATACATTTGATATCAATGCAAAGATGTCGACTTCTATTATTATTTCTGCTTAAGAAATACCGTTTTGTTATGAAACTGGCAAGAGCAAATCATTTGTGTTCTAAGTAACTGTGACAATACTGCTTTTAAATGTTTGCTGCTTGTTGGAGAATGCCTCGGATATATCACTGGGCGCAACGCATTAAGATCTGAGATCGACCCATCTCATATAATAAGATTTCTTGGGCAAGACAATACTTTAAACAAACAACTTTTTATACACGAATATCGAATATGTACTACTATTTCAAAACCTTGCACTAGAACGAGTAAATGTACATTTGTCATCTGCTCACGTTTCAGAAAGTGTAATGCTACCCAATGCTTATAGCTCAGTTCGTGATCCGTACGTTACACAAAATCAATAAAAAGTCACTATTTACCGCAATGGGAACGCTTTCCGCAATTTCCATTGCATATAGAGAAAACATCGGAAAAGAATCGTGGCTATTTTGAAATGCCCTCGAACCCGTGATTAGCATTAAATCATAGTAAGAATGACATCACATTAACTAGATGATGTGTAATTACTAACATCAACTTTAGCTCTTTATTCAAACGGAATGACTTATTCATTATAAAGTTTGTTCATTATAAAGTTGCAGGAACTGATTATTGAAACGTTGTTGACTGTTATTGTCCCCGACTGTCATGTTATAAGAATCTGATTTTCATAGGTTATCAGGTTCGCCAAAGACTTGATGTTTAGGAAATATCACAACAGTTACCTCAAAATCTCTTTCAGAGACTAAAAACTACTCGACTCTCATTGGAACGATAGAAAGACGTCTGGATTGCATTTGCCTGGGTGCGTCGTGGCACTATGAACCTTGTGTGAGATTGGACAAAAATAACGCATTTGCGTCGTTTGTCTCTTATCAAATAGAAATTTTAAAAAAATCAAATACAATTTTAAAAATTGCAATAACAGTGGCTCAAAATAAATGGTAAATTATACAAATGTAGAATAATACTTGAAAAAAAGAACAACAACATTAGAAAGATAAAATAAACATAAACATATGGTATTACATAACTATTTAGAAATGTTATAATTTTGTAAAATGTAAAATTAAATATAAAGGTAAAAACAGAAATTTCTTACGATATGTGATAAAAATGTGTGATATAAAAGGAATTATCTCAAATAAATAGAAGATTTTCTATGGTTGTACATGAGAACGTCTAAAAAAAGTTCATATAAATATTTATTAAAATAATCTCACTCAAATTTTTCATACCTATACACTCGGCAAATGTGTATCCAACTGTCATTGGAATTTGACACTCTCCGGGTATGCACTCTGGTCGAATTCGCCCATCTGGGGTTATTCGCAAGTCAAGTACGTGTGTCCTATACACGATCTATTCCATATGAGAGATGCTGCTTTCCAATAATAATTGTTCTGGACCTGGTTCGTGGAGTTTTCTTTAAATTTAATTTTCAGTGCATACGGATCATGCTGACCGATGTATTCTTTGAAGTCAGTATGTGAAATATTCACTCTTTTGCTGTTGTACCTGTCATTTAATTACCAATAATGCCGTTATTTTTAGGCACCAAACATGACAGAATATATTTTTACTTCGTATGAAAAAATGTCTTTATACTATTTGTGATATTAACGGTTTGTCAAAGTTACTGTTTGGCAAGGCTTCCGGTGTGGAAAGTGATTCTAAAAAGATGATAAGTGTGACTGAAGACGCCCAAAATTAATGGCCGATCACGTGCCTATGTCAGTGCAATGACAAAACGAACTTCAATGGTCACGCATCGGTAGTGGGAAATGAGTAATAATCCTGGATAATCTTTACTACATAGCCAAGAAAAGTTAAGGAGTCAAACGGGTTTAATTTGAGTGATAGTTTCTTGAATTAGGTGATATGATGTGTATTTAACATATAAAATTATTAAAGGTTAGCCAGAAGCATTAAAGCGTATCGGCGGATTCTAAAGCGTCGCTGGCTGGAACGATGGCATATGGGACTTCTAAGATTAAAGGCGCTCGGGAGAACACAACGTTTGTATATAGCTACGTAAGGTCACGAAGCGTTGCTCTAATTCACTGAATTTACTCTTGAAAGCGTGAAAGTTGATTGCCTTTTTTAAAAATCGCTAAATCGTTAAAAATGATATATTGTTGGGGGTGTGGTGGTGGTTATAATCTCAAACAAAACGTGATTCCGGGACAGTATTTTGCATTCTTGGCGAGATTGAAATTCCTATTTTCATATGACAACGAGGTCTTGTGCCAAGGACTGGAATTACATTTGGTTTACGAGTGTACAAGGTTTGGTATTTGAGTCTCAAGATGACTTCAATGAGGAAGTATAGAAGAAGCAGTTGGTTCGTCTTAGATAAATAGATGGTTCGCTGGTCTTAACAAAATCTGAGGAAGTTGAAAATGATCATATAACACTGGTCAACAGTGAAATCATTACTGACTTGAAAAGGCCCTAATCTGTAGTATTTTGGTGTGCCGAACACGAATATAACCGTGAAAAATTTGTATTGGCTCTCGTTTTGAAGATATTCATATACCTCATTTTCTATGTTTCACTGTGTAAATTTCTCCAGTAGGACTGCAGCAACATCCGGAATAATGATGTAACATTGCATAATACCATCATGCTCACATCATCCACAGTTGATTGCATCATTTTCTGATGCAATGCAATACTAATGCCATTCGGCTGCTGAAGTAAGTTGACGTCAGCAGTGTACTATACATGTGTAGGCCTATTATACTAATGCCAGGCGGCTGCTGAAGCTGACGTAAGCAGTGTACTATATAAAGCCCAATCAGATAGGTTCAGCATTTAAAATATTTTAGACGTTGTACGAGACAGTTCAAGCTACTGTTACATAAAACTTATTATTTTATCCATTTACGTACAATAAAGAACAGTAATGCCTCGAAAGTGTGTTAATACCGCGGACAATTTTTGCTATATTTGTGGGGAAGTGACATTTGCCAACCAGAAGAAAAGTATCAATTCTCAAGTGAAGAAGGCATATCATCTTTACTTCGGATGCAAGGTTGGTGACCAAGACAAGCCTTGGGCTCCGCATATATGCTGTGCTACATGTACAACACAGCTTTCACAGTGGTTGAATTGCAAAAGGTCATCAATGCCGTTTGCAGTCCCAATGGTGTGGAGAGAGCCAAGCAACCACCTAAATGACTGTTACTTCTGCTTGGTTCCTCCTCTTTCCGGCGGAATAACGAAGCGAAAGAAGTCGAGAATAGTCTACCCAAACATTCCGTCTGCATTGAGACCAGTTCCACATGGTGAGGGACTTCCTATTCCAGAACCTCCAGCAGAATATTCTCTTGATTCATCTGACGAAGACAAAGGTGAGTCGACCTGTTCTTCTCCTGGTCCATCAGCATGCAGTGATCCAGATTTTCACTGTGGTGCATCATCAACCCCACACAGAATAACACAGGAAGAACTAAATGACCTGATTCGTGATTTGGACTTATCAAAGAACAAGGCAGAATTGCTAGGATCAAGACTCCAACAATGGAATCTTCTAGAAGAAGATGTCACAATTACTGCATATCGAAAGCGCCACCAGCAATTGGAGCCTTTCTTCAGAAAGGAAAGTAATCTGATATTCTGTTCTGATATTGAGGGCCTCATGAATGCTTTAAAAATCACTCATGACCCACAAGAATGGAGACTATTTGTGGACTCTTCGAAACTGAGTCTCAAGGCTGTGCTTTTGCACAATGGAAACATTCTTCCATCTATTCCAGTAGCGTATGCTGTCCACATGAAAGAGACATACGATAACTTAAGGCAGCTACTGAATTCCATTGAGTATAACAAGTACAGCTGGCACCTCTGTGGTGATTTGAAGGTAGTTGCCCTTTTAATGGGACTGCAGCAAGGATATACAAAATACATGTGTTTCTTATGCGAGTGGGATAGCCGAGCAAGGGAAATGCACTACATGAGGAAGGAATGGACTCACAGGCAGAATGTAGCCATTGGAGAGAAGAATATCCAACACCCAGCTCTGGTTGAGGCTCAGAAAATCTTGCTACCACCCCTTCACATCAAACTAGGTTTGATGAAGAACTTCGTGAAAGCCATTGACCGGACTTTGCCAGCATTCCGATACCTGCATGAAAAATTCCCTCGACTCAGCGAAGCAAAGATTAAAGAGGGAGTTTTTGTGGGTCCTCAGATTCGAGAGCTTTTCAAAGATGACCGGTTCAACAACTTGCTGGAAGGTGACGCGAAACAAGCATGGAATGCTTTTCGCCTAGTTTCTACAAACTTCCTCGGAAATGTTAGGGCAGAAAACTATAAGGAACTAGTAGAAGACATGTTGATGAAGTATAAGAAACTTGGCTGCAATATGTCTCTAAAGATTCACTTCCTTCATTCCCATTTGGATTTCTTTCCTAGCAACTGTGGTATTGTTAGTGATGAACACGGCGAACGTTTTCATCAAGATATCGCAACAATGGAACAAAGATACCAGGGAAAATGGTCCACTACAATGCTGGCTGACTACTGCTGGACACTCCTCAGAGATGCTCCCGAACAGCTGTACAAGAGACAGGCGAATAAATCTAAGATGTAGTCAATGACTTGATTTGTTATAGGTAGGCTATTACAGTTGACCTTTTACTATTGGAATGCATTTCGTTATGTAAACATTAATTTCTTGCAGATTACAAAAAAACTAGAGCCAATTTTGCAATTTGACTGTCATATTCGTGTTCAGCACATAAAAATTGATAAGAATTGACTAATTTTATTTCAGTAACATGACTTTTGTAAAAATTTGTTGTCCAGTGTAATCTAATTCCATGATAGTATATCGGATCAAACATCACCACTTAACAATTATAATTTGGTTTGTATGAAGGCTTTGATCATCATAAAGTCCTGTATATCCCGTGTGAAACCTTCTGATTTGCTCCACTAAAGAGCCCTAACATTTGACCTCCTCCTGTACAATACGAATAACATAACGAGAGAGAGAGAGAGAGAGAGAGAGAGAGAGAGAGAGAGAGAGCAACGAGTAGGCGCTTCGTTAGGTTCAAATTAAAATGATGATGATGATGATTATGATGATGATTTTTATTTTTATTATCATTATTATTATTATTATTATTAAAGTCGCACTATATCATCCGTTGTGTCTCTCTGGCGTAGGAATCCATGTTGAATGTCTGCTTGTAGTTTGCTGGACCAGAGAAATCAGATTTATCATTCGTCCCATGGCTTTATAAGTACAGGTTGTGGACAATATTGGACGATAATTGGAAGAGTCACTGTGATCCTTTCCAGGTTGGAGTACTATTATAACTGATTCTTCCCCTCACGACCTAAACGATGAGTAGTAAACGGATGTTTACCAACGATTTCTGTACCATATTATCGCTGATTTAGTAGAGGGTAAAATTCAACGTAGAGGAATGATCATTTTCCCGTTTTCTAATAGCGTCTTGATGCTTGTATGGTACAGACACTTCTTTAGACTTGTTTTAGACTTGACAAGCTTAATGAAAAACCGAATTGCCACAGTAACCATAGTTGCTGGCATGTCCTTGCATACAGCTGTTTGAGCTAGTAAGTTGAGTTTCTGTCAAGAAATAAGAACTAAACTAAATGAAATGACCCAGTTCATGTGGCAAATTTATATTTCGGTTTTTGTTTTCAAAACGAGAAAGAATATGAAAAATATCAGTTAGTAGATTATGACAAGTTTATATTTCACCCATTTCAAAGGATAAGGAATACAAATCATAATAGTTTGTAAAAGTGATAATGAGGTGGTACATAAAAGTCTTCTAAACACATTTTGCTATTATGTCATATAATAAAACTGACAAAGAGCAAACCACAGATAAAAATTATACACGACCAACATTTTAAAATTATAAAAACGTTGAATATTTCATACATGGAATAGATTATTTTGTGCCAAGAAGAGAGAGAGAGAGAGAGAAGAACTAATGAATTCTTATGATAGAAAACAATAAAAGCATTAACATTATTAAAAATCTGAAATAACTTATGATAGTTCCTAGGCAAAAATTGCATTACTTAAGCAAATACATACGTTACAGCATAGCACAGTGAAACACTAATCTAATTCAATAAGCGTGTTTTTAAAGCGTTTCCTTTCCATTGACAGACTATTACAAAAATTAATGATTTATATGAGAATTACATTAAGAAATTAGGGTTTAAAGATATTTCCTTTTCCAAAGTATAATTAACAGAATCTTGAAAAATAAACCAAAAACATGATTCTGATCAACACATTTAGCACTTAATTTTCCATGTAAAATAAATGCATGGTTAAGCAAGAGACATACAAGGGTCCTAAAAAGGCAAAGAGTACGAATTCATTTTGCGTCTCTTTAACTGAATAAATTATGACTCAGCACAATCTAAGAGTAGGAACTAATGTTGATATAATCCATACAAGTCTAACAAAAGTGTATTTCGTTACGTGGTATACGAAAGCCAAAACGTTTTGGTAAAATATGTTAAGCAAATGTATCATGGACATGACATTCCTGGAACATTCTGTTCATCAATCATCAAAGTTATATATATTATCTACATATCAAAACATAATTCGTGATGTTGAGAACACATTTTATATCTATGAGATAGCCTTTATCCCAAAATAAAGTCACATGCTTAAAAAGTATGCCACACTTTGCATTGTATATGAAATGCAAATCACACGGCAAAAAACAATCTTTCCAAAAGCACTAGATAAAAAAAGATCATGTTGGTCAGGGAAATAATAAATACGACAGAGAAACTGACAAATAAGAGTGCAATACTGTTATGCAACCAGCCCAAAAGCTTTCGAAATTTACCGATTCAGTTTTGAAAGGCACAAAGCCGCGAAAGATAATGCAGATAATAAAACACTATACAAAGTCTAAATTGTGTTTTCTGTAAGAAAGAACAATTAAATACACAGAAAAGGTATGGCCCGGTGAAGAGAACTGTTCCGGCAATAGGCTCCTTTCCGCTTTATTAGTTTCTTTGTCTGCTCTATGAATCAGTCTGGGAAACATATCAGACTGGTAAACCAATAAAGTGGACAGGAGCCTAACACAAATGGAGCACATAACAGGAAATAAAAAGATGTTTATTGGATTAGCCGGCTGCGTACCCAGCGGCTTCAATCAGGAAATCCTAACAAGCATTTGTAAATGCATAGGTAACATGGAACATACAGCGTTTTTGCATTTTGTTACTGGTCTATATTTGCTCTTTTCCATTAATCTCAGTTGCGAACACCAATTTAAAAGCATATATGGTCTCACGGTGATCGAAGTTGTCGGTTTTTTCTTTATTGCGCCACCTAGTATGTACTTATTGTATATAGACTACATGACCATAAATTACTAGATCTGCATGACCAGTCGATTTAGGGAAAATCTATGGATTGCTGACGAGTACACGAGTTTACAAATATACCAATCAATATAACTGTTTCCAAATAATAGCCGCACCCAATATTATCAAGTACAATCTACATCTTCTTAAAAGCGTTATCAGTGTAACAAATAGGTTATCCATTCTTTCGTCAGATAATATCCATTGACATTTTGCAAGAGTTAAGTCACATTATTTGTCAAGAAGCAAAAGATCGAATCTATTCTAGCAAATACAAATCAAAATGTGAAATATGGACGGTTGTTGTTTTCTTGGGGCTTTAGCAACTTACAGGTGCTGACTTTTAAACTTTGTTTAAAACGACTTATGACTTCTCATTGGAACAGCGGGGTATGTTTAAACAATCCTAGGTTGAAACGAACTTTCATGTACATGTTGTTGGTCCATTCTGGACGAAAATCCCGGACTTCTCCTTTTCTTTCTTTCGGATCAGTTTCTGTTGGATGACACACGTGGCAGAATTATGCCATGGAAGTAGCATTCATTTTTCAAGTTGATTTACTGTTTGTGCAACATATTCATCAAGTTCCTAACAGTAGGACAAGTATAAGCAATCGCAAAAATATTTTTTTCGGTATCACCACGATATCAGAGTAACTCCCAACCTGGCATCTACATGGGGTCTGTTTATCGATTGTTTTTCGCAGTGATCTGATTTAAAAACTGCAAATTACATGCATTTAAATGTAGAGCAAAGAGCAGCAAATATTCATACGTAATATCTTGAAGTTTAGTGTTTTTATTCACTTATTCTCCAATCGCAAACTTTAAGATCCACGATACTATGGCACTGCTGTATACCCATTTTTGGCCACTAATCATTACACAATCTTTTTGGGCATAATGACAAAAATGTAAACAGCAGAAACGATACATTATGATTAAATATAACTGGTAGGAGTAAATAAATAACATCATGGTATCTACTAATAAAACATATTTTAGACTGCAAATAGAAACACTAGTTGATTTTTTTTTTATTAGTTCCAAACATTGCAAAATTATTTTAAACAAACCCTATATACGTACATGAAAGCATATACATAGATATCTTTATACCGCAGTGGTCATTTATTCAAAGCATCGTAGTCACAGACGTGTCACCTAATCTTTGCAACTTTAGAAACTAACCAAATTAAATCGTTTCTTAGTTGATTAAATATGTGTATTTACACAATACAAATATATGGAATGGTGTACAGGTGGACCATATGCACCCCTAGCTGGACTGACTGATAGGTGAACTGCATATATGATATTAAAGCATACGAAGAACTAATAGAGAGGTAGTGCCAAACTCTTTAATCAACTATTTCGCATTATAAAACAGTAAATAAGTATACATCTTTGGCGATCCTTGGGTCTCACTTTCCGCTGCATGAGGTTAGTTGTGGTAAGATGGTAGAGAAGCATGCAGTAACTATGAGGCGGAATCGCCAGTCTAACTGATGTCAGGGCCAGATGGCCAACATGCCCTATCTATGAGCCAGAATTGCCAGTATGACTGATGTCCAGGCAGAATTGTCGATGTTTTGAGGCGGACTCGCCAGTATGACTGACTGCCATAATTGTTAAGGCAGAATTGCCTCTGTATTGAGGCAGAGTCGCCACAACTTGTTATGTCTGTAAGTCGAGTGAATTGGGCACAAAATGCCCGATGATGCAATAGTGGCGAATACCACTGGAGAAGATACGGCAAGAGCAGCCTACTAGTATGAAGGGTCTGGTTGCCACCTCCAGAGATAGTGCAATTGGTATGCTGGTGGGAGATTAATCATAAGACCTGCAGGAAAAGGGTGAGCCAGATATAACAGAACTGCAGGCGGCGGATGGATTGGTGGAGGATACAAAAACAAAACAGGCTACTCTCGATGCTGATCACTTGTAAAGTGAATGACTGCTGTCAGCTACCTCAGCACAGCAGACCCTTGGCTCTGATTGGCTGATCGCTAATCCAACTTAGTCTGCGTGACCACTGACCTAACCTTGAACTGACCCATCTCACGGGCCCTGGCTGGAATCCATTCTTTGTGTAAGCATCATTTAATTACATTAAACACCTATTTACACAATATAAAATAAATGGAATGGTGGACAGGTTGACCATAGCACCTATGCAGTAACTATGAGGCGGAATTGCCATACTGACTGATGTCAGGGCCAAATGGCCAATATGCCCTATCTATGAGGCAGAATTGCCAGTATGGCTGATGTCCAGGCGGACTCGCCAGTATGACTGACTGACTGACATAACTGTTAAGGCGGAAATGCCGCTGTATTGAGGCAGAGTCGCCACAACTTATGTCTGTAAGTCGGGTGGAATGGGGACAGAATGCCAAAACGACACTGCATGCCGAGAATGGAACTGCAGTAGTATGCAGCGGAGAGCTCCAAGGAACGGATAGATATGGACAAGTACCCGCAGTTCTGTTAAAATAAGCATGAAAATCACAATCAGTATAAGCAATTATGTATATGAAATGAAACACTGCCATACTAAGAATTATACAACTGTGAATCATCATGGATAATACTGCAAGAACCAGTGCCAAGGTATAACTATTCCGGGGTCCATGCCTACACACAATGTTATGGTGATACCAAGACTAAAGTCACATTATATCTAGAGTGGAGTTGTAAGTATGTAATGCAAGAATCTTTAGGAAAGTCATATATGGCGAAACTAAAACAACTATAAATATGTACGTTCAGCACTGCAATGTTCACGGCTTGTTCCACGTTCAGGGCTGATGTATAAATAAAGTAAAGTTTCCACAAATGGCTGGACTCCATTCTTTGTGTAAACATCATTTAATTACATTAAACACCTACTTATTTGTAAAAAATCAGTTCTGTTTCGCCAATTAGTACAGAAACAAGCTTATAAGTCTAATATTTAATGTTAGTTACATCAGGTAACAATCAATTTTAAAATCTAAATAAGAATGTTCAAAAACAAGTATTGGCATTAGGATGAATATTCATTTGCAAAAAAGGAATTTCTAACGGCACAATGTACATAAGCGCATGGAGCACTGCTATCCCTCATAAAAGGCCACAGTTACTGTGCAATTTCAACAGCTACCTGCCTACATTTTCACGAATATTGACATATAAAGTATGTATGTATGTATGTATGTATGTATGTATGTATGTATGTATGTATGCATGCATGCATGCATGCATGCATGTATGTATGTATGTATGTATGTATGTATGTATGTATGTATGTATATGCGTGTGTGTGCGTGTGTGTGTGTACTTTTTTCCACTTGTAATGTCTTACATTAGTAAAATGGAAAGGATATTTTGCCGTTTTAAAGTTGAGCTGTATTTATTTAGATTTTTGACGTGTATGCACCTTGTTAGTCTCTCTAATTATATTATTCAAAATTAGCAAGATAACTTTCAACATGGAAAATATACCAAGTCAGACGTGAAATGTTATATCCGGTGCATGTTGGCATCTGTAAATTACACCATGCATCTGCACCACTTTAAGCGATTGCCAGAAGGAATGGAGATAGCAGGTCAAGTCCTAGCCTCTGATCGGCAAGCATGTTGAATGCACGGTGAATTATGTGATTATTACAAGCAAGTTATGGTTAACCAGAACACGCTCGGGTATTTCGTCGGGAAGGCACATAGAAAGTACTACAGTCATTGTATATGCGCGTAGCTACTTGTTTAGGCTCTTACAAAACGTAACTGAAAGGAGTGAAGAAATCAAGCTTTGTACAATTTAACAAATAATTTATTTTTCTAGAAAAACAAGGTAAATGAGAAAAGGAACTTACGGTTTAACGAATCAAATTCAAAATCAAAGAATTAAAAAATATAAGACATTATTAAAAAGACCTAAATGAAACTGAATTCAAATCCAGATGAAATCCAAAATAGAAGACGATAACGTCTGTTGTAACTCGTGAAGTGCTGCAGTATCAAGAGTCTCTTGTTGAGTCACATAAAATATTATTCCGGTTTTTGAATTTTGTATGAATTTCGATAAATGTTTTCAGCATTAGATACAATGTCTCGATAAAGTTGTTTACTTCAAAAATAAAATAAAATTTGTCAGAACTGAACTCTGTTCTGGACAATATCAAAATCCAGTAAATAAAGTTACATTTCAATAGCATGTAATAAATTACATTTTGTTAAAAGCTAACAAACAAGCAATTAAATTAAATAAAAAATATATTTAATCAATTATACCTAACAGTGTACATTATTTACCAAATAAGGTCATGTGCACATTATACACCAACGAGGCCTTTATTTATCGCTGGAGGAAGTTCTTGTCTTAAAATTGTGCAGACGATTCCACAAAGGTGTGATAATAATTTTGACATGATTATATTTTGTCTAGCTCACTTTAAAGTGTGATTCAGTTCTTCGAAATGTTGTGATTTTCTCCTTTGCAAAATTTAAGTTGTATTTGATTTTCTATTTTTTAACGAAGCGTTAACAATTTTAGTCATATCGGTACGATGTCTCTGCAGTGTGGCAGGTGATAGTGATGTCTAGCACCGGAGCATCATGCCGTAGACATGACTTCGTTGAATCACCTGTTTAGCAATTATTTAATAAACACTGGAAGAATAATAAATGTCCGACTGTCAAAACTTTCGATGTGACTCAGCTCAAAACGTATTACTTTATTTCCTCAGTAAATTGCTTGTGATAATCGGTTAGCTGATGCTTTATTAACTCCATTGGTACATAAATTCGGTTTGTTAAGTAATTCCTGTAAAAGCTCTTGATGGCAATTAAAATCAAATAGTCACATCAGCCTATCATCTATCTACCTATCTGTCGTTGTCTCTGTTTCTCTCTGTAAAGTTTATATACATATTTCTACGATATTGCATGTATCTATCTTGCCAACATATTCACATTTGTATAATGAACAGCAACAAGTGTGTCGGCTTAAGCATTAATACTTTCAAAGATCATGATCTAAGGTACATAAAGGTCTCATTGCAAGGAGCGTTATAATGAACAACAATCTTCAGCTTATTTCAATCCAACTAATAATTAGCAATTATCTTTAATGAGAGAATTAAAGAAAATAAATAGGTAAATGCAAAATGTGAGACTTGATAATCAATACATTTCTAATAATTTGTCTGCATACAATTTTGTAATAGTATCAGTTAGTAATTAGAAAGTATTCATTGTAAAAGCATTTTGTGCGAACTTACAGAGAAAGTACGAATAATTTGGTGAATCGTGAACATTTACATATAATACAAGCAACATCTCGGTTAGGATCGCATGATTGTCTTGATGTCTTCATTTGAAATTATGGGCCAATATCATGCAAATATAGAGATCACTTGATAGGTTTCGTCCAGGTATATTTGAGAACTTTTTCCTATAAGTTTGCTATGTACAATTTCGTAACACTTGCGGCAATCGTTTACATTGTAATCAACACGGCGATGCGTGTGCATCTGTTGCATTGTCGTATGAAGGGATTGATTAGCAAAAATCGATATATAATTAAACAACCACTACACTATATAATTCAGTAAATCTAAAGTTCTTTTGGCTCCGTATCAGCTTATTTGTGAAATCTATGACATGTTATGTATATAAGGTGAATTCGACGTGCACTTTGGAATCGTACATTACACCACACAGCGGAAATGGTTAAATCATTTACAGTCTGAAACAAAAGCTATATTTCATTTTCGATCCTATGATCGGTAGCCATGATGTCTTTATTTGAAATTATTAATGAACGACATGCAATTCAAACCCTCGAGACAAAGGACATAAAATATTAACAAAATCATATGGATCAAGATCACGTTTTGACTTAACCTTTGTTGTGACAAGTACGATGCTATAACCCTGATATAAAAATAGAAAAATTCTCAAATTCATGTTTTTAAAATTCAGAGATCATTCGATATATTTCCAGACTGATTTTTATCCTTTGTACTACAGGTTTCAAGAAAGGTGTGTAGTTGAAAGTGTATTACAAGAAACATGACCACATGCAGAGGGAAATGAATACTGTATATATATATATATATATATATATATATATATATATATATATATATATATATATATATATATATATATATATATATATATAATTACTATTTGTGAAATTCGAATTCATTACTAGTTATTAAAATGTGTTTTAAAATTGCGGTCATTCATTTTGCTTATAAGTTACTTTAAAATAGTTACAGTAACGAAAACGAATATTTTTGCAACGAATATCATTCTTGATAAAGAAACAATCAAAGTAGCACATTAATTTTCTACGAATATAATATTAACCTTAAGCCATACTCTTGAACATGAAGATGATCATATTCCTACGCAGCTATTTCAAAGGATGTCTAGTTGTATCAAATTGGTCACTTATGAACTATTTCATGAATTTATAGAAACCACAGCTGGATAGAAACCCTTAATGTAAATGGAACATTTGTTCGTTTTTATTATGCCCCTGCTGTATTATTTAAATTGTGTATTTCCTTTCAGAAAATTGATATTAGATCGACGGGCAGGATTTGATTTTATTCAAAATTGAGACGTGCGGTAAAATGACAAAAATCTTAGAATTCACACTATCTACACACATGCAAATAAAAGAGACGCAGCAAATAATTTGAACACTTAAATCAGAAAACTACAGCTCAGCAAGAAACTATCATTTGGCTCTAATACATGATGATAGCTTGAAAGTAATAATAAACTAAAACTATGTATTTACATATTTCATTCTGAAGGTATATTTCAACCATGAGCCAACATCTACAGATTTAACTCTGTTCTGTAAACATTTGCTGAAATATAAATTAAAAGAAGATATGTTTAGATTACCACGTCATTTGAAAAAGAAATCATACCTATAAACAATATTTTGAAGGCTGTATTTTGATATAAATTTCTACATTATATTTAAAGCAAGTTATAATGCTGAAATTTACGTTGGATTAAAGCATAGAGTTAACATGTTTCCGATTCATTTGAATTAATGAAAAAAGAGGAAATTCATCTTTCTTTTTCTATCTATTCATGGACATGCTATATAGAAGAGAACAATATTTAATATTTTGTACTTAACTGAGACGATGTGACTACATGTAAACCTGTAAGGCTGAATCAAACTTAGAAGCAGCAATATAAAATAATGATCTCTTTAAATATTCTGATGCTAATGGTTCAAGTGAAGTGAAAATTAAACGAAGAGTTGCAAATGACAACTGCAGAGTTCAATTATAACAGCGCAATGTTGCCCGAGTATCTCAATGAAATATTGAGAACACGGATGTGTTACTCAATTAATGAATAAGGTGGATAACAATTTTGCTGCCTACACGTTGACTCATCTTAGTGATATTTTAGAGACACATGTACAACCCAAACATGATCATTTGTACTAGTCTTCACATGAGCAGAGAAAAAGGGAATCGGGTGCTTTTATTGACCTTGCGAATGATTTTATTGTTGATTACAATTTTTGTTAAAACTTTGTTAGTGTTGTGGTAATGAAATTGCAAGAATTCCGACGCATGGTAAACAAATAACGCCTCACAAACACGAGAAAACACCATGATGTGATAAAAGCTGAAATGGGTATATCATTCTATTACACTCATAATAGTATTCAACATGAACAAAATTCATAAAGGCAATAATAAAGAATCGTATAATCATATGATTGCACCTGGATGAACTTTTAATTCGTTTGATGTGAAGTTGAAAGGAGATGCTAAAAACTCAATAACTAACAATTTCCGGAGATTGTTATTTAGCGACAACTGTTTTTAGACGGTTATAATCTTTTCAGATTGAATGACTGGAACATCATTAAGACACGAAAAGAAAAATTCATTTTGTTTCATCATCTTGTCATATGAGAGATACCATTTATTTCCGACACGTCTCGGTCAAAACATATTTATAATGTGCTTCAAAAAGTGTTAGACATTTAAAGATTGTATGTACACTTTATTGCAATCGTCCAAAGCTAGACAATGGATTTAAAGTTTTGTGATTAATATACATTATAGACCCTGAAAAACTAGATATTACATCTTGAGGCAACTGGGCTACATCGTGTTACATACGTATGCTAGTGAATAAGCACTTTAGTTTGAAACACGTTTGGCTACCCAGGCGGAAAGAAGGAATAAACAAAATATATTAAAATCAACAATGTCATCTGTACTGCATTTATTACTCTCACCTTATATACATCATCATCTTTATTTTCTTCCATAGAATATTACATGATGTAACAATACATCATCTGAATACAATCAATAAAGAAGTACAAAAAATTGAATATCATAATAAAAAGTCTTACAGCATATCAGTCAATAATGTGTTCTTCAACTGCATACGTTGCAAGTTTCAGTACCTTATTTGCAGAAGATAGTTGCACACTGAATGACAAAATATGCCGCATACAGGGCGAATAACTTGGAGTTTTCCTTGTCGCTTACACCTGCTGGTAACCTTTTACCTAGAAGATATAGTAGTTGCAGCTCATATTCTGCATTAACTAACGCGATGTGCGTGTTCAGTGGAAATATATCTGTAAGGCAATCCCAGAAAGAGTTTCTGAAATTCGACATATAAGGACAAGCAACGCAACAATGAAGTATCAAGACTGTATAAACATTACCACATCTAATACACATATCGAGCTGTGTTTGAGGAACAGCAGCTCATAGTTTACCTACATATGTAAATACCTTAGTGTGCTGTCTAGTTTTAGACGACTACCAGACTGAGGCAGGTCGTAAGTATTCGTGTATAGAAAAGAATCTATAAAAATCTGCTTGATTAGACATACGAACTCTCCAGAGACTATTTTCAAGATTAGCACTTTTTGACCTTACAATTTCTTTCCAAGTTTGTTTATCTGGAATTTCGGAATGATGCAAATAATCAGTTAGATATTCGAACAAGTCAAACTTCTTTAACGTATAAAATAAATTTGAAATTGACCTGTAGCTTGACATGCATCCGCTCAAAATGAAGTAAAATAACGCAACGTTAACAACACGCTTAGTATGTACTTTATTAGGCATCAAACAAAATCTGTGTAAAAACATCAATTTTCTTCTATCAATTTGGGACTGCGTTGATGTCCATCCTAGCATTCCCAGGGCGATGTTCGATCTTGTATGTGTCGGGAAGCCTTGTAAATGTTAGGCAAAATACCTCAGAGTTTTATCCAATGAAGAAAGGTCACTTTTTTAAATGTTACACCATAATTCACTTCCATAAATCATTGAAGGAAACATTACCTTTTTGATTACATTTTCAGCAAACAAATGATTTAAACCATTTGGTTTAATGCCAATACCAAACAGACCGTGAAAAGATTTTTTCCTTTCTTGTATTGATCGAGTATTGCGTCATGCTACGTCAGCTTTGAGTTAATCCGGTGGCCCAGGTGTGTTGCCGAATCAGTAACCGGCAAGCATGACGGCCGAAGACACCATTTCATGTTGATATAATTCTTGTACTGGGGACCAAAAATGATGATGTATGACTTTGTGACACTAAGCTAGAATAGCCACTTATTACTGAAGGCGTATGGTATATCTAACAGCTTTTTTAGATTGCTAGGGTATATAAGCAAAAGTGAAATGTCATCAGCAAGGGTTGGATTTCCCACAGTTAAGGATCCAATCTTTGCTCCAAATCTACTATTTTCTAACGGTAACTGCAAGTCATTTAGAAATATTGTGTACATCAATGTTGACAAAACACCACCTTTATCACTCCTTGACCAATTGACAACCAGTCCGAAAATTGCACATTGACAAGAATTTTACTATGTAAATTTCTACACGTTAAAAAAATATCAAAAGGGATTTAACCGTAATTCCCAACATGAATAATTTAAAAAGCAATCATTTGTGCCACACGGTATGAGATGCCTTTTTGTATCAAGAAATGCAACAGAAACCCGTGAACCCTTGTTTAGATTATATTGTACTGATTGAAATAGCAAATATCTGGCTTTTGTGCAGCCTAAACCTTTCTGGTAACCATGTTCTTGTGAACTGGGTATATTAGAATTAGTATCTTTGAGCCAAGCTACCAGACGTTCATGGATAATTTTCACAAAAGTTTTGTAAATAACAGGCAGTAAAGTAGCAGGTCTGTAACTTTCGAGGGAGTTCTTTGATTGTATGTTACCTTTATACAGTGGTATTACTAACCCTCTTTTGCAATCTACAGGTATGTAAGTTTGATCAATCATCTGAGTAAATAAAATTGTCATACACTCGATGCGATAATTCTGCCATAGATCAAATGTTCATTGCAAATTTGATCATGGCCAGAAGATTTCGATTTCTTTAGACTTTTAATGATTTTTCTCTTACTTCGTTTACACTGATATTGGTCTGTAAGGCCTCGATAGGGTTTTCTCCGTCCTGTAGACCCCGATTTAATTCTCTCTTTATAAATTCGTAAAAGTTTCCGTCAAAACTATGGCTACAATTTGGCGTGTGAATGTCTTCATAGTATCTGGCAAAGCCATTTGCGATGGAATCATCATCACGGACACAAACTCCATCAGTTGATTGTTCCTGACAACAATTTATATTGTTCCCTCTCTTTACATTATCATTTTCCAAAAGCGCCTTACATTGCATTCATGTGCTGTTTCAATTTCTTCATATACCTCACCCATATATATTTCCACAGCTAGTTTTTTAAGGTTTCTAAAGTCTCTCTTCTTATCTTTACATTCTCTGTAAGAATTATCTTGACTTCCTCTCGGTCTTCCCTCATTTATCCAAATATACGTAGCTTGTCTTTGAAGTTTATGTGCTTCTTTGAGTCCATTTGACGACTATGGCTTGGCATGATAATTGAATTTAGACTTTGGAACCTCGATGTCGCTTGACGGATGTATTGCATTAACAATGTGCCCGTAAAATCTATCAACATTGTCCAAAATAGTCTCTATATCAAATGTTTTCAGGCGATGGTCCAACTCAGTTTGATAGTTTGACAAAAACATATACGCTCAGCCCCTAACACTAAATTGATTGCAGCAATCGGTTCGTTGATACTTTTTGTATCCTTCTGAAATATAAATACAGTTTGTTTGCAGGTATATTCGCTTTTGATCTGCTTAGTGGAAACAAAAGTCTGAATGACCACGAACCACCCACATGTCAATAAATATATCTCCTTAATTAATGTTTATATGTTATTTTATGATCTTGCATACATTTATCTCACCAACATACTCACAGTTATATAATGGAGGGAAACACATACATTGGTTTGAACAGGATTAATATTCAAGAAGCAATATAGAACATAAATACAATATCACAGTAAGATGTACAAAGGATTGAGGAATAAGCTTTGGCTTATTTCGAGCCAACTACACATCAACAATAATCTATACTTAGAAGATCTTACTGACGTGAGAATGAAAGACAATACATAGGTAAACTAAAATGGTACAGTTGATAATTAAATGTTTCAAGCAAAATATACATTCATTTTTGTAATGGTATCAGTAATTAGCAAAAATTGTTTGTAGGAAGATGATTTTACAATCTAATAAACAAGATACAAAAATATCTGTTGAATGGGTGAACATTTAACATATTGCAGAGCAAAGAACATGTCGATTTGAATCATGTGATTGGTTTTTGACGTGTTCATTTTAAATCATGAGCGAATAGTTTGCAAATATGGAGATCAATAGCTATTTTTCTTCACTGATATTAGTCTCATCCAATGAAGTTTGAGAACGTTTAAGAATACTTTTGCCATGTATAAATTTTATTACCTGCGGAAATATAATGGACAAACGGAACCTTGTGGTGACGTGCATGTACTTGTTACATTTTCAAGTGAATGTCTGGTTAAAAACAATTGACATCTACTGAAAAACCTACTGCAATTTTTAAAAAATATTTTTACAGCGTTTATATGAAACATAAAGTCAGGAAATCTAATGTTCGTTTACTGCCATGTCAGTTTATTTGTGAAACCTATTACAAGTTATTGATATACGTGGAAACCAAGTGCAAGTTGGAATCGTAAATTACACCACACAGCGGAAATTTTTAAAACAATTAAAGACTAGAAGGTATAGAACATGCCAATTTAGGTCTTATTATCGGTAGTCTGGACATCTCTAATTGAATTACGAGCATATGACATGCAAATAGGGCTTTTAGATAAACCAAATCAATATTGACAAAATTAGATGGATCCAGATCACGTTTCACTTAACCTTTGTAGTAAAAGGTATTTTGCAATATATTTGTTCATAACAAAAAAGAATAATTCGCGAATTTAATATTTTATATTAAGAAAGTTAATATCAGATGCGATTAATGTACAAAACACTGGTAAAGAAGCAATACAGTTTACATCATACGAAACTTAGAATAAAACTTGATTTCCACATACACAGTATTACCCACTGTATCCTTTTGAACTTCCTGAGGACTTGAAAATTACGATTATTATGATAAGCTTGTAGAGATATAGCAGATGAATTACAAAAGGGAAACATAGTCCCCAGTGCCATACAATTACTTCAGAAGAAATAATTCAGTTCGTTAATGATTAACAAAGGAACAACAATCCTTACTTCTACGACTACATGACTCTTTAGAGAATTATTAATGTGGACGCGAACATGAATTTAGCAAATACCATACTGATTCAACAAAAACGAATTCAGCAGGAGTTGTATAATGTCCGAGAAAAACAGAGAAATTATTCAAAATAATTCTTCAATAGGAAATTTTATAAGGTATATATTGCGCCATAATGTACAGAAGTAGTAAAGTATTTCTAAGACAATCAACAGAAACACTGAACTCAGTAATATAAGTGCAAATAGTTCCTATGGGGATTATCATAGTATCTAGCTTGAGCTGAGACGTAAACACGATAATATATGACATGATACAGATGACAAATTAAGAAACGTTCGACAAGGTACAGTATATACATGTCGATAAACAAACCAGAGGTGCAGCTGCACATATAATATATACACCACTTTGTGTCTGATCTTCAAGTAAATATTCAAAACCATCAGCTTTAACTTTCTATATTAAAGGACGTTACCTGAAATAAATGGCTGAAGTTTGCTTTGGGATATCAGATGGTAGCATTTTGAATCAGTGTGATGTATATTACATGATTAGTGCAGTTAACTAATAAATCCGAATGAATATGAAGGGCAAAACATCTAAAAAGCATAACACGTCAATAACAGATTGGTGTATCTGAGAAACGTAATGAGATGTATATTGTAAACACTATGCCTGGAGAAATAATGAAGGATGTTACTAATGCAGTGAAAACTGACAATATAATCCAGTGTTAACTTCAACTACATTTCTAAAATCATAAATAATAATTATAACATAAATTACTTTATAAATGTTTCAGAAGTATTTACGTTTATCTGTAAAGTATGTGAAAATCCGTTACGGTGATACAAAATAAGGTGTCCAAGCTATTTCTTATGCATGATTTTAAGATATCTATGAACTTTGTAACACTAGGATTGGCCATTTATTTAATAACAACCTTATAACACTAGGATTGGTCATATATTAAATAATAACCTTATAAAACTAGGATTGGTCATTTATTTAATAACAACCTTATAACACTAGGATTCGTCATATATTAAATAACAACCTTATACCACTAGGCTTGGTCACATATTAAACAACAACCTTTTAATATGGGATATTGCTTAATTAACATACTTCTTTTCGATATCCGCGCATAAATGTTGTCAAACATTTAAATGACACATTGAAAGAACCTCGAAGTATGATTATATGTAGAACTAGAAAGAATGAACAAAATTTGCACTGATATTTCTTCTTCCAATATTTTTTAATTACATGTATGATCTGACATAAGAAAATGCATGTATGTGAACCACCCTGCAAAATACCTTGCAAATACAAGCTTTGGAAGTGGTAGGGTTAGGAAAAGATGTTCACATATCATATAATAAATGATGAGAGAGAGAGAGAGAGAGATATGGAGCAGGATAACAATATCTGAGATGAAAAACTTTCACTGAAAATGAAGTAGTAAAAATACATGACGAATACAAAGATGTCTTAGAAATGAGAAAAAAAAGAGAAAGATATCATAGTGGTTATTGCAAATTATGTATGAAGCAACAATACATGGAAAATAGCAGAGAACGAAATAGAGGCTATTTTAAAAATTATATATATATATATTACAAGGTACATCCGCTTGACATGTAATCCAATACAGGATTATAGATACGATTGGCCTAGTTATTGGTTTACTTATTGGCATCCTATATATTACTCACATAGGTAGGATTATATGTGTAACACACACACACACACACACACACACACATATATATATATATATATATATATATATATATATATATATATATATATATATATATATATATATATATATATATATATATATATACGTAGTCCCATTTGAAAGAATAGAAACGCCATGAAGAATGCTGTGCGATATTTGAAGTTAAATCCATTTTTTGCAGTTTTGATCAGTGGCGCGACAATGCCATCAAGAAAGGATACGACAGTTTAAAACCTGTTTCATAAAATAAAAAAATACGGCTCATGTAAATCGTATTTCAGCTCACGATCTTTGTCATTCAAATAATGTACAATCGCGATTACAAAAATGTCATCATCTTTAACTTCTTATCTGCACCTTTCGCTTCTTTTATTTTATTGTCTGTTGAAGGATTGTCACTGTCGTTTAACAAACTCTAGAATAATGCTTGTTGCCACATGTTTATTTATAATAAATATCCAGATTTAAAACTGTCTAACGAATGTGTCAACTAGTTGTTGTTGCAGCCAATACTGATACCTGTTTTCATCATCATATTGCTTGTCAATAAAAAATAGACCATCTCCACTTATATAATACTCTAGAAAATCGTTTGATGTCAATCACAACCTACAGAATAAAATAAAATGACTTTTGAATTTAAATATATTGGTGAGATTGTATCGTAATATGTTTATCTTAGTTTACTTTTGCCGTCCTAAATTTAATGTCTCAAACATCATTTAATAGTATATTGACTAGTGGAAACAGGTGATGTAATAGACCTTTTGTTTTGTCTTGGTATTTATTTTCTGTCAAACCATTACCATTAAGTAAAAGGAAACTCGTCGAGCCATTTTCTTATCGACGGTAATCATCTGGTAAAAATAAGTTGACCTCATCTTAAATTTCGGAGTACATATAGTCAGTCTCAAATGTTTGGGTGTCTCACATCTCACTAATTCTATAATTATTGAATTACAAAATGATCTGTTATACAATTATTACAAATTTGTTTTTCCGATTGTGTCAGTACAATAATAACTTAGGGTAGGGTTAAACTGATTACGTACTTTGTTAAGTTGTTTAGAATCTATAACGTCGCCTACATCAAGAACTTGCTCTTCAGAAAAGTGTATGTCAGATTCAGTTTTCGTATCTGAAAGTAGATCGCAGTCTGCTTACCCATTTAAGAAGTTTAGTACACTTTCACCTATTAAATGCCAACAAGATATTCCCCTGTTACAGTCCACTTAGCATTGTGTTCTGCATTTGTTTATCGAAAATTTACTACCAAACCATAAAGAAAATTGTCAAAAAATGTTAAATGACATGTATGTGAAGTAAATCTTTTTAGTGTAATCAATTTTCATCTTTTTAAATATTTGTGGAATATTTGGGTTAACTAAAGCATCAAATTAAGTTACAGGACAAGAAACGTACTTTTTCTTAATGTTACAATCTAAAGTCCATTATTTATTTGACAAAAATGTTCATACATCATATAAATCATAGACTACATACCGTTTACTCTCGTGTATGTCGTATGTATGATTGTTTGATTGTATAGTTTCCTCTTCAGCTCGTTTCTGCCATTGTTCGCAAACTTTTTAATCTCTCCGTTGCATATATTTCACTTTGTAATTCTCAGATTCCTTTTTTATCATTTGTTCATACGACACTTACAGTTAAACTTTTTATCATTTATGATCTAGTCGAAGTTGCAGAAGTAATGAAAGACGAGAACGATGCTTAAATTTTTTTCAAATAGAACAGTAAATGGCACACGGTGTTTGTCTATAATGTTGTAATACTAACAGCCTAACATTGGCTGAAGAGATGTTCATGTAACTTCTAAAGATCAATATTTTCAAATCTTTCTACTCCATTCACGCAAACATATACTTGTTTCAACATCGAAACTTCAAAGCCCTCGTAATTTTAAATATACCAGCATGCACTCAACTACTTTTAAACCTTCGGGAGTATTCGTGTTTCAACTATTCAGCTGACTATCGTTAGTTATTATTTCATTTATTAAATGCTTAGTAAAATATTCATCTGTTCCGAAAGAGTTTTGATGTGTTATTATTGGAAAAGTAATACTTGCAGACTTGACCACATTTCATGATTATTCAACAGAGCATGGCCTCCCTGGATCATGCAATATACAAATTATTAGCCACACCTTACGGTCGTTAAGAATACCATGAACAAAGACCGTCTAGACGGAAATATTTTAATTCGACTAGTAAGGCTATTTGCTATTTCTACGAAACATTACTGAGACATTCCTGAGTTGATCTCCTTAAATATCTAACAGTTCGAATGAATTATACAGTTTTTCTTTAATGTTTATTGTTATTAAATTTTTCATATAAAATAAGCCGAAACAGTAAGTCTTAGAGTGTATGTATTTGTTTTAGAGTAAATGATCATAGAAATCGCTTTGGTACTTTGCAAATGTTTTAGGTATAGCATGTCCATAGATGGATAAGGTTGTAATAAGTACAAGTGTTTTAGGTATGGCATGTCCAGAGATGGATAAGGTTTTAATAAGTACAAGTGTTTTAGGTATGACATGTCCAGAGATGGATAAGGTTTTGATGAGTCTGTAATATCTAGCAACATCCACTGAAGCGAATGTTGCCAAATACTCTCCACTCGACTCATACTTCATCTTAATTTCAAGATAATAATGCAGATGTTTAAAACTATCAGCAAATGCGACGCTAAAAACGAAGTTTTGGTGTTTGCAGCTAAGTGATAAATAATCAGTATTTTTGAAGTTTTCAATATGACCTTTCGCGTATTGTAGAAATATGATAAAATTCATTCTCACCAAAAGTTTGGAAACATTCCAGGTAATTGGAGCTCTCGCTGCAAAACATTTGTAGAGGTTATATCCCATCTTCCATGGCAGTGTCCAGAAACAGAATAAATCTTGACTAGGTTCATAGAGTGGATAAATAATGAGTGCAATTATTTATGTAACTTGTATGTATGTTTGGCATAATAGATGAGAAAAAAATCTGGTTATGTGATTAACTTATTAATATTAGAGTTGAAATTTACATTTTTAGATCTCATAATGAAGTGCCAAACATGTCTCAAAAAAGAACTCAAATTACATGTTCTCTCATAAAAGTATTGTAGATGCACAAACTGCGCATGGGAGAAATTTTGATTCCTAAATGGCAGTTTGACAACAAGTTGTTTTTCAAATGAATATTAATTTATCGCTATTACCATTCTAGCCATCGCAAGGTGCGTGTTGATAACAATTGGATGCAGCAATAGGTTCATTATACGTTTCCTTACACAATGATGCATCACTGGGGCGGCCCACCTGTTAGATGTTTCTTAGCAACCAAATTTTTCCCAGTAATGCCTGTTGCAGGGAGATTACAAATTAATAGGCTTATACGGCTGTAAATAACTTCTGTATATATAGGTACATACATCTTTGTATTTATGTACATGCATCCATGCATGCATGTATGTATGTATGTATGTATGTATGTTTGTATTTATGTGTGTATGTGTGTGTGTGTGTGTGTGTGTATGATATGGATTTTTAACGTAGCTTTAACAATTTTGCAGTCATATCGCTAACATGTCTGTAGTGTGACAGTTTATAGTGATGTCTAGTACTGGGGCATCATGCCGCAGACACATTATCCTGACACCAGGCCAACCAGTCCTAACACCAACCCTTAATGATTGTATGTATGTATGTATGTGTGTGTGTGTGTGTGTGTGTCTCCCTCTATCGACCACTCCGGTGGCCTAGTGGTTAGAGCGTCCGCGTCGGATGCGGGAGGTCGTGGGTTCGATCGATCGATCGATCGATCGAGAGAGAGAGAGAGAGAATTATAATACACCAAGCAGAACGGAAAGTGATATCCCTGGATTATAGAGGAGAATGCTTGATAATAGTAGGCAGAAGTAATATTTTAATTCAAATAATATTATCATACAGTCGGGGCCCCAAGTGGCCGTTTGGTCTAAAGCGCTCTCCGTCACGGATCACTGCCATCTCACCTTTGTCTGCGTGGGTTCGAGTCTCGGGCTCGGCAAATGTGGATATGTGAGAAAGCTTGCCAGTAGCTTCTCGTGGGTCGGTGGTTTTCCAGGGTTCTTCCTCCACAATTAATACTGGCCGCGATGTATAGACTATCTTGTGCTGAAAAATGGCGTTAACCCTACAACAACAACAACAACAACAACAACAGCAACAACAATTATCATACAGTCGTGAGGGAATATGGACTCGTGTATGCAGGCAAGGCGATGGATGCCGTGAGTATTGAAGTGGGATGATCTGGCGACAATGGGAATTAGCATTACAAGACCCCTTGGGACTGTCTAGCGACAATGGAAAATTAACATGGAGAAAACTCGTGGGACTGTCTAGCGACAAGGGAAATTAACATGGGAATAGAGTTTGGGACTGTTGAGCGACAAGAGGAAATTAACATGGGAATAAATCGTGGGACTGTTGAGCGACAAGGGGAAATTAACATGGGATTTAAAAAAAAAAATGAAATAAAAAAGGGGGATGGCAATTAAAAGTCGATCTCTTTTCGAGAAATTGGAGTGGCCCTGAAAAGGGCCTTTGGGTTTCTTCTTCTAATTTCTTCTATTTCTCCACCAACTTCTTATTTTCTGTCCTACACTTTTTCTCTTCTTTTCTTTCTTTTCTTCCTCCTTTTTCTCTTCTTTTGGCTTTTCCTCCTCTTCTTTCTTCCTTTCTCATTTTCTTCTTCTTTTTCAATTTTTTCGTTCCATTCTCTCATCCTTATCCTTTCCTCTTCATCCTCCTTCTCCTCCTTTATTTCTTTCATCAGAGCACTGATCATGTCTTTTACTTTTCTCAAATTGTTGATCTCCATCTTCACTCGATGGGGACTATAAGAATAGTGATCCTCGTTTAGCCTCACTAACATTTGCTCCATCATACCCAAATTGTCCATGACGTCTTGCCATGTTTTCATTTTATCAAGTTGGTTTGAAGCCATCTTCTTTTTTATTCTCTGTAAAATGGTTTGAACGACGAATACTGTGGGTTCTTATAGTGAAAGCGCGGACGTGATGGAAAACATCCCCCTAAAACAAAATTGATATTACCTGGATCATGACCAAACAACGCGCGGACGTGAAGGAAAACATCCCCTACTTTTCTCATTTCATATTATCTACTATCCACATACGTGAACCGGCAATAAACACACCCCAAATCTACTATTTACACACGCAAATCACTAAAACGAAATCCATAATCTACTATCCACACAAACGTACGTGAGCGCTTACAAAACCCCATAATCTACCATTCACACAAACCTACTTGATCACTTACAAACACTAATATATACACTCCCAATTAGAAAAAAGAGTCAGTGTTTATATTCACACTACTCTACATACACACACTGGCAAATATATTACTATATCTTTTCTAGAGATTTGGGTAGCCCTGAAAAGGGCTGTCTGTTTTTTTGAACTCCATGACACCTGGTTAATGATGGCACCTTCCAGGCCTGGCACCACACACACATCTTCTTCCCCAGTCTCCTTTTACCTTTTTTCTTGGGAGTGCAGAGGCGGGATAAGTGGCTTCAGAATCCCAATTTTCTGTCTCTGGGATTCTGAAATTTCCTCTCTCCTCTTCTTTGTTTCTTCTCTCCTCCTCTTCTTTGTTTCTTCTCTCCTCCTCTTTCATCCTTCCCTCTTCTACGATGGCCTCTGCAGCCAGCTCATTCACTATACGCCTGGCATATTCCAGGTGTACATGAAGTTCAAGCAGTTTAGCTAGTCTGGTGTTCATTCTGGTGCTGTTGATCAATCAACAAGGGTAGCTAGACTGCCGAACGATTTTTAATTTATACTGAAAGCGCGGACGTGATGGAAAACATCCCCTAAAACAAAATTGATCTTACCTAGATCATAACCAAACAACGCGCGGACCTAAAAGAAACACTCACTAAGTTTTTATACTACCCATTACTAATTTAAAAATTTTCATTAATCACTTCAATATACTATTCACATACGCAAAGCAATCCAATCAAACCCCAAACCTACTCTCCACGCACGTCAAACAGCAAAAAACACATGATCATGATCTACTATCCACACAAACACATACACTCACACCACAAAAGAGTCAGTGTTTATATTCACACTACTCTACATACACACATTGGCAAATCGATTGTTATTTCTTTTCTAGAGTATTGGGTAGCCCTGAAAAGGGCTGCTTTTTTGTGTTTGCTATGGCAATCTTTTAGTTTCTAAGAATGCGACGTCCTCTGAGGATAGACTTTCTGACGATAGGTCTGCTTCTTCGGAAAGAGAAGAAGAACTCTTTGGTGTCGATACGACAATCGACAAAGCCTCTGTCAGGTTCAGGTTGCTGCTGCTGCTGCTGTTGCTGTTGCTGCTGTCTCTGAAGTCTGTACTTCTCTGTCCATTCTTCTTTCTCCCTGTTCACTTCTTCTCTGAAGAGCTCTTCTATCAGGTCTTCAGTGACTTTTAACATTCTCACATTCTCTATCTCTTCTGGCTTCGGTATCAGACTGTGTCTGACCCTATGCAAATTCACGTAGGTTTCGTTTAGCTTAGCTAGTTTGGAGCACATCTTCGTAGGAGGATGAGTCGACAATGGATGGTTAGACTGGAAACTACCCCGGTTCTTAAAGTCAAAGCGCGGACGTGAAGGAAAACATCCCTCTACGGTTTTCGAGTCGCAACGTTCAATGAGTGTCATGAGAGGGATAGTAAGAAGTCAAAGAGCATGAATCAAAATTCTTATAGCCAAACAAACCACAAAGGCATTTTTTTTCAAAACACAACATTTTTTAAATTCCAAAATCACTTAACACTAACCAACAACTCTAACATTTTTAACAATAATCCAACAATATAACATCAAACATTTTTTTCAAATGACAAACATTTTTTCAATTAACACTCTACTTTAAACAGGGCTGACAACGTTGTGAATGAAATTGTGATTTCCATTGTTGGAAGTCATTAGGCCATTGATGGACACTACGTTTCCTAGCTTGAGACAAAAGATAAGCATAATGGTCACAAAACCATCGATCTACTTTCACATCATTTCTAGAAGAAGAACGAGGATCAAAATGAGTCACTAAATGTTCTAAGGAATATCCCAGGCTGCGATGATGCAGAAAATACACACAATATTGTCCACACACCAAGGAATCTGTGCCTTGTAATTTCACATTATTGAATCGGGTGGTCTGAGCATTTCTTCTCATAAAGTCGATGATATCGTCTTCCAAAGGGGGCAATCCGTACGAATCGAAATATTCCACACATCCTTCTTGAGGAAAGTAAACGGCTACCCAGTGGGTTCCTGGGAGATGACTGTCGTCCGTGTTGATCACATAAGCTAGATGGTCTTGAGGTTTGCGATGAGGGAGTTCATCTTTAGCACAGACGACAGGATTCCAAGAAGCCGTATACGAACTGTGGTTCAAAAGGTAATAAAGTTCCCAGGCATCCATGTTTTGTTTTTTTTTCTTCTTCACAGGTAATAATAAGTCATCAATTCGATCCTGACTTTTTGCTTGAAAATGTCTGACAAATAACCGTTTCTTCGCTTCGTCTCCTCACTCTGATTGAGGAGAGCTTCGATACGATGGATCTCTTGAGTGGTTAATGGTGGAAAAGAATGTTCACGCAAGTCTGTATACCACTGATGCAACACGACTTCGTCCGAGATGAGACTCCAAGCTTCGTCCAGATACTCGTCCAATTTTTCTTCTTGACTCAGCATCAGGCATTTATCGTGTTGAATTTGACTGGGATGATCGTTTTGACATCCATAGCAATCTTTCTTGATCAATTCCGTCATTTTTTCGACCAAGTGTTTGGCAAAACAGAAGACTAAATGGGTTTCTTGTTCTGGCCATATTGACTTCATCATGATAACTTCTTCTTTTTCCACGGTCTCCTCACATTCCATCTCCAAAGTTTCTCCACTAGGTAAAGAGGGATAACAGTTTTCCATGGCTTCTAATAGTCTAGAATGACTTCTCTCAAACTGTTGATTTCTATCGTATTATCGAATTCTGCATACAGGATGACGTTCAACGTTACATCAGGCTCTCGTTTTGCAAACTGAATTTCCACACGAATCTGGCCGGATTTTATAGGGTTGAAATGTCCCTCGTCGCTGCCTTGGTCTGGAGTGAAATCAAAAGCCCACAAAGCATAACCTCCTGCATAATCTTCGTACGTAATACCGTGACTGGTGTTGGTTCCTAACTGACCGGTGGCTTCGTACAAGGACAAGTACGATCTCAAGTAATTCTTCTTGGCAAAGTCGGGTTAGAAAGGTCGGGTACACAAGGTTTTGCCATCGCGACTGACTTCGATCTTGGACACGCCAAAGTGTCGAAAGTAGAAAGGATTTTTTAGCGATAGCTCCGTTGAAGGCTTCATTCTCGACGATACCAACGATCAAACGTTTGGGTAGCTGTCCTTGGAACAGATGATCTTGGATCATGGATCGTTGCCCCATGGGAATAGTGAAGGTTTTCACTTCCACGCGTCGTATCGGATACTTGGCGGTCGTTCTGCTCAACGTCTGACTGATGTCGTTTCCCACTTTAGGTAACACTTCCACGCGGCGTACGTAGAGTCTGGCTTGTTGGATTTTGGTTTTGTAATCGTCAGCACCAGCCATTAAATGGAAAGCGGTACTGGTACGATTCAGTCTCAGGCGAATATCCACTCCATTCAGCAAATACTTTTCTTGCAACCACATGTCCAAATGCAAACGATCCATCAGTTCTAAACTTGTGTCGACTCCCATGATTCTGTTTCTTCTTTCTAGAAATCCCTCATTTGTTGATTTAGTTTTATCCTTTGTTTCAGTTTCGAATGTTTCAAACTCGTTAGCTTCGTCAGCTTCCCATACCACACAGGCATTGAGATGAGTGTTCTTGGCGTCTATTCCGTACGTCAAGAGATTTTCCAGGTAGACGCGATAAGGGTAAGTATCCATGCTGCTACTGACTAGTTTGTTATTCAAGTACAAGTCCACTCCACTAAACAAGGAATGCATGAAATTGTTGACGGGAGCTTCTGCTTCAGTGTCTATATCACCTCCTGTCTTATCTAGAACTTTGACTTTCAGGTACAGGTAACTGCTATTCAGATCGATCTAATCTTCGGGCTGTCCTTTGATTTCAAACTCGATGGGAGCGGAATCGGTCATTGAGGAGACGGGGTGAAATTCCACCCATTGGGATTCTTGCATCGTCATCATGGTGGGGGGCGTGGCAAACAGATCCAGTTCTGACTTGGAACAGGCTCAAGACTCTCGGTGCATCATTTTTTTCTCTTTCTCAATAATCGAAAACGTCTGAGTCTCGAACGGTTCTTCTTTTCTTTGCCTTTCTAGCTTTAGACGTGTGAAGTCTGGTGAAAGGGTGTTTTCTTCGTCGTCTCTTTCAGCCTTATCCTTGCTGAATGCCTGACTCGGTAGTGTGCAGGGCATTTATAGGTGTTTCTCGTCGGCCCAAAAGGTCTTTGCCTGTTTGCAGCAAGACATTTTTGCCTGCCCTCATGAAGGCTTCTTTAGGGTTTTGTTTGTCGATGATGACATTTTGGAGAAATTCTTTGCCTTGCGTCAGTGCCGCATCTTTCAAGGCGTGCAATCCGCGTGTCACCATCGGTTTCAACACCGGGGCCACCGAACGAAAGGCCGATTTTAGCATATCTCCTAAACCGTGTCCTCGCTGTCGAGCAACCCCTTGGTACACTGGATACATGACTTACGAATCGTGAGAGAACCGTTATCGAAAATGGAGTTCCACCGTGACTTTTCCTTTGGTGAATGGAATATTTTGTCCCAGATCTCCTTTTATAGCAATGTTGACCGTGTCCAAATACGACTTACTGACGGGCAAATAGTGAGGATGTACAAATTCGCGGTGGACGTGATAGGTGTTTCCACCTTCCTGGTCACTGGTTGTGGTACTATCCACTTTGAAAGGAATGACACGCAGTAACGGTACGGAGGTGTGTCCCACCACGTTATACTCCACCACATCGGAATAAACAAAGATCAAATTCAGTCCTTGGTTCAGTTCTACAGGGAATCGAAAAAACGTAAAATTCCGTATTGCTGTTGATCTTCGGTTTAAAATTTGGAGCCATTTTTGTGTCTCCACCTAAAATATCAAACAAGTCACGATTAAAACTGATGGACAACGTTTGGGTATCCTGACATTTCATCAGTAAGCGACGAGCCACTTTATGGTACTCCAGGGTGACACTTTTTTTGATTCTGTTCAGGGCTTTGCCAAAGGCTAAGTCGAACCTGGAATCAATGGTATCCACCAAATGTTGGCCACTAAAATAAAACCCTGCCGGAATTTTCAAGGTGTAGATACTGAAGAGTGGATTGTTGGCTGGCTTTACGTCACCTGAAAACCCGATTTCATTCATGGTTTCTTGCAATTGTTGGTTCAGGATTTCGACCTCAAAAGTGTTTTGCTTTTCAGTGATGTTTTGGATTTGTGTAGGGTGAATCATTTCTACCAAAGCCACTTCCCAATGGGCTTCGTGATCTAATGGGATGGCTTGAGGTAATTTGGCCGTGTAACAGCACAACGTGTTGTGGGGAAACACCTCCATGGAACTGTCACTGGGTAAGGTTAAGTAAAATTGGTTTTGGTGACTCATAATTCCTTAGTTCTGTGGCTGTCCGAGGGGTTACTGGACGTCAGAGGCGTGTCTCCGCCCAAAATGGGGTTCTGGTTGTGGTTGTTGTTGGAGTGGTGACTGGCACTGGCACTGGACACAAGGTTTCCGTGGTTCCCGTGCGAGGAGAATTTCAGGGAGGGATTGGGAAGCAGGTAACCGATGCAACTGCTCAATAAAATGGTCCACAATTGTTTGTCTCCTTGTTGCAAACTCAAATTGGCAATGGCTGCCCCGATGACACAATACACCACAAAGATTTGGCAGAAAAAGACGATTTGCGTTTTAGGCACAAGTTCTCCACACCACATCCACAAGGGTTGTTTTTGTAAATCTTGCAGAGAAGAACTGGGTGAAGGAGTGGTCGACGTAGCTGCGTCTGTGTGAAAGGGCATGATGGTCACTTCTTTTTATAGTCGATGACTTGCGAAGCGTCGATCCAAGAATCAAAACTGGGTGAATATCCTTTCCAACGTACTTTGACTTCTTTGACACGGGTTCTGCGTTCGAGAATGCTTTCGATGTCGTACACGTCGTCTTCTTTTTTGGTGACACGTTGTAACTCGGGCAAATAAAACGTTCCTTTGAGCACTTCTCCGTTCATGTCTTCCAATTTATAGACTGGAGGATGACGGCCATGCACTCGTCCAGTGACACGAAACAATTCGGTCGTCCAGTTAGGTAAGTAACCTTTGTCGAAAGTGCGTTTGGTTTTGCCAATGCGCACCCAATCTCCTACGGTCAACTCTCCACTTTTCGTGGGGACAGCCCTCGTCGGGGACGTACCAAACAGGCGCTCAAACACCATCACTTCGTTGTCGGGAGTCACTTCATGCGGGGCACGTCCAATGCTTCGATGGTAAGATTGGTTGTACGCTTGCACCAGGTGCGGTAAGATGTCGATGTACTTCAGAGTGTGGTGATGCGTAAAATATTTCCACATGCGTTCTTTCAAAGTGCGTTGAAAACGTTCCAAGATGCTGGCTTTGGTTTCGGGATTCTCGGTGGTAAAAAAATGAATGTCACGTTTCTTTAATTCTTTTTGGAAAGCTTGGTTCAGAAATTCGGTGCCTTTGTCCGTTTGCCATCGAAGAGGGTGACGACCGCTTTGTTTTAACACCCGTTGCAGGGCTCGCACTAACTCGCTGCTCGATTTGGAAGTCAAGGGCACGACCCAGGCAAATTTGGAAAAGACGTCGATGACACAAAACAAATATTTGTAGCCGCGATTGTAGCTAGCCAAATGAGAGACATCGGCTAAATCGGCTTGCCATTGATGATCGATGCCTTCCACTCAGGTGCGACTTCTGAAAAATTTGCGTCGAATGGGTTTGTGTAAAGTGTAGGTAGCTTGTTCTTGTGACCATCGTTGCACTTGAGGTAAACGGAGACTTTTCAGTCGAATTTTGGCAGCACGATACAATTTTTGAACTCCTGCGTAACCTGCAGGATGGGAGGGATCGTAGTAAATGCTGGCTAAGACCTTCTCCTTTTTTTTTTTGGTGTGTTAATAAGTCACCCACTCTTCGGTGATGCTACTTTGGGTGGGACGAAAGGGTGGTTTGGAAACGGATTTACGTGTCCGATGAGCTACGGGAGTAGAAGTCGAAGTGGTAGTGGTGGTGGAGGTGGCAATGGAATGGCTTTGGTCTTCTTTTCTTTTTTCACTTCTGGTTTCCCTTCTTTCTTTTTCACTTCTGTCGAAGGAGGAGTGGACATCATCTTTTTAACCCAAGCTTTCATTTCTTCTCGTTGGGGTGTGGGGGACGGGGTCAACAAGGATGCTGCAATCTTACTCGAAATGGGAGCTGCTGCCGGTGTTTGAAACACTTCTCGCATCTCTTCGTCCTCAGGTCTTCGTGGGGTAGCATCTCTGGTGACCCCTGGGGATGGTAGTAGTGGTGGTGGTGGTGGTGGTAGTGATGATGGTGCTGGACGTTTCATCAAGGTCTTAAAATCTTTCAGAGTGGGTAGAGCTGTTTCGTTTAAAGCTTTCTGGTGAAAGAGTTGCAGTCGTTGCAAGAGTTGACGGTACTTTTGCGATTTTTCTGTTTCGGACAAATCTTGGCGATCCATCAAGGACTGCAATTCGTGTTGTAACTGGGACATCTCGCTCAAATGGGGATTGGGAGGTAAATGTGGGGTGCGTTGTTCTTGCCAACGATGGTATTCCATCCATCGTTTGTAAGGCACTAAAGCTAGTTTTCGTCCTTCCATGGGGTTGTCAGGGGTCGATTCTGAGATCTTGGGACTTCTGAGGGCCTTTTTATCTTGCTCGCACCAGTCCTCCCAACATGGTTCCCAAGACTCCTTTCAGTAAGGGGCCTAACAAGAGGGGTAAAATGCCTCCACGTTGGACCAACATCTTCTTCTTTTGACGAATGGGAATTTTCTTTTGAACCATTTGGCGAAGAACGTGACGATGTTTGCCTAAGCATTGTTTCTGGTGTTTGGACAAAGGGATCGTGCCTTTCAAGATGTTCAAACAACATTCGCACACGGTATCGATGACATCTTTGGAGGCTGATTGAATGAGTTTTTTTCGTAGGGGTGGAGAAGCTTTGGACAGGACAGATAACGTGTCCCCATGTTTGACTAAACGAGGAGGCAGTCCTTTCCTTTTCTTTCCTTGGGGTTGTTTAGAAGAGGGATGTTTTCTGGAGCGTGACATCTTTGAGTCTTCAGCACCAAAAACACTGATACCCCTACTTAGTCACAGGCCTTTTTTATACTGGAACGCGTCGCCACTGGTTGTCTTTACGGCTTATCAACTTCGGGACATGCATGACACGTCGTGCAGGGGCCCCGAGTGGCCGAGTGGTCTAAAGCGCTCACCGTTACGGATCACTGCCATCTCACCTCTGTGCGCGTCGGTTCGAGTCTCGGATTCGGCTAATGTGGTTATGTGAGAAAGCTTGCCAGTAGCTTCTCGTGGGTCGGTGGTTCTTTCCGGGGTTTTTCCGGGTTCTTCCTCCACCATTAATACTGGCCGCCATGTATGGCCTATCTTGTGCTGAAAAGTGGCGTTAAACCCTGCAACAACAACAACACGTCGTGCAGGGGTAAGTAACGGACTAAATAGAGCCAGTTCTTGCTTGGACAAATCCAGTAAACTTTGTAACATGCCCGATCTCTCTTGAACTTTGATTTTGGGAGAAGGTACTTTGTGAGCAGCGGCCACTGCCACTAAATTGGAGGGACCTGCCACTGGGGAAGTTCTTGGAGTCATCAACGGAGATGTTCTTGGTGTGATCAACGTCTCCAAGTACTCTTCAGTTCTTGGTGTCATCAACGGGGAAGTGGATGAACGTGAGGCTGCCGGAGAGGCGGTTACCGCCGTGGCAGGTCGTGGTTTGCGAGTGTAAGGTTGCGTCCTGACCGAAGTGCCTCTCTTGCGACTGTTTTTTTGTGGACTTTTCTTTTTCTGGGGACTTTTTCTCTGTTTCTTTTTCTGGGGGCTTCTTTTCTTTTTCCGGGGTGGTGTCTGGTAAGAGGAGGGTCCAGCCACTGGAGAAGTTCTCCTTGGGGACCTGGTCTTTTTCTTCTTCTTGGAGCTTCGTTTGACTTTTTTCTTGGGGAGAACCTTGGGGGCATTAGGATCCCATCTTAAGAGAGAGCGAATGATGACCCCTCCTAGAGTACCGCTCCCTCCAGGTTTCAAAATGATTTGTTTTTTGGTTTGAGTATTGATGCGAGGATCGGCCAGTTGGGTCAAAGCGACTTTGTTTCGATCAAAAAAGCGTTTAGTTTGATGAGGAATCTGAATAATCCCTTGGAGTAATTGACGTGCTGTCACCGTGAACCATCGTAAGACTTCTTTGAGACTAGCTTCTAAGACACGAGCTCGTATTTGTGGATTTTTTTCTCGACTGATGCCATACAAGGCACGAATCAATTTGACGGGAAGATGCGACTGAAGGGACGTCATGTTCAAACTGTGTGAGACAGACGAAAAGTATCTGAGGCTTTTATAGATTTTTTTGTGGAATGAAGTTAAGTCGAGGACGGAGACGTGTACAGGACAGGCCCTCCGTCTTGCACCAGTCGTTAAACAAGTGGGTACGAAATCGCAAATCATCGGGGGTCGTAGGTTTCAAATCGACGAGTAAATAGGCGTGTGGTGTTTGGGTGGCATCGTCGGTCGTACGCCTGAGTCAGCCAAGGCGTTCCTAACTGTTTGGCTAAGACTTGCACTTGCGATTTATCTCGAGGGATTTTAAACAAGACCACGTAATGTGCATTGAGACTGATGGTGCGATGGGCTTTACTTTGTTGAAACAAATTTTGAGTGATGTAAACGACACTGGCATTACAATAATGCCCTTTGCGCGTGAACCACAGAGTTATTTCTTCTTCGTCTTCTCCTAACATGTCGTCGAAAATGACCAAATGAGTTTGACGGGAGTCAGAGACGATGCCGTCGTCTTCTTTAGGAATGCCTTCCACAAACACGATGGAATCGCCTTGACTTTCTCGCAAGAGGCTGCACGCCGATTGCCACTCTTTGTAACACCACACGATGCGTTGAGGTGGACGATCGATCAAATGATGTTTGTGTTCGATCAAACGTTTGACGAATTCGGTTTTGCCTGAACCGCTAGGTCCAGCAATGAGCATGTTAAAGGGATGGCGAAGATACAAAGCCTCCCAACTGGCACGATCTAAGTGTTCGTCGATGACTTTGACAGTGGAGGAAGAGGGAGTAGAGACAGTAGAGGTAGCCATAGTGTGAGGAATGTCACTTGTGACACGAAAACAAACAAGACGAGAGTTTATATACTTTTTTCAGGACACGTTTATTGAATGTTTCAAATATGAAAAACACGAAAGACAAAAATGCATAAAAGCCAAATAGTTATGTACAGAAATAAAAAACACATCAAAACGATCAAAGTGGAATATAAACAAGTCTCTGTACAACATGTTTTGGGTAACCAAGATGTCCTAGGGACAGTGTGTAATGTTCTTACAGTCTCTACATGAGGTATTGTCACACAAGCGTCCTCCTGAAATGACCTTTCAGGAACGTCCATGACAGTCTTGTCGTGAAGCGAGAGGTTGTTCTCGGTGACGGGCTCTTCTGTCACTGTCACTAACACAGGTTGAAAAGTAACTTTTTTCCTTGAACAACTCTTGTGCATACTGGGCCACTTTTTGGGTCCAAGCCTCAAAACCCAACTTTTTCCAGTCACGAACATCTGTCCAGTGGGGGTGTAAGTCACAAGCGACACACACATCGTCATACACGTCTTCGGTAGTAAAAGTTGACGAATCTTTTTTTCCTGTTGAGGTCGAGAAGTATCCAGATGAAAACGCAAGGCTTTAAGCAAAAGGAGTCTTTCGTGACCATTTAAGGCCATTGGGGTGGTAAATACTGTTCGTAAACACAAGGAATCGGCTGGTAAACGAAATCCTAGAAAACATGTCACTAAGACACACACCACTTGTCGACCCAAATTGAATGGATACAGTTCTTGTAATAATTGATGGTAATGATCCACGGTTTGAATATGGTCATTGAGTTCCTTCCACGGAATCTGTTCAATTACATGTGATAAAAGTCGTGGCATGGCAGCCTGTTTTTATAGTCTCTTTGTTTCGGAAACAATACACGTACTTTCTAGCCAGACTTCTTCGTTTTCCAGCAGGGAATCTAAATCTTGCATACTGTAACCGAAACGTCAGAGTTTGTTTAGAAGTTTCCTCTTCCGCTAAGTAGATTCCACGTAAAATATGTTGGTAATCCTTTAGCTTGTCTTCCTCAATGCGTTGCACTAGGTGAATCTCGAAGTAACCAAAATGATCAACACGTGGATCATCGGGGCCCTGGAAGTATTGAACAAGGTCTGACCACTGAAACAATTTCTGACGAATCAGTTCTCTTATACCATTCAGGTACCAGTGGTTAAAGATCTGGTGACGTAACGGATGCAACTGTTCTTTACGTTTGACTTGTATTTTGACCAGCTCTCGGTAAATGCGTTCTCTCAACTGCACAGGCAAAGCACGAATGTTCTCTTGTAAAGTATCCACGAATAGGTCATACTAAATCCTCTTTCTGACGCAAGAAATGTACCGTTTTCACAGACATGGTTTTACTTCAGTGTCGAATTTAAATCGTTTAGTCACTAATTTACACATTACAATTCGTTCAGAAGTTTCCTCTTTCACCAAGTTGACATTGTGTACAAGATGTCGGTAATTCGTTAACTCTTCCTCTGGAATTCGATGCAGTAAGTTTACAATGTAGTAGATAGAATCATCAATAGCAAACCAATCCTTTTTAAAACTAGGGGATCGTTGATCAATGTCTGTCCAATGGAACACTTTCAACTGAATCAGTCCTTGTATAGCATTCAGGTACCAGTGGTTCAAACACCGGTGACGTAACGGATGTAATTGTTCTTTACGTTTCACTTGTATTTTGACTAGCTCTCGGTAAATCCTTTCTCTCAACCCCACAGGCAAAGTGTGAATGTTCTCTTGTAAAGTATCCATAAACAGATTATGGTAAGTTACTTCAATGTCTCGGTCCCAATAAGGGTAAGTAATGACAATTCGGTGACCATCGAGCATGTTCTACGTAGGCCGAATCTTGTGGTTCCCAGTGGTGAAGTGACACACCGCAACTGAAGCACTTGACTTTATCTCCTTCGCCCAAGTAGAACAATCAGGCTCTGGCTAATTCTTCGGGGGTCGGTCCTCCCAGATACTTAGGCCATTTTCCTTTGAACGATTGAAGACGATTTTCAAAGTCGCAGTATTCCGACAAACGCACAGGAAACGAATATTCGTCTTTCACAGGTTCGTTTCGATGAGGGTTGGGTGACATGGACAGGAGTTTGCTCAGGGCCGGATGAGATCCGTAGGGAGGTAGACTTGAAGGTGAACATCCACCTTTAAAAAGAAACCTAGTAAAATGTCCAAGAGGACGAGCGGCATCGCTTTCGCATCCCTCAGGTTTGACACGCACAGCATCACTTTCCATGATAGGGGTAGTGAGAACAAAGTTCCCATGATGCTTTACGGCATCGCTAAGGTCACAGCGTACAGCATCGTTCCCATCGCAAGGCTCACAATCGCATTCCACTTCAGAAGCCCCAAACTTGAATTGTGCCTTTCTAAACTTGTTTTGTGTTTCTCTGAAAGTATTCATCTTGTTCGCTTGGTCTTGGTAGTCACAATGAACTATCGATCTTGCCTAGGGTTCCTTTTTATATACAGACCAATACCGACGTGTCCATACGGTAAGGTGAAATGATTGGGAAGTCTCACTCGCTTCTGGTACACGATTTGATAGACTTTTTCCAAGGGTCGACTGACGATGTGGTGAGTGGGTAAACGTACAATCTTGTTAGGTTGATAGGTGGTCACTTTAAAGTGTTCATCTTCTCTAGACTGCAAGGCTTCTTTCAATACGCCAAAGTTGACCACTCGACTGGTACGATAATTCAGAGTCAGTCCTTTCACTTTACACGTCGTGTGCACTTCTCCTTGTTTGTCCCGGTATTCGTAGCCGTAATTTTTTGGACCACCACTGGCGAAACTTAGAATCTTGTCGTCGGGATGCTCGCCTGTCCAGGCTCCTAAACGGTCTCCTTCGATGTCAGGGTGCTGTTGACTCGGGTGATGGATGTAAATGCAACTGTCCGTGTCAAAGTACAGGACGCGTTCCCCTAACAGTTCTAAAGCTTCGCACAATTTTAAGCGAGCATGGGCTGTCACGTAAGCCGCAATGATGACATTTCCAAAAGGGTCGTCTTGTACAAAGTCCAGATCTTCTTCGTAATTCACCAAGATCAAATCCTCACGAACGACGTCCACGTGTTTCATGTATTTGGTTTTGTCGTGAATCATCTGAAAGTAGCGGGAAGGTTCGGTCAAATATTCCGTCTTGGGTAAACACGGGCGTTGAGCCATTTTACCCCACAAGCAATTTAACATCACTTTGGCAAACGATCGCCTACCTTCGTTTTTCTCGATGTGATCTAAAGTGATGCCTTCTTGTGCCCAGTATTTCTCTTTGAATGTCTTTTCGTCTTCGGGAGTGTGACACCAGGAAGGATAGCCGCTGGCTTCTTGCTTCAGTTTCAAAAAGGCATCCACGTAGTCGGCAAAACTGCCTTTCTGAGTGGGGTCACCTTTGTAATATTGTTGTGTCTTGGGAAAGTGACAAATTTCGTACACTTCTAACAGTTGATATCCCATGTCCAGAGCTTTGAACAATTCCACGCTGACCCACGTCCCCGTCAAGGCTCGTTCTTCCTGGGTGTGATGACAAGGTTGGTCTTGGTTGCACGTTTCGGCACATGTACGGCACAAAGGAAACATCAGTTTGCCTTGACAATGGTGAGGTAAGACGGGATGGTACAGGTTCGTGGGAGGCAAAACTTTACACTTGATCAAGCCTTCGTATTGTCGAATATTTTTCAGGTCGATGTGTTCCGTGAACAATTGTGGGTGCTCTACAGGAAAGCGACAATATTTGCACACGTAGGGATACAGCGAACACACGTCCAAGTATTTCATTTCTTCTCCTTTCTCTTCGTCGGCTTGGTACAGCAAACAGGTGGCATTGGTCCTTCCTCCGTACAAACTATCCCTCGGGTTCAGCGGGTCCATGAACTGGTAACTTTCCACGAGGCGTTTAAACTCGGGATCGGTTTTCATACGGTGATCGTATTCGTGTTCCCACATTTCCACCACTTGGTATCCTTCCTGTTCTAACTTTAGGCGTCGCTGACAAGTGGCCTGGTACAAGTCTTCCATGGTCCGTTGTAAAAACTGAGTTTTAGTGCCACGGTCAGGGTAACAGACGGGACATCCGTGAAATAAGCAACCGTTAAACTCGTACACGATCTTGGGGTTTTCTAAGTCCCAGCCATCGACCGAATGCGTTCCGATGGTCTTTTCGCCTCCTCCGTTGCGGGCATGCTGAATCCATTTGTCTTCCTTGTCACACAAGTAATGTAACCAGCGTAGGGCTTTGACCGAGTATTGACGTTTGACATAGTTGGTCGTTTGAGGACTGATGACAGCCACGGTGTTTTCAGGCATGAATCGTTGTCGATACACTAAGGAACACGCTTTGGCAATGGTGCAAGCTTCTTTCAAAGGATCGACCCCTCCGTGTTCCATGAACAGTTCTCGAAATTTTCCACAGCAACGCCGTAAAATGTCCACGTCGGAACGACAATACTTTAACATTTCTTCCTGAAAGTCGAAGGGGTCGGAGGCATGAGCCTGGTACCAAGCGTAGAAAGCTTCTCGTTGTTCGGTACGCATGTTGTCGGGGTCGTAATAGTGAGCCTCAGGTAAATGGGGTAGAACGGTGTGTTGATTGTCTTCCGTATTGAAAAAGTGTGGAAAGTACCTTTTAGCCATTTCTGTCATTCCAAACGTTTTAGGCATTCGACTCAAAGGCATGGCCAAGTAACTCATCGAATCTTTAAACTGCACTTGTCCCACTTGCATAAAAATGATTTTGGCTCCGTTCAAAGTGACTTTAGGACGTTCGGTGCCTTGTTCCGTATGGTATCTCAAAAGAAACTGTCCATCGTATCCGGAAAAATTGTGAGCCATCACTGTGGCATGACGATGACAATCTCCGTAACGTTCGATGTCCTCTTGGCTCCACGTCTTGTCGATGGGGTCTAAGACCCATTGTGCAAAATCGGCTATCGTGTTCGGTCCTCGAAAGATTTTTTCACGCCCTCCGGGAATCTTACTGCAGTGAGGGCAATGACTGAAGATAGGTTCCTGAATGCACTTCTCGCACGCTCGATGAGCCACGCAGAAATTAGGAATGTGAATACCGGTCTCTTGCATGCATTCGAAATCAAAAAAGATGAAATTGCCTTTCTTCTTGTGACCGTCCTCTTTCTTTGGTGGGGGTTGGTATTTTTGCACGTATCATTGGTGTTCCAAGTCCACGATGTGGTGACAAATGTGACATTTTTTCTTTCCTGAACATACGTGTGCCTTGGCATTATTGGTACGTATGCCTTGTCCACACGTAGGGCACAATCTCAGCAGTTGACAAGCACATTTCTGCTGTGAACCTTGCGTCTTCAAATGTTGTTGGTAACAGGTAGGGCTGACAAACGTGCGTAGACAAGTTAAACAATGCACTGGTCCTTCGCTCAGACAGGGTGGAGAGGCCAAACATCCTGAGCATTTCAATCCACAATGCATGTGTTGCTCTCGATTGTTATAACCATAGTCACATTTCTCACAGTAATAACCGTATCCCAGGAATGCAGTGATACTGGTAATGGTATCGAAATGGTCATCGTGATAATAGACATGAATGTATTTTCCGCCTTAAAGTCTTTCCCTCGAAACAACAGAGGTCGGCGCACTTCTTGAGGGTGCACTTTCAAGGTGTAGAATGGAGCTAGGACATCTTGCAATTTTTGCATTTCAGGAATGCTACAGGGTTTGTCTTTGGGCAAGTCGGCTTGTTGCAACAGGAGTTCTGCTTCACTTCGTTGTTTGGCTCGGTCGGATCGTTGAATAGTTTTCCAGGCTCTTTTCCATTCTACCGTGTCGTTTTTGTTGGCATAGGTTCATCCCACCACGATAGCCCTGGCTAAACACATCTGGTCTTGAGGGTTGTGAATTCGGACGAGACTTGTTTTGGTGTTGCGAAGGTCGTTCACCAATAACACCTTATTGCGTTGTCCGGTCCCTTGAGGAGGAGAGACGTGAGTCATGGACAGTGTGGCCTTCCATCGGTGATGTCAAACTGGTCATTGGATTGTTGCACGTGTTGAATCTTGTCCATGACTTTGGAAGCGGTCAATTCTGCATGGGTGCTAAACTCGATCCAAACAGGGGATTTTAAACCATCGTGTTCTATGGAAAGTCTCAAGCGATCGTCTTCTTTGGTTTGACATGGTTGCTTGAGTGTGGTAAGTAAAGAATCCCACACCCCGGTGATGAACCTTTCTGCTTTCTCTAACGGTACTTCAGCCTTGAAATCTTTAAACTTCACCGTGTATTTGCAAGCCGTGGTTCTAAATGTTCTAGAGGAGCGCTTTTCCGTCTCTCAAATGAAATAGTACTTTTCAAGGTTAACTGAGGGTGGTGAACTTCGTTTAGAGGGTTTGGATTCTGGTTCACTCATGTCCTCTTCAAAATCACTGGCATGAATTTGTGCCAAGACTTCAGCCCTGGTACGAGGCGATAGATCACGTTTCTGCCTCTTACTTTCTTCTTCTTTCTTCTCAAATGAATTGGATCGTTTCATCTTGAGTGCAAAACGTCAAATGACTCAAATTTAAACACCATTGACTAATTTATAGTCATGGCAGACCAGCGTATATAAAAGGGTGTGTGTCTTGTCCTTTCACTATTCATTTCACTCTCAAACCGAGCACAACGATGGAAGAGACTACACAAATCGAACATTTCATCAGAGCTTTGCGAGGGATCATTAGAAAATTCTCTTCAGACCAGCCGACGGACTACTCTCCTTCCTTTCGAGATAAAAGTCAAGATACTTGCTATACCTTTCAGAAGAAAGGGCATTGGTCTTCAGAGTGTCCAGACCGTCAAAAAAGAAAAAAAGGGGCTAGAAAAGACAAAAGTCAAGATACCTGTTATTATTGTCAAGAAAAAGGACATTGGTCTCCAGATTGCCCAAAAAACAAACAAGAGGAGTCAGAAGAAAAGAGGGATTCTTCAGAAGAAGAGAGGGATTCTTCAGAGGAAGAAAGCAGCCAGGTAAAGAAAAAGAAACAGGAGAAGAAAAGAAGAAGGGAAGAAAGTGAGGAGGAAGAGGAGGAAAAGACTGTGACGGTGAAGAAATTTAAAAAACAGAGAGACTAAACAATGAGACAGAAGAAGTGTATGAACTTTTTAAAGTGCTCTGTTGTGAATTGTAAATTGGATTGTAACTATTGATAAAAGAATAAATTATGTATAAAAAGGTAAGTGTCTTTGAGTTTTGATTTTTAAATAAGAAGCTACACTCACGCACTCATATACACGTACTATAGGGGTAAAATGGTTTTGTTTTTTTTAAGTTATTGGCAATTGAAAGTCTATCTCTTTTCGAGAGAAGTGGGTGGCCCTGAAAAGGGCCTTTGGTTTTTGGTGTAGGGGTGAGTTTAAGCAATCAACTTTAACTGCCTTAAGCCTTTGCCACGGCCGAGGCCTACTTCTGATGATGATGATTTGGTTGTAATCACTAAGGGTGGTACGGTAGGCTTAGTCACAGGGTTGGCGTGTTTAGCTCGGGAAGGTCGTATTCTCTTCGGTCGTGATAAAGAAGTCTGATACATTTGTTTCAGACTTCTTAACTCCGCTAAAATGTCCAACAGTACCGTGACGATTTGACTTTCACCCTCTTGTTTCTTTGCTGATTCTTCTTGTTGTTTTTTTCTTACCTCTTCTTCTTGTTGCTATTGCTGTAGGAGAAAAGCTTGTTCTGCTTCCTTTTGCCGCTATATAAATTTCTCCAATTCTTCTTTCTGTCTCTGTCTAAAATTCTCCACGTGTGGTAATGAAGGTGACGAAGGTTCCGGAACAAATTCTTGCGAGGTAAGAAAATCCACAAAATCCCAATTTACCTCTTCTGAAAGTAAGTCCGGGTTCCCTTGGGCGGTCTCCATTGCTGGTGCACCCCAATGGATCGTTTTCTGAGTTTCCGTCATGTTGAATCACTGTCGCATGGATTGACAGCGCACAGGCGCTAGCGAATCTATATAGACCACGTCACGTCACAGACTGTTCTCTTCGGATTGGATGCGGACTGACTGAATTTTGTAACGCGTGTTTGGATTGGTCAATGAACTCAATCCGTTTCAATCCTTCCTCTACCTATAAATAAACGCAGTTCACTGCATTGATTCACCTGTTCTCGTTGCCTCAAGATGTGGACCACAGTCGAATCATCAACCCTTGTTTCTTCAATGATGTTCAGGACGGACATGCTAATGTATGTCCGATCCAAGTGGACAGTTGTCCACAGGTCAGACACCAGTCTGTGGATACGAAGAGTGTACGTGGAGAGACAAGGTTGCCTCAAGAGGACTCTGATTTATGGCCCTGCAGTAAGACGCAGCTTGAGGACAAGAAGATGCCGCAGATGCCCTTTATGTTAAGGGCATATTAACATAAATCCAAAGGCCCTTTCCAGGGCCACTCCAATTTCTCGAAAAGAGATCGACTTTTAATTGCCAACCCCCTTTTTTATTTCAATTTTTTTTAAAAAATCCCATGTTAATTTCCTCTTGTCGCTCAACAGTCCCACGATTTATTCCCATGTTAATTTCCCCTTGTCGTTCAACAGTCCCAAACTCTATTCCCATGTTAATTTCCCTTGTCGCTAGACAGTCCCACGAGTTTTCTCCATGTTAATTTTCCATTGTCGCTAGACAGTCCCAAGGGGTCTTGTAATGCTAATTCCCATTGTCGCCAGATCGTCCCACTTCACTACTGCCGTGTACCAGCGTTTCGAATCTCTGTAGAGTACGAATTAAAAATTCTCTAACCTGTGTGACAGTATTATTTGTACTAAAATATTAATTATGCATACTAGTATCAATCATTCTTCTATAGGAATCATGGGATAGCACTTTCTGTTCTGGTGTATATTTATAAATATCTATAATTCTATATACCTTGATTTGTTTCACAGTCATGCGAGGGTGTCTGCTAGACACGAGTGCATATAACACCGCTTGAGTAACATCGCCGTTTTCGCTGTTCAAATAGCTAGCTCAATTAGCACAAAAAAAAAAAAATATGTCGTGGGTCGTGGGTTCGTACCCGGCTGAGTCATACCAAAGATTTGCGAAAATGGTACTAACAGCTGTCTCGCTAGGCGCTCAGCATTAAGAAGTTAGTGTTAGGACTGGTTGGCCTGATGTCAGGATAATGTGACTGGGTGGGACATCATGCTACTTGTCTGCTGCATGATGCCCCAGTGGTAGACATCACTATCAGCTGCCACACTGCAGACATGAAAAATTGTTAAAGCTACGTTAAAAATCACACACACACACACCCACATCCACACCCACACCCACACCCCAGCTTATTAGCTAAAAAACGTCATATTGTCAGGATACTAACTTCGATCATTGTTCGATCTATGACGTCAATTTATTTTAATTAACATTTATTGCGATTTTTGTGAATGAATCTTCAAGTGATAATTGAACTTGTGAAGATCTGGACAGTCCGCCTGCACTAAGCTCGCAGTAGCATGTCATGGGATTTTTGACACAAGTCTTCTTATGATGAAAGATAAGAGTTGTTGCCGGTAATTGTTCTACACTGAAAGCCACGCTGATAAGCACGTAGGAATAGGAAAAATATCTATCTAACAGCTTTCGTGAAAAGAAGACGTGAAGAAATTAGTCGGGATTTGCACAAAGTCAATACAATTAGTGTTGTGTGATGAAGATCTGACAGGCATGCACATTTCCTATTATCGGTCAGTGTTGCACGTTTCTCTGGGTAGAATTTGTTCTCAGCGTGTTATTACCAAAATGAGGATGGCATTGACGATCATCGAAACTCTCAATACGATAAATTGGATTTGTGTTTTTTCGGTCAAATATGGAATAAATCTGCATCGAGAGCAAAAATTATTGCTGCTTGCCCATTATGGCTTATTAGAATCTGCAGTCAAGCTCTTGCTCTGCATTGTGTGGATCACCGTATATTAAGACAGCTTGATAACCATATAAACGTTAACTCCTCACAAACAGTTCATGCGCATTGGTTTGCGTTCATACGCACAGAACATGCAATAATTTCCTTTCTTTATGAGAAAATCAACAGCCAGATAAATGCATGTAATCGGATTTCTAACTGTATACACTTCGCGCGTGCAGCAATGGGTAAACCGAACTCAATAGTTTAAAACAACCACAGCTAAAAATAAACCACAATTGGGGAAAGCTGTACGCGGCAGCAAAATCTGAGCACACTTTTCCATATAATACATAAATATTTTATTGTACACAATTCCGCGACATTAACGAAGAACAAAAGGAAATTCCAGAGTGATATGAAATTGAGAAATGTAAGAAACGATTTTTATTAATAGCTGTTAGCTTTTTTAAATACAGAATCATTAAATATATTGATGTGCAAAAAAAAAATAGTTTTAGCAATCTCAGTTTAAGAGAATTCTTTGAGTACTGTAAATTCTTAAGGAAAAATTCTTATTTTATATATATATATATATATATATATATATATATATATATATATATATATATATATATATATATATATATATATACGTTCCATGAAAATCAGATAGACGCGAGACGGAAGCTTATATTGTCAGGTGTTACCGATATGACTTAAAGTATGTATTAAAACGTTGTGATAATATCATATAATGATAAAAAAATATTTCGTGTGGTAAGGACTCATAATCCATAGATTTGAAGAGGATGGCAAATTAGCTATTATGAAGAGGACACTCACAGTCGGCATAGTTCTTGTTTCAGGGAACAATCGTTAGGACAAATTGCAAAGAATCGTAATGGAGAAAAACTTTTAAAATTAAACCCAATATATTAGAAAGATATTTACTTACACGGGTACCTGCATGTCTTTGAAAGGTTTAACTAAGCAAAGACCAAATGATACATTTTTTTTCAGTCTCCGATGATCGGGGGTAAAAAAAAGAGTAGTTACCGGCAAAAACTGGCATTAAACAATTCTAATTAAACTCTTTATTATTTACATGACTGATACGGGACGAAAGATACATTAATGTTGCGTGACATTTTTTGAGCTTAAGAATGTATGCATGATTAATTGCTAAGCAGATCCTGCACATTATTAGAGTTGACAGGGACTAGTACATGATGTGAATTTCAAAGCAAGTAAAGTCCACAGGGATTAACACTTGATGAGAATTTCACAAAAAAAAGATAGTCCTTAGGGGCTAACACATAATGTAAATGTAAAAATATGTAAAGTACTGTTCGAGTTCCTTTCTGACTTTGATATATTCACAACTACATAATCCGAATTTAGAGGAGGAATTAGCAAGAGACCAAACAAACACACTAAAGCAACTCATGAATAATATATTGATGACGATGATAACGCTAGAGATGATGGAAAATAAGATCACTTCAGCTCACGATAATTCATTACGGACACAAATATCAACAAAGTGTATGGCGCACCATGAACCAATAGATGCATCTGAATAACAATGACATGGGCAACCAACAACAAACCAAGTTATCAAAGACAATTTAATGTCTTCGACAGATGACTGAAGCCTCATTATTGTTCAGGACGTTGATGCAAAGGTACCAGCACAGGCACATATATGTATTGCTCCTTGTTTCAATTCAGCAACAATCTATTTTCTGATAATCACGGGTACCGCATTGTTTTCCTCGAACTCATCTGTCATCGACTTCTTATCCCCATAAAAGCATAACATTCACAAGTGAGTCGTTTACGACAAAATTGCATTGATGCACTATCACAGGCACATATATTCCGTAGTGTCTACCAATAAAATCCGGATTAATTAGAATAGAATTCTTCCGGTATAGTGTTGGTGGCACAATGCCAAACGGAGTATCAATACCTGCGTACATGTTAGTAATAAGGCTAAGTATTTGTATAATTTATCACCAGGATCTGCGATCTGCATCAACTACACATTCGCGATCCTTAGAAAAGAGAAAATAATTCTGCTATATGTTTTGTCGTAGGTAGAAGCTGGATAGATGATGATATATTAGTCATACCATATAAAATCGATCTTGGAAGTCTTGAAATGTATTTAAAAGAGAGATAAAGCTTTTGTTTGAGCATTGGAAACGGTACTAGTTTGTCTCGCTCTTGTAATGGAGGTATTACAACTAAAGCTCTTAACCCTAATTCAGTCAAGACATTATATGAATCATATTAGCTTAATATGGTTAATGTATAACCTTTCGTAATGCTACATGTCTGTTTCTAGCTCTCTTGGTCATGGACCAGAGGAGATTATGGGATTGTATGTTCTGTCTCCGTCCGTCGTCTGTCTTCTGACGTCCGTCCGTCCGTGTGCACAACATTGTTGTCACTACTCCTACTATACTACTTCAATGATTCTCTTTAAACTTTACACAAACATTAATCCGATGGTCTAGTTGGTCTAAATGAGACTGTTTCTGCTTGGATATCTGATATGGTTGCCAAGGCGAATATCTTAAAAATCTTGACATTACTATTTCTCCTGAATTGATGGTCATATTAACATGGGGTTTTCACTAGAAGACTTCTTATGATGTCTGGTTGGTCCTAAATGAAAATAAACCCACTGATCTATCATCCAGTATGGTGGCCGCAGTGACCATCTTTAAAAAATATTGTTATTGTTTTTTCGCCAGAATGGATGGTCATATTAATATGGGGTATTCATCAAAAGACCATTTATGAAATAGGTTGGTCATAAATAAAAATGATGCGAACCCTGTCTCTAAAATGGTCACCAGGGCAGCCATTTTGAAAATGTTCTTAACCATCACACCTCCGGAATGGCTGCATATATTAACGACATCTGATGATGCCTGCTTGATGACTACCACTGACAAAGAGCCGTAGAGGCTAATGCAAGGTCATAGTAAAATTTAGTTGCCCGAAGAAATTCATCGTGATGATTCGGCAACTCCGTGATGGAATGCTTGCTCTTGTTGTGGATGGCGGAGAGTCTTCTGAACCATTCCTTTTCACCAATGGAGTCAAAGAAGGTTGTTTGGCCACAACACTCTTCAAAATTATGTTATATGCCATGCTTGCTGATGCGTTCCATTACTATGACACTGGGATCGATATAATGTACCGTACTGTCGACAGTGTGTAAATCTGAGAAGACTACAGGCAAAGACGAAGTCACAGAGGTGACTGTTAGTGATCGTCTATTTACAGACGACTGTCCCCTGAATGACAAATGTGACTATGACATGCAACACAGTGTAGACTGGTTTTTTTTTCTCTCGGAGTAACAGTAGCTAGAAGACAGTTTTCATGCACTAATTTGCACCAGGAAAGCCTTAAACGGAAACACTTGAACACTGACGCTTAGTTTAAGGAAGATCCCACACAGGATCGCTCCACCTGCCGGAACCTTGTCCATACTGGAGTTACAGAGTTTGAACGGAGCAGAATTGCCGAGGGAGTGCAGAAGCGTGAGCGTCGTAAATCTCAGAACCGCAACGCATCCTCTATTAATTAACCCTAAGCTGCTGCACCTCCTGATAAGTGTGCCGCCTACAGTAAGTTCAAGCACGAATTGGCTTGATCGGCCACTCACATAAACATAACCAGTAAGTGATGTCATGATTCTTATCAAAATGAGTATAATACTATCGATTCCTGGGATTCTAAAAATTGTATTCAGACTTTTTCTGCATTATCTTTAATAAATATAAATCGATTACCCTGTGACCAGTTTGTGGGTATCGTCGTATACTATGACAGAAAATGTCGTACCCAAATAAACTTTTATTCTGACCGGGTGTTATAAATAAAAGTATAATGCTATAATGGGAGTGTATGCATTCGAATGCAAAGGACATGGAAAAATGTCGGTTCTTACAGGCCTTGAAAACCCGATATTGATAAGTACCTTGCATACAGGCCTTGTTAAACCGATATCGATATTTACCTTGCATACAGGCGATGTCAAACTGATAGTGATGTTCAACGGGCGATATTATCGATGCAGTTAGACTAGTGCGAATAAAATGGATCATTACGCTAGTTGAAATAGATCAATACGGTAATTGAAATGTTACTACGTGCATAATGGGTGATATTTTTATATTTTTTCAGAGAAGCTATGAATCGATTGAAACTAGGAGTTCTAATGGTGAAAAGTTTGTGTCAATAATTATTACGGTCTCCTGAAAGCAACAGCTTTTCAAATTTTCAAAGGTTTTTTTCCCCCTCTATTTCTTTTCATTGGATTTGTATGACAAACGCCACGAATGAATTTGTTCTCGAGGAAGTAAGTGAATAATCGATAGACATTCCCAAGTTATATGAATATTTGGAAATGTTAGGGCCTACTTGTTTTGAACAGCTGTCGGATATTTCATTACAATCATGGATGATGTTCACACACAATAAAACCATTTTTGCAAACTCATTGTAATCAACTGTCATGAGTATTGTAAAATTTGTGAGGCAGCACATACTGGTTTAAAAGTGTACATACTATGTACACTATGATAATAAACTTGTAATCATCGACATCACCATATATTTCTAACTCATCTCCCTTACTGTCTCCCACTGGATTTATATAATCAAAATTGAATGTCCTCATATCATATATTATTCTTAGAAAACCTAAGATTTATCATTATGAACTATATGGCAAAATCATATATTAAGCTATCTTTATTTTGTTTTGTCTTTCATCAAGATTGTAGATTATGGGATGGGGCAGGATTGTGCAATGATGCAAGTCTTTAAAATCGGGTCTAGTAGATAACGAAGACCTAAACATTAGTCAAATATTCGATCTACCCTACTCTTCTTCTATAAAAGCTTGTGATAACAGGGTCCAGATAAGCCTAATTTAAACATTAGAGAGGTTTGAAAACAAGCTGAACGTTACGTGGACACATAAACCTCTCAATCATCTAGCTACGTTGCTACTACACAATATACAAATTAGTTAAGAAAATTGGATTTCGTGCACTTGCAGTTGTGCGTCAATTGTTTACCTTTATTTGCGTATTAATTTCAGATCACTTGCTGGAGCTGCGCAAGCATTCGACGACGTCACATCCTATCAACGGTACAGGGCGATATTGACACGTCTAAAGCCTCTCTAAAATCGCTAAGCGACGGGCATAATGTATTAAACCAGCCAAACTAATCAGATACAGTCTTAAACGTCTTAAATTAGTGCTATCCGTAAAGAACAGTAAGAAAATGAACACTAAAAGCATTTTGTTAGCAGAGAAAGAGTATAGATTAGCGATTTGGGAGTGCATAATTACATAATATTATCACAGGCGATCGAATTGTAAGTAATAGAAGAACATCTGAACCATTACGAGACCCAAAATGTCGAATCATGAACCTTTATTTTCTGTTGCTGACAATAACACATATTTTCGCAAACAAGGTGGAATTATTGTGATAATGCTATTTGTGTTATATACCTAGCTATTTTCAGACAATTTAATACCATCCAGATACTTAACTGAAACTCATATCAAAACAAAACATTTTAGTTTGAACAGTATTATAAGGAATGAATTGAACTGCATATTAATCAGCTTATATGCAGCGTATGAATATAGAAGTTTATGAATGAAGCAAAACGAAACAACAGTCACTCATTGATTGTCACTACGAACAATGTCAATAGTATGAATTCTCAGATCCATATAATAATAATAATAATGAGGACTTTGTATAGCGCCTAAACATTAGACAACACCTATAAGATAAAAAACATATATAATGATATGATTACAAAAACAAACACCATGAAATTAGAAAACATAAAAAAACATGCTGAGAAGGTAGGAAACATTATTAGGCCTTTAAGTTTGTTCTTGCAGTCGAAAAAAGTGAGTTTTGAGAGCACTCTTCAATTGGATCACTGTGTCTTTGTGTCTAAGTTCAGTGGGCAATTAATTCCACGTTGCTGGGCCCTGGTATGCAAAAGAACGCCGTCCATATGACTTTGTTTTCATAGTGGGAATAATGAGTATACGATTGTCAGAAGAGGAGCGTAAGTATCTTGCTGGTGTGTACACATGGGTGAGGTCGGATAGGTATGTTGGACTAGAGTCCGACAGTGAAACGTAGCACAGAGAACAAATTTTATGTTTGATTCATGATCGAATGGATAGCCAGTGTAGGGTACAGAGCAGTGGGGAGGTGACATGACATGTTGGTGCAATGTGAGTGTACTGTCCAGAGTAACACCTAGGTTTCGTACAGATTGTGTGAATTTAATGTTGGTGTTGCTGATATTTATTGTTTGAGGTAAAGGATGTGAATGAGAAAGCCTTTGTGTTGTGATCAGAATTGCCTCAGTTTTATCATCATTCATCTGCAGCTTGTTATATGTCATCCATGATTTCACATCAGAAATGCACCTCTCTACACCTTGGATGGCAGCATCAACTTCAGTTGGGTGGCTAGATTTGTATATTTGGGTGTCATCAGCGTACAATTGGTGAGACAGTGGATGATGATCTATGACACTTGAAAGCGAATGAGTGTATAGAATGAAGAGAACAGATCCAAGAACAGACCCTTGTGGAACACCACAACATAGATCAACTGGGCTGGAGTGTATTCCATTTGCAGATACAACTTGTGTCCTGTTGACCAAGTAGGACTTGAACCACAGTAAGGCTGTATCATGAATGCCAAATGCATGCTGGAGACAGTGAAGTAATATATCATGGTATATTGTGTCAAATGCTGCAGACAAATCAAGGAGGGTGAGGACTGTAATCTTTCCGCTATCCAACTCAGGGAGAATGCCATTAACTACGTTTCGAAGAGTAGTTTCAGTGCTGTGGCAAGGGCGATATGCAGATTGTACATTGCTTAAAAGACTGTTTGAATTCAGATGAGATACAAGTTGGGATAGAACAACATTTTCTAAGATTTTTGATATGAATGGGAGATTAGAAAATGGGCTGTAGCTCTTTAAATCGTTATGGTCTAGTGTTGGTTTCTTCAGCAGAGGCTTTACAATGGCAGGTTTGAAAAATGATGTGGATTCCCCGGATGAGAGAGAGGTATTAATAACATCAGTTAGTGAAGATATTACTGGATCTAAGCACTCAAGCAGCAGTGATGTTGGAATTGGATCAAGTTCACATGACTTTGGTGCACAATTCATCAGGATTGTACGTACGAAATCCATAGAGACAGGTTCAAATGCTGCTAATGGTTGCCGTTCAAATTCTTTATCCCAACTGTATGGTGACGACGAGTCAATTGAAAGTGTGTTGTCAAATTTATCTATAATGATTTGTACTTTGTCACGGAAGAAATTTGCAAACATGTCCGGAACGTCGACTTGAGAGAAGATAGTTGGAAGTGGTGTAGATTTGTTCCTTGACATTAGCTTGTTAGTAATCTTGAAGAGCTGTTTGCAGCTGGAACTTCCCATGATCTTAGTAGTGTAGTGGGCTGATTTCGCTGCATGGACTATATTTGTGACCTTCTTCTTAGCGGCTTCATACATTTGCTTATGAAGTGTGAATCTAGTGGAAAGCCAAAGCCTCTCAGCTTTACGGCGGTCTCTTTTAGCAGCGCGAAGCTGGTTCCTAACACTGCTATACCATGGAGAACACTTTTGAATTGATACTCTGAGCTCGGTAGCTGGGGCATGTTTGTCGAGCAATGAACGCAGGCAGTTATCGAGTTGTTCTGCTGTAGGAGGTAAGCAAGTTGTTAGGTTTGCTTGGATGTCATGCATTAGTTTGGTTCTATTTATCATACGGAGGTTTCTCTTATTAGCAGATAAAGGTGGAGGGTTAGGAACTGATACATCAAGATGGCATATAATGCAGAGGTGATCTGATGCAAAGTCATGGGATACCAGGGAGGACCGTAGAATGTTATCATCAGGTATATGAAGAATCCAGTCTAAAATGTGACCATGTTTATGGGTGGGTTGGTTAACTGACTGTTTGAGGTTGAAAACATTAATGGAATCTATGAGTTTTGATGTGTTTGGGTTTCCGGGACAGTCAAAGTGAAAGTTGAAATCTACAAGAATGATCAGGTTGCCGTCTATCGAATTTCCATACTCCAGGAAATTCGGAAACTGCTGCAAAAAGAAAGATTCAGTCAGCTTGTTTTTTTTTCTACTAGGAGGAGGGCGGTATAGGCAGAAAAAATGGACTGACCTTTGCTCCAGTGTGAGTGTGGTTTGGACAGTTCAAACGATGTGTGGTCGAAATTGAATGTTGTGGTGCGGTTAAGACGTTTGATCATGGAGTTCTTTGTGATGACAGCAATTCCACCTCCGCGAGAGTTAAGGGGGAACGACTTGATGGAGTAACCAGTGGGTGTTAGATCCGCACACTTGGGTTCATCGCCTGATGTTTTTAGCCATGTTTCTGTCAGGAAAAAGACGTCAATATTCTGGTCGTTGATAAAATTAACTATTTCTGTGGGCTTTTCCGGTGGTCCTACTGATTGGGCATTGAATAATGCAATATGCAGAGGTATCTCTTGGATAGTTGACACAAAGGTTGACGAATTAATAGGGATTTGAATTAGGTAATTCTAAATTAACGGTCGAATTTGTTTTAAACTGTTGAGCCGAAATAAGGAAGATAACTGGAATTCTTCTTCCTGTTCTACGCCTGCCAGCTTTGAAACAACGTTTCTTTTTTCGCTTCTGTTTACATTTAGGAAATGATGAATGTAGTCCCAGTTCGTTTAGTCTAGAGCACAATGTAGTGTGGAGAGCCAAGGAGTGATCATTTAAAGCAATTAATGAGGGTCCATCATAGCATAAACGGATTGACTGGCGAATATCACGTGATGGCGGTTTGTTCAAAAACAGTGGAGCAAGACAGCTGAGAAAAAGTCTAATTGTTCTCATTTCCAAAACAAGGAGATGACGAAACACATACGAATTGAACAGCCAATACATAATGAACACAATAAAGTAGATGAATACATGCAACAAGCACAAATATCATGAAAACGGCACTAAAAAACGGAACAGCTGCTTCAAGCCGGTTAAGCGATAGCGGCCATCTTGTTCATATCAAGTGTTTTACAAGGGACATAGCATGACAAAGACAGCGTCAGTTTCACAGTTACTCCAGCTTGAGACAAATTGTTGGAACTTGATTATCCAGAGATATTACAGAGAATATTCATCATTTGTTTATGCATGTGAAGAACGGATGCGGCATTGTATATATTAATGACGTATGTAAATAACGAAAACCAGTATTAATAGTTCCCGTTTTCTGAATGAATTAAACATGTTAAACAATTTCATCGCAATCCTTTCTTTTTGTTCTGTTCCTCTCTCCCCTATTATACATAAAGGGCAACATACGCAGAAATATGGAGTGAGAGAGAAAAACTAATTGGGTTGGATGAAAACCTTAAAACTGAACTTGCACCAAGTAACCTACAAGAATATGGTTCGTTTTAACGGTATGTTTACACTTTCTTTGGGATCTATCCAGTGTTCACAATATCCAAGACACAGTTGCTATAGCCTATTCTTATGTTACGTGTTTAGGCTCGAATAAACAGTAACACAAGAAAGAGTGAAAACAACAAGCTTTGAAAAATTTAACAAATAATTTACTTCCTTTGAAAAATACTGTAAAAATAAAAAATAAAAAACTTACAGTTTCAAAAATCGAATCCAAAAATAGTTCAAGAATAATCCACGAATAATATTTTAGAAGTCCTAATAATAAAATGTTCTAAAGATTTCAAGTTAGAGTCCCGACGAAGACTCCAAGACGGAAGGCGATGACGTTTGCTGAAACTTGTACTGTGTTGAAGTCTACAGTTCCTTGTAGAAACATATTAATTAATCCTCCGGTTTTTTAAGTCCAACTAACACTTTTAGAAAAGGTCTTTGTTCAAGAATTCTGTATGAGTACAAAATATTTCCAGAGAAACGGATTACTCTTTTAGAATCCAAAAAATTACAGTAAAACTCAAAAATTCAAAACTTGTCACAACAGAAGAAAACAACTTGACACCAAGTGTTTAAAAACCCAAAGCTCTGAAATCTCTCTCTAAACATTACTATTGATACTAGGTATTTCGCAATTTTGGAAATGCCTAATCGCGAAATAGAGGATCATGTGGTCATGTTTACATATAAAAATTACGTAGCCCCTGTATGTCCTTGATAAGAACCAATCATTTTACCCCGAGAATAAAAGTTGTTTACTTGACCCTCAATCAAGACAAGGAACTAAGTCAAAAATAGAAACATTGTTTCTATTATTAGGTATTTATAGAAAGATTCAGATCAAACTGTGTTTTCTGGAAAATATCAAATTCCTTGTAAACAAAATTACATTACATTGACATGTAAAGAAAATACAAAGATTCCAAAACCCAAAAACAATCAAATCAAATCAAACACGAATTAAATCAAATATAAATTAAATCAAATATACGTAACACCAATCGACACTATAAGATAAATTTGTCGGTTACGAAGTACACATACTGTAACGTTTGTAATGCTTTATTGTTGTTGCTGTTGTTTCTTAAACCTATTATATTGTTCTAAAAATATGTTATTATTATTTAAATATGAAAATATCCAAACGGTGGCACTCTCTCTCTCTCTCTTTCTCTCTCTCTCTCTCTCTCTCTCTCTCTCTCTCTCTCTCTCTCTGGACTATCGTAGCAAGACACTGTCAATATTCCATGAACATACTAGCGTTGGGGATTTTCGCTTGTGGCATATGATGATGTTTCTGGACCTATAAATGATGCTAAAGTTAACTCAAGCCGTCCAGAAGGAGAGAGAGAGAGAGAGAGAGAGAGAGAGAGAGAAAGAGAAAGAGAATTTAATTAAAGCAGAAAGATAACATAGATCATCTGTAAATGTAATAACATATTTTAAATGCCTCTTGTTGGTTCGTCAATCCCTTAGTTTCTATTCTTGGCTAATTTCCATACTCTAAAATGTCAATTCATGTGTTCATTGTGTACCAGAAGCTAACGTGTTCGTAGTGCTTTACTTTCTTCATAAAAACAATCTTTCATATTTAAAACAAAAGTGTGTCTTATAGTGATTTAATCAGTGTGAATAAAAATAGAAACTTAAAAAGAAAACAATCAAATTATCAATTTGCAAATGTGGTTTTGAATAACAAGAAAAGGTATATAATATTTTGTAGCGGACACACTCGCAAGGATGTGAGGAGTTCATTCACTCGGTCAATTTACCATTGCACGGAGCATATCTTGACTCTGTTCAAAGCGCAAATATGTGTATCTGTATGTTATGTAAATAAAATGTATGCATAATATGTTCGATGTATCAGTGACATACCACTCGTTGTTTAAATGTTTCATTAAAAGGAAACAAGAAAACTTGGCAAGCCTCGGTTTCCATTAATTAAAAATGTATACATCTCGTGGTATATCATTGATAGAGCGTACATCCTATGCATAAATTCTCTCTTTCTCCACACACACACACACACACACACACACACATATATATATATATATATATATATATATATATATATATATATATATATATATATATATATATATATATATATACCTTAATAATAACATGGCATTTAAATTGTTGGTATAAAGCAAGAAATATTCCAGTACTATTGGTATATCAAATTGTGATCCGCCAATGACACAATAATATGAATATATAAACACTCTTTCCACTGCAGGCCCGTAGATCAATGATGTATTTCCAATCATTTATGACCTACGAGAAAATGATAAAAGTAGTAATGGTCCCCGTTTTCTAAATGAATTTAAAATTGTACACAATTTCATCTCAATCCTTTCTTTCTTCCGTTCCCCTCTTCCCTATCATGCATAAAGGGCAAGATACGCAGAAATATGAAGTGAGAGAGAAAAACAATTTGGGTTGGAATCAAAACTTTAAGACTGATCTTGCAACAAGTAACCTACACGAATATGGTTAGTCCTAACGGTATGTTTACACTTTTCTTGGGATCTATCTACAGTTTTCATAATATCAATGATACATAGTTGCAACAGCCAGTCGACAATATAAGTTAAATTTGTCGGTTACGATGCACCAGTACTGTAACGTATTTTTAAAGCTTTATTGTTGTTGTTACTGTTGTTTCTTAAACCGATTTTAATGTTCTATAAATCGATTATTATTATTATTTAAATATGAAAATGTCCAAACTGCGCACTTCTCTCTCTCTCTCTCTCTCTCTCTCTCTCTCTCTCTCGACCATCGTAGCAGGATACCGGCGAAAATCTATGATAACACGAGCGTTGCGAAATTTCGATTGCGGCATACGACGATGTTTCTGGACCTATAAATGATGGTAAAGATAAGTCAAACCGTCCAAAGGTAAGGAGAGAGAGAGAGAGAGAGAGAGAGAGAGAGAGAGAGAGAGAGAGAATTTTATAGTTAGTAGTAATGTTAATTAAAGCATAAAAATACTTAGATCCACCGTAAATATATTAAAATGTTTTAATTACCTCTTGTTGGTTTGTCATTTTGCTTAGGTTCTATTCCACGCTAATTTCCATACACCTATAAGTGAATCCCTAAACTTTCGGTGTGTACCAGAAGCTTACGGGTTCGTAGTGCTCTACTCTCTTCATAAAAACAATTTTTCATGTTTAAATCATAAGTGTGTCTTATATTGATTTAATCAATGTGAATATAAATAGTATCTTAAAAAGAAAACAATCAACATATCAATTTGCAAATGTGATTGTGAACAACAAGAAAAAGGCATAAAACTATATTTTGTAGCGGACACGCGATCTGACGAGTTCATTCACTCGGTCAGTACACAGTTGCCCTGAGCATATCTTAACTCCGTTCAAAGGGCATAATGTGTGTATTTGTATGTGATATAAATAAAACATATGTGCGCTGTATCAATGACATATCACTTCTTGTATAAATGTTTGATTAAAAGGAAACGAGGCAAGCCTCGTTTCATTTTAATGGAAAATGTATACATCTCGTGTTATTGATACAGGGTACAAATCACCTCTTTCAGCAATACTAATATTATGCGATTAAATGTTATATTATTGACATTGTTATGAGATATATGGTAGGGCATTCTATTCACATACTCTATAATATCCTTGTCTTGAAAAATTCTTTCACTTCAGATCAGAGAGATGCTATTACACAGGCATTTATGTGATGGAATTTTCCAACGAAAAAAATACTTTCTTCTTAGTACATAAAAGAGAAAATTGGTGAAATAAATCAGAACTGCTTCCTTCTTCCAAGCAAGGAAAACACCAGAACAAATTCAATTGTCGATAAATTCGTTAAGAAGATAAATTTCTCTAACTTCGTTCTTAAAAATACGATAATGAAGACCTCCAATCAATTATCTTTTCCTCTCAAGCGTCAATCCCATTTTCCAATCAGTAGTATTCGTGTCTCTGGTGAATCACGCCTCTGGCAAGAATTTCCTTCTCTTCTTTGGTCACTTTAGACTATTTATCAGAAGAGTGCATACAATGCCAGGATTGTAACAAGATTAGAGTGGTGATGATGATGATGATGATGATGACGATGATGATGGTGGTGGTGGTGATGATGATGATATGTATTGAATCTTCTGTTCCAAACATTAAACAAAGAAAACAGTGAATTGGTAAGACCATTATTGGACACTCAACTCAGTCTGTGATCAGTACGAGGGACTGTGTTACACTTTCACTTAATTCTCATCTCAAATTGTGAACACTGCATAATTGATTGCGCTGGCATCCAAGAAGGCATACTATAGCTAGCGGGAGATAATGCTAGAATTGTAGACACAATAGGTCAAGTTCACATTACATGCAAGAAGGGTACTTGCTAATAATATTGAAACAAATATAAAAAAAATTCAATATAATTACTAAGAACTTTTCAATCGTTGTAAAATAGTGACTAAATCGAGTGTCTTAATAAACAATATTTTATGATTTATTTGCTAGCTAGAATATGATGGTGCAACCTATTTTACCTACAGTTGGACCATACCATCTTATATGTACGATATTATTTACATAAACACATTGCGGATTTATCTCATTCGACATCTAGAAACTCCTGATAAAAGAAAATGGTCATTAATAGAAAGAAAGGAACTACCGGCTTAAATAAGATTGACACATAAAGGTAATCGATATGCTTGTCGGGTCTCAGAGAACTACGAGAACTCCGGTCGAATCATACCAAAGACCGATCAAATAGTTCTAGCAGCTGCCTGGCTTGCCGCTAAGAATTAAGAGGTTAGTGTAAGGACTGGTCGGCCTGGTTTCAGGATAATAGGACTGGGTGGGACATGATGCTACATGGCTGCGGGATGATGCCACAGTGCTAGACATCACTATAAACTGCAACACTGCAGACATAGTAGCTATATGACAATGTCTGTTTTAAAGCTACCTTAAAAATCCGAATCACACACATACACACACACACACACACACACACACGCGCGCGCACGCACACACACACACACACACACACACACACACACACACACACACACATATATATATATATATATATATATATATATATATATATATATATATATATATGTGTGCGTGTGTGTGTATGTGTGTGTGTGTGTGATTTGGATATATATATATATATATATATATATATATATATATATATATATATATATATATATATATATATATATATATATATATATATATATATATATATATATATAACCAACACCAGTATCTCCTCCCAACCAGCTGTCATCCAAAACACTGCATTAGGAACATCCCATATAGCCAGGCACTGAGGTTACGCAGAATTTGCTACGACAATCAAAAATTCCATGAAGTTTCGGAAGAGTTATATAAACATATCTAAAATATTTCATTGTTTAGTCTTTAGAATATGAGCTTATGGTGTGGTTGTCTGAGTGTGTTTCGGCGACAGCGTACAGTGAGTAATAAGGTCTTGGTGATGATCCGGAAGTGAAACGTGTTCAATTGCACGCTGGTTTGTTTACAGCATGCCTCTCAACAAAAACAATGCCGGTGGACCTATGAAAAGAACTTCACTGTGAAGTTATGTTTGAAGCTATTTTAGATTAATATACGATCTGTATTGATTTTCAAACAGTGGCAATTTCGGTACTGATAAACAAATGTAGAGGATATATAGTAAAATTAATTGTGTTCTGGGTCCATAAAATGTCAATATAAACATTTTTCAGCATCCGCAAGAAGTAGAAATAAACTAGTTGAAAAATAATAAATTTAAAGGTTTCATTCCTGTAGAATTAGTCATGTTAAGTTTTGCAAACAGAACGGTTTTTCTGTCTTATTTATTTTTCTTATCTATGTTTTGTATTTGTCTTTAAAAAATACTCAGGCTTGTTTGATACATGTACTAGTTTTGCACTGTTGTTCGTTGTCAGTTTATTGAATTCATCTTAATCTATCCCTGACACACGTGATCCCTTGCTGGATCCAGTGCTCTGGAAAGGACGATATAATTACTTGGCCACCGGAGCGGTTTAAGCGTTGATAAATATATAAGCACAATCAATTCCTCTCTTGACAGTTCATTTAGAATTACAAATTATTGTGTCATTTGAGAAAAATACACTATCTGTATTAATACTTTATACTATTGTAATACCTACTTTATAAATATCGGGCTCGGCAAATGTGGATATGTGAGAAAGCTTGCCGGTAGCTTCTCGTGGCTCGGTGGTTCTTTCCGGGGTTTTCCCGGGTTCTTCCTCCACCAATAATACTGGACGCCATGTATAGCCTATCTTGTGCTGAAAATGGCGTTAAACCCTATAACAACAACAACAACAACTTTATAAATAACTATTTTCAATACTAATATAACACTTTATTCACCACCCTCACCATGATAAACTCATAGTTAATATCATATTGTACAATATTTTGTTTGTATGTCTAGATTGTTCTTTCTTGAAATGTACAACTGAAGTTGAAAGTTCCGATCGAACGGATAACAAAATGCTTGATCCCTTTCACGTACTGCAGCCATTGGAAACAGGAAACAAAAAACTTACTTAAAATATATCATAATTATGCTCCCAAATTTGTTTTTCTTTCTTTTTTCTAACTTTATTAGACACTCAATACTGAAATTCCTTTTGGCGAAATGATGCCAGCTGTGCTTCCATCAACTACTGCATGGTTGTTCACGCAAATAATAATAGTATTTTCTATGAATTATGAATTATTTACCAATGAAAAAAGAGCAAATATATCCTCAAGAGGACGCAATTATTCTACCATATTAAATTATGATTATCGGTGGATCGCAAATTACAAAATCCAGTTTTATAGTTATGCATACTACTGTTTATGTGCATGGACACTGGTTAACAATGACTTCGAGCTGAGTGTTTAACATCTGTACAGTTATGTATGTTGATTACTCACTCGCAATACACAAACTTTCAAAATTGATAAACTATTTTCTCCAGACGGATATATGTCCTCTAGTTAAGATAAACTTCTAGGAATTTTGTGTTGGATATAGAATTAATGTTCTCTCACTTTAGCCATGTTGTAAAATTTATATTTCTAATTTACAATATATAAATACAGGAAGAAAAGAGACATTCTCATCGGCTGGAAATAGCGTTATAGTCATTATTGTGTTTATCAATTGTAATTTTCTTTCGTTTTACTTTGTCGCCCTGTGGGCCGACATATCGCTAATAATGCTACTTCAATCAAACAGTCTTTGTAGAATTTGTTCTGTGTAATTATGTTGGTTCCACTTTCCATCGACATCTTAACAATTTGACCCAAATGTGCAAAGTTACTAATAAACTCTGTGATAATTCCTTAATTGAAATTGCCATCCAAAACGTTTTGACACTGAGATACAGAAATGCAACTCACATCGTGTGCAACATTTTGATAAATGACTATTCGATGACATACTATTCAGATAATGAAAATTGTTATCGCTTGTGGAAGTAGATAAACACGTGGCTATATTGTGCAACTCAGTAAATCTTATCTATAATCGGATTATCGTTCCGCATTCTGCCAGACCAGACCTTTGACCTTAACCACCGAAAATTACTCAGCATTTAGTCAATCGGAGGAAACACTTGCATGCATAGAAAGGACAATTATATCATATATATGATGATCATTTGTGATCAGGACAGGAAAGAAACCATACAAATGTGTATAAATTCTCACTGACCTGACAAAGGTCAATTTATTGAAACACCTTAACATGTAAATTGATTACTAACACGTTTTTTTTTTAAAAGTGAAAGTAATGCATCTACAAACAATACTTCAAAAGCAGTGGATGGAGTAGGTAAATAGTAGTAAGAAAATCACATTATGTGGATTGGACATTAATTTTTTTAGTGCAAAACATCTATAATATTGTCAGTATAAGATCACCAGCTCCCGCTAAGAAAACAAAATAAACAAAAACAACATATTAGACTAATGAATAATATCTTAAGATAGCAAAACCCCTCAATGCAGAAAACGTGTAGGAGCCCCCCACCCCACCCCCACACCAAAAACAACAAATTTGCTTTGAGAAGTTTTCGGTTTACGAAGCTTTTGTACCTGTGAAAAATGTATTTTTTTTCTAAGTGCTTGCATGACGAAAGACAAAGACATTATATATAATAGGGCATGATATAAGACTATCTTTAGTCCTAGCTTGGTTAAACCATTGCCACACAAGATCATTGTATTTGCCAATTTTTTTAGGCATTGTTGTAACGACGCTTGTCGGCATCAGTGTTGTTTCCAAATTCGATCTTGTAGAACTCCACTTTATTACGACAACAGTATATGTTACTATGTTGGGTGTTTCTTGAAAGTAGGCTTGGTATGGATTGATACTAACTGATCCTACTAATTTTATCCTGTAAGACTAGTTCAATCGTCCCACGCCTAGTTAATCAAACCTCAATATTTAATTAAAAGCGCAACAAAAATGTTCTTTTGATCAGTAGACAAATAAATGGCATACATTTTAATTAGAAAAGAAAGGATAGATATAATCATTCTTAATTGGCTTACCTACACGGATTTAGTTGATAATAACTCGCCTTAAAAGCTGTTTATGGTGCAAATACCTGGGATTAACCTAATGTCGGATCTAATCTGTGTTGGCGTGCGCGTCAAGTATTGTTTAAATCTAGCCATCCTTTCGGACATTTTCTGGGTCTTTGCCTCACAGTATTTGATAACCGTAATAATCTGTTGCAGCGTTTGTCAGGAACTTGACGCCTAAAATACTTTTTCAAGTTTGAAGTGAGTTTTAGTGTTATTGGTGTTGTTTTGTGCATTTAGTTGAAATTTGGGATCGAAACTTGTTTCAGTTTTCTAGAAACAAATAATGATATTAAAGAAAGAATTATTCCAGACTCCTAAAATAAATTTGGTCTTTAGGGGATTCCGTTTATACGGAGATTTTGGTTTTGAAGAGGTTCGCTTTACATACTTCTTAGCATTTATTTCTGAGGTATCCGTCTAAACTATCCAACAGCTTGAGGATGATATTTTTATTACTCCATAGGTGACTTCTTAAATCAGTAGACAGTATATACTGGCCTGTTTTATTTAAAAACGCAACAAAATAAAACAGAATTAAATTCGGCACATTGACAATATGCCAGCATATATGCTGTGAGATCACTCATCTGGCACACTGATAACGTTAGCGCGCATTTTAGCGATTCTACGAGATCATTGGATCATGCACAGTGAATATGGGCCTACAATATATGCATCCTTTTGGCCATTAAAATATAACATTACCTTAGAATTATTGTTTTAAATGTGAATACAGTCTCTGTAAAACGGTAATCTGAACTGGTATTTATAAAACATTAATAGAGGATATCCACGTTGAAATATTTCACGAGTGAAGTGGGGTATATTGCATTGACACGAATTCAAAGCCAGCTATGACAATACAAAATGTTTACGATCTTTACAAACTCTCACACTAGGCTAATTGCTGGTTAGTAATTTTTAATCCGTCTAAAAGAATATGCCCTTTGTTTATAAACCAACATAAACTTATTTCCCCAATTTGAATTCAATATTTTTTTATCAAACATTCATTTGGGAGTTCTCTTAACTTGCAATGGATACTGGTAATTTTTTTTACACTTTTTTTAATAAAGTTGTTCAATTTGACTCCAACCGTATCATGCACCTTACAACTTTAAGTATACTTTATTGAATGAAAATCTTTACAAAATTTATTTAAATTCGTCCAAAGTAGGAATATGACCTGAAGTGGGGTAATCATTATCCATTATCGATGAAAACACTAGAAAACAACACAAAATATTTCTACCAGCTACGAACATAGTTTTGAAAAATATTATTCTTCTCTTGATAAAGTAAGAAAAAAATAGCTTTGCATTTATCGAATGTGCCATGGGTATTGAACCAGTTTACTCCTATCTTCTACACAAGATAAAAGTATGATCTACGAAATTTCGAGAACTTTGTTCAATTTTTCTTTCTTCATTTTTTACAAAATCTTATTCCTCATCTATGATGAGCAACTGGAATGATTTATCCATACCCACAAGAAGCAGTCAGACTATAAAATCTTTCAAAAAGGAAGCATTTTATCACAGGCCCTTCTACTTCGCTTGCGGCAATTGGTTAGTATTTATTATTAGCTCCACTGAGATAGAATGCAGTATTTTAAACTACGATCACTTTCAATATAACTTAATTTCTGATAAACTTGTTCGTGTAGGTACAGTACTCCATCGAAGACGATGATCATATCATGTCTTTGTCCTGTAGGTCTTGCTTCTGTAGGTACAGTACTCCATCAAAGACGATGATCATGTCATGACTTTGTCCTGTAGGTCTTGCTTCTGTAGGTACAGTACTCCATCAAAGACGATGATCATGTCATGACTTTGTCCAGCTATATGATGAGCATTTAAATATAGGTTTCAAACATCTTCTTTCCTCAGCATACATGTTTACTTATCAACTCATTTAGTTTTTAAATTGAATTTCACTTCGCTAAACATAATTAGAAGTAACCGCAGAGTTTTGTTTAAAAAACGAAGATATTCACTCAGATGTAAGTTACTTTTGTATGACTCTTACTGCGTTTTATTCGCTTCACCCCTGATCAATAATTCCATTAAGTAATCACTTCAAGAACACCTGCGTGTCTGTCTGTATAGCATTTATCAGTTGTATATACTGATTATTTGGAACTGAAATTATCAGCTATAATAAATAATATCTGAAGCTGACAGACCACAATAAGACCCACCTCTTCTTATAATACTGCACACATTTATCTCGCATACATAAAATCCTTTCTATAACGAAGACGAACAGGTAACTTGGCAAACGGTGGTCCAGTCATTATGCCATTTATCAATTTACCACCTGTGGAAATTTAATACTAACGACCATGATTAATGAAGTTCCTAGTTTTTGAAATGATAGGGCATATGGCATTCATCTTTTGGCCTACTTTTCCTTAAAAGAATCAATTTCATCTGTTCGAAATAAATCAGTTTCCTGATAACATTGTCTAGTTGCCAAGTGATTGCTATGGCTACTTTTTCCTACACAACTCTTATTACTGCAGGAAATTACGACTGCCCGGTTAGGATGACAAAGATGTTAGCTGTTGGAACTGTCTTTGAAGTTCCTTTATTTTTGCCTTAAAAAAATTCCATTATACCAAAGTAATTCACATACCAAGCTGTTTGTAAGTACTGTATACAAACGCTCTTGTATTTTAATACTACGGAATTGGTGGAGTTGTATGTCGATTTAACAAGATGTTGATTCCAAGTTTTAATATACTCTGTTATGCATGTTTTACACTTGTATCAACCTATGCCATAAGAGTAAATGCTAAGTTGTTTTTCAACGTTTCTACTTGGATATATGAGGTTCCAGAGGGTGTAACAGACATAATCATAGATAACAGCTCTGCGTTTGGTGGTTCTGGAAAGGTCAATTACACACTGTCTGGTGAGTATAGGATTTGCTGCAAACGACGTTCACGTGCAAATCATGTTTGTTTATTACTTTTGCTTCTTTTAAAAAAGTTTCCAGGTGGGTGTCGCTACTTATAAATTGCCATATATATTGCTATTATATAGAAAGTGTACTGCATGCTTAAAGACATATGCAGTTAGGCACTTGAAGATATTGTTTTCTCTACAGCAAACAATGAACTCAGAACTTTCGCGCACCTCTAGGCTATCTTAATTCCCAGGAAATTAGTTTCTCAATAGTACACCTTAGGTAATTTGATTAATTAAAACGTCTTGTATTTGTAGTTTTATGGTAGAATAAGAACGGATACATTTTATTCGATATCACTTCATGTAAGATACATGTTTGAAGTTATCGGATGTCAAGGCAAGATCATTTATTTTACTAGAATATCTGCATAACAAATTATGTACATTTTAAAGCCTTTATTCGCGGATTGTATTCATCTTGAATAGAATACAAAAGCTTTGCACATGTCTATGAAATCATTGTTTGTTCACATCTTAGATATAATAAAGGTCTTTCATGGTTCTGGGAAAGACTTTTTTATTCACTGTGTTGTTTGCATTTTGAATATGACAAAGGCCTTTCATAGATCTGGGAAAGACTTGCTTCTTCCATCTGTTGTTTGTGCATTTTGATATGACAAAAACGTTTGACATATATCAGATAAAGTAATGCTTCAAATCGTTCGTAGTCTTTTGAAGAATGTTTCCAAATGTACCGATGATATTTGTTTTGTGTATTTGTTAAATGTGAAACGTTTTAATATGATCAGGAGTTCAGATAATCTGATTAACTTAAATCGTCTGAGAGGAAAACATAGCATATAGAAACGCAAAGTTAAAAAATAAAACCTGAACATACATGGTACAAAGGGTTGTACTACATGACTGTTTTTCATGATGATCTACAACAGTAAATTATGAATAGATATGTTATGTCTAAGCCTGGCTATATGTATGGAGTTTTGTTCATAAATTTTTAAAAAGTAGATATAACATATTTGTACCCATTGTTTACTATATTATTATTTTCATTTATTTTTTATAGTCAAAGGTGAAAATGTATCAAGTTTACCTTTCTTGATCAACCTAACCAATGGAATAATACGTCTTGTGGGTTCGCTGGACCGCGAACAGCGATCAGAATATAATTTAACAAAGACGGCATCCGACGAGAACCAAACTTTGTCACTGACGGGTATTGTTAAAGTAATGGATAAGAATGACAATGAACCAGTTTGCCCAGGCAACATAAAGTTCACAGCGCGGGAAATAGCACCTGTTAGAGAAGTAGTGGGCAGTTTAGGATGCACAGATGCTGACATAGGCAAAAATGCTGAAATCCTATATCAGCTTGATTCGTCAAAAGCATCAGGTAACTAATGTCAGTATTTTAAAGCTCTGTCTTGCTTTGTCTGCCTTGTATTACTTTATATGTAAAAAGAACTTATAAAGAAACGAGTGAAACTGTTCCTACCGTGCTCTTTTATTCCTTATGTTGTCACGAAATAATTATTTACTTAATGAATCCACTTGTTTAGCTATCCTTGAATACTTTCAGGAACATATCTTCCTTTCAAGGTAACACCCTTTGGGAATGTAGTTGTAACAGTTCCACTTGCATATAGAAGTTCCGGCAAGCAGAATACCTTCAGTTTTACTATTCGGTATAAAAACAGTGCGCATATGGAAAGAAACCGTACCACTCAGGAAGGAGAGTGGAAAACCACCAATATTACTGTAGTTATTGAACAGACAGGTAGGCACTCCTTATCAATCATGAAATCGCCTTGAATGTGTTTTTTTCTTCAAAACCCGTCTCCGCATTCAACATTTTCTTGCTTTCCTATAAAAGGTTAAACATATCAATTAAAACATTTGAAACAATCTCAGCTGGATGACTGAATATCATCTCAAGAGATAAAACATAGTTCTAATAAAATAATGATATATCCATCTTTATTTTATCTTGAAACTCTAACTACAGATGTAATAAAGATAACATGTGTAATATTACCGTTTCTGCACTATTTTAGCAATGAGTTTATTATAGCGGGTGCAATATTGATTTTGACAAGTTTGACAAGTTCCACTGTTAACCAACGACGTTCGTTAGGGTTTATTGTTAGTTTAATGTACGGTTAAATATTCAGTGCTTGTGTTCAATGTTAGTTTAAGCAATGTTAACACATTAACCCCTGGAGGTTTTTGCCATTTATGCCTGAAAATCGAGTAGGAAACACATTTTGAAAGCTATTTCTGAATAGACTCGAAAACACCAAATCCCTGGTCATCTTTCAATAAGATGCTGTCTAGTTGTGTTAGTAACGTCGTTTTTCGTTGGCTATTTGACTCGCGCATGAGCAGAAGGGTAAAAGTTGGACTTTTTTGTTGCTAAACGGAGCCGTTATTTTTGTATGGAGACCACTCTTTATTCCAAATGCCCATCTTATCCTACTTTTTGCAAAGGCTCATCTGTCTGTTTGCAGTTCATACCGGTTTGCCTTAGATCTGAGACCAAAAAGTCTAAAATCCGGACACAAAATGGGATTCAGAATTTTGCGTAAAAAAAAGTCGGGTCCAAAAAATGAGGTTTTTCTATCTGTATTTTGTAGTGCAACTAGATATTCCAGATTATTTGGTATCATTGTAGAGCTACATCTGTCTACCTTTCTATAATACCATCCACTTTAGTGTATCATGCACGACCATGACGCTACAGAGCTCGGCAGTAAGCTACTACCTCCTGCCCCGTTAAGTCGTCGCTAGGGGTTAATGTGTTAATGGTTTTAAATGTTGCATATTAGGGGTTAATATTAGTTTAAGTATGGTTAATGGTGTTACATTTTGAATGTTAGTAGCAATGTTAAAAGTTCGTTGTATGTCTGAAAGAAAATAACTTTCTTTCATGTCCGTTCATAAGCTTCTGAAGATCTAACTTATGGTTTGTATTTGTCAGTTAAATCCTTTTTCAGTGCCATGTGTTGCACACATACTTGTTGAAAACGTCATATAGCTAATCGTTGCAGTCTTTACAGTTATTAAAAATAATTATTCACCAAGCATAGCAGACACTGCATTGTATCTCTAACTAATAATGATTTTTCACTAATCGCTATATTCTTAAAACTTAATGAAAACATACTGTCGTTGAGCACATCGATAAAGATTGCTTATTTTCAATCCTAAGCTGATTGAAAAATCTAAAAGAATCTTACTTATTAGCGATTTGAGATTTAATTCATCTTATAGTTATAAATATTTATCAAGCATACAGATCAGGTCCCAGTTTCACTTAAGATGTCAAAATTGCTTCCTCAATTAGAGATTTGTCAATGTCTATGTTAATACTCCGTTAGTAAAAATTGTTTTGGCATCGAACATTCAATAGGCATGAGACAATTAAATTTCCTTAAACGAGGCCTGGTTTGTCTTTGGATACATATTTAAAAATTCCTAACAGTTTAAGAATTCAGCAATTATTTTATCGACTCATAAAACGGATTCCATGCTTTTAAATATTAAAACTGAAAGTGAATTTGCGAAACCAATGTGGCGGTTCGGCTTGAGGTCTTTGTTTTCAAGGATCTCAAGACAACCTGCGTTGTAAATTGATAATTTGAAAACACGCGAATCCACAAATATGTTATCTCTACTCAAGCTAAGCACCATACATTCAAGAGGCACTAATTTCACACTTGCATAGTTATTCTTGTTTCGCATTCGTAAGCTTTATTAGTATGCATCTCAAAGCTGCCACGTAGTATAAAAAATGACTCAAAGGCTTAATACACATAATCATTCCTATCTCAAATTACTAAACAAATGCAAGTGATAAAATCCCAAGAGTTTATAAAAGTAGGAAATTTGATCGGATCCGGTTTATAAAAAGTAATCCATGCTTCCATAAAAATCCGAATAATGAATGACGCCTTTACTTATTACGTGGCTTAATTACTCTGTTTGAAAAACATCTTCCCGACACTGTCCCCTCATAATCAAGCTACAAATCACTAAAATGTGACAAAGTTATAAATGGAAAACTACTAGTATCACATATTGTAAGTGTGATACCTTATTTTAGTAAATTCTGCAACCTTATAACTGTACTGTCGAGTGTTTGAGAAGTATACATAGAAAGCGAAAGGTATTCGACTTACAGACGAAAAATAATAAGATTCTGGGACCCTTACAGAAAATAGGCAACTAAACAGCACAACAGAAACGCATTATTAATTATTATTATTATTATTATTATTATTATTATTATTATTATCATTATTATTATCATTATCTTTACGTGAAATACAGTGATATCAATAGGTATCATTTTAGTACTATTTTTATTCTAGGATGTTTACAGGGCTGGCAATTCGAGGCTTTGCAAAATAAAATATTACTATGGCATGATGTTGGGAGGCTGGACAGACTGACCCTAAAGGAATGCCAGCGTCGCTGCTCTGCTATGGACAACCCTCCCTGTAACACCATAGTCATGGGTCCGAACAATGACACCTGTATATTGTACGAAGAAACACTTTATACAATTCAAAACTTCGTACAGAAACGCGATTCCTTTACAATGTACAGAAAATATTGTATCACTGGTATGTTGTTTATATGTTCAAAATTAATTTGCTCTTTCTTTTTGTGCATAGATGAAATCTCCGACCAGTATCTGTTTTACTTCAACTAATAGTAATATTTATATACTAAACAGCGTAACGTAACTAATGTCTTTAAATTGTTTTAATTACTCCATTGAATATTTTGATACCTCAGTCATCAAATATGCTAAAATAGTCATTGTCTTTCAATTAGTTGAGTTGAACTATACCCATGAATAATATTTATAAAAAATCTTTGCTAAAGAGTAAAGTGCAAAAATAGATTAAACATTTTAAAATCTATAGCAACTTATTTCCTTTTGTCCATAATAACTTTCAGATCCACAGTCTTCGCCGACTATCAGGAAAATTCAAGAGAAGGTAACTTCTGTTGATAAAGCAGTAAATACATTATTGGACATTGTCATTAAAAATATTTAAAAAAATACATATTCAATTGACACATAATTAGCTTCATTTAAGAGTACAACTGAATCAAACTTATACTTAGTCAATATTTTATATATAATAAAATTAATTGAAAGTATTTTCTTTATTGTTGGTCTGTCCACATATATTGTTGTCTGAGCAGCTATTTAAATATCGATATTTTCATTAGATTCTAAATAAGGGATGATTAATGAGATGTCAGCATAGAGAATCTTAAACTGCAAGTTTAAGGAAATTATATCAAATAACCTATTTTGTCTAGTTGCCAGGATACGCCTATCCAACCGGAGAGAAGAAATCAGATGCTTCCACAACAGATTTTTCTCACAACACAGTTTCAAAGGTACTAAAGACTACTGGCTAATTAAGTGGTTATTACTCATCAATATTTTCATAAACTATTTTTATTCTTACATTCTCACATCGACTGAACATGCTTTTACCATATTATTGAATGAAATGCACTGATGTATTTAATCATAAACTGGCAACTATTAAGGACACCAATATTGCATATTTACCATTGTAATCCATCCGACCAAGAGCACATAACAACGAGCAATGTATATTAACTTACGAAATCTTATATTACAAATTTCACTTCCCAAAAAGTATCGAATACAATTAAATGTATCATAGTTTGTATATATGTTGAATTATCGATGTTGTAAACAAACAGAAATCAACACCTAAATCATTTATAAAAGTGAGTTTTTCACACTCAAATACATGATTGCTTTTCATTGATCAGCAGCCAAGCTCGCAGCAGACCAGTCTTATAAATCTTACCATTCTGTTAGACATATGTATGGAGATCAAAGACTTTTTACTTAATGACGGCGACAAAGTCCACACCGATATTTGGATGTCCGCAGATATTCTACACTACCTCGTACACCAGCTGGACAATAATTCACTTGACAGCAATTATTCAATCGACTTAATCAAGGTACTTCATACATTGTGTTATCACGTTTTAAACATTTTTCATAGCATTGGTTTGGTTTGCGTTGTTCATTTAGGTGTTTAATCAGACTTGTCGAATGAACGTTTGTTTGTAAATAAACCCATATAGAAACTATCCATTGAGAAATAAACGGACAGATTGCGCCATATCGCCGGCGTGTAAAGAGGCGTAAGGTCTTGTTTGTGAAGAACAAGAGTATGTAAATATATACCTTTAACAGCCCTACATGTAACTAATACCTGTAAGCAAGAAAATAGGGGTTCATGCAACATTTACCCAATAATTCGTTCTCCTCGGTTTTATTTTTACGCCATAACTATCAAACACTCTAAGAACTTGCATCCTGATAAAAATGGAAATTCTCCGCTCCAAACTAATTCTTACTTGTTACAAGTAGAAACACCTGTTTACAATATATATACATACCTGTTTAAAACACCTATATTCATTCATACCTGTTGAAAACAATACAAACCATACATACCTGTTTAAAAACATACGTACAGTTCAAATAATTCCTCCAATCAATATTCCAGCTAAAACAGATATGATCAAATATCAGATTTTGTATTTTCAACTGGCAATACCTTAATTGATAATTATAAAACTAGCTTATCTCCACTAACTACAGAAACTACGTCGGTGATTTATAGTCCGTAACTAAATAGTACAGACTACAAAAATAGTTATACGTCAATAGTCTCTAACTCCTAAGTTCTAAACCATGCACCCAAAGGAAGCGTTCAAGATGTCTTGGATTTGGAGTGCGAAAGATACATTTCACACTTTGGAGTGAAATGATTAAATATCAAGGTGACAGACAAATTAAAAAGAAGAAATAAATTACCACAAAATATATTAGTTCTCTATCATATTACATGACTAACCTCTGATGCTCTCTTGCACTTGGAATGTTCCCTCCACCCCCACTCCCATGGGATGCTTGCTTGGGCGGATGTGTCTTAATTTAGGGTACTATACAACATTGGTAAAGCTGAAATGAACACATATTATAAGAAAAATGTTGAGGTCAAGTTTTAAAGTTTACATTGACCTTGTACAAAGGTTAAAGGTCAATGCCATTAATGTCCTACTGGTACCAACAATATAATAAAATATAAATATGATGTGCTACACAATGGCTCCAACAGCTTCGTGTAACCTAAAGATTATGTTCCATTAACTGTTTTTACATCAAATACCTACCGACAAAGATGTAACTAAAATTGTGTTGACAACCGTCTTGTTTAAATAAAGGCCAAACAATGGCAGCAATTTTTAACAAGGACGAGATAAGTTGCTTTTAGGGTTAAATGATCAAGGTCACTATGATGTTCGGACCACTACTGACCAGGGTCTGCATACAACAATGTATTAAACACCTAACCGTTGTATAGTTGAGGATATTCTTGAATTTGCACGGCTGAGAAAGCAACGTTTGTCTTTTTAATAATGTAATTCATGCATCTATACATTTTCATTGATATGAACATTCATTAATTGATTCAGTCATGCCTTCACATTATCAGTAGTGATTAAGTCTTTATTGGCAGAACTTTTGCCAGAGGATTCATGGTTATTATAAAATAAATGTTTTATCTCTTTCAGGTAGTAAATGAAGCTATGAGCAGTTTACTTGATCCTAAAAATATTTATTTTTGGAAGATAAATCAAAAGGTAATCCTTTAAAATTGTCGAAACAATGATTGCTTTTTACGAAAGGAATCCTCCAAATATCATAGGACAATAACATATTGCTATGAAGTTACGTTAATATGGTATCCTGATGGGATACATTCCATTTTATAATCTGAGATTTCGATTATCCAATCCTTCAAGTATTGCTTTCATTACAGATCTGTTTCACTCATACTGGATAATCTATCTAATAGGCGAATATATTTTCATGTATTGTAAACTTGATAAATCAGATTTATTTGAAGATTTTTAGAGTGGAAATTTTCTTATTTAATTGTCTTCGGATTTAGTTAGTTCTACTGTAGTTTAGAATAAAGTAAGCTTTGATTGATTTCATATACTGTGACACCTTTGAGACCAATCTACTACGTATTGTTCCCCACGGAGTAATATGCAAGCACTATGGAACGTCAATCTGAAGAATTTTATGGTTTTGATGAAACTTCATTACACGTAGATTTGAGGCAAATATGCACTATTTCTTAAAATTCGCACGTTTAATGACATTGTTTACATACATTTATTTTGAAGTCAAGACAAGGACCAGACAAAATAATTGATGCCTACGAGCACTTGTCAGAGTGTCTTTCCAACGTAAAGCATGACCAGAACCTATCCCTCGTGACAGAACACATCTCAATATTTGTTATCAACATACGCCAAAGCAGTGTGGAGAAGAACCTAACCTTTGGTGTATCAGCTGGTGGAAATAATGCAATAATTCTTCCGCGAGATGTTATAAAAGCAGGTAATCGATATTTTTGTGTGTGGATGTGTGTTTGTGTGTGTGTTTGGGCTTTTGAGGGTAGTTTTATCACTACAATGTATGCAGTGTGGCAGTTTATAGTGATGTCTAGCCGTGAGGCATCAGGCACTATTCTTTACACCAGGCCGATCAGTCCTAACACTAACCGTATCATGCTGAACGTAAGCGAGGCAGCTGTAAGCAAGATTATTTAGAAGTCTTAGGTATGATTAAGCCGGGCTGAGAAACCACAACCTCCTGCTACCCAGGCGACCGCTCAAACCACTGGGACACTGGAGCGGTCGATAAATTTACAAGTTACATGACAAATAAATTATATTCCTGTTAAGGTCATATTCTGCAACTTGTAGGGTCTTTATTTTCTTCAATAACGAATAACGTAAGTATTCGTTTAAAAGGCAATTTCAACAGCCAATAATAGCAATCCAAATAAAGCAGGTCGGAGCAGTTTGCAGTTGGATCCGACTTATGGACGAGTATACATGGTATGTTTCGCTAGAATGAGTTAGAATTCGCCTTTGTTCAGAGTCTATAGTCTGAAGCTAAACCAACTACTGCATCATCTGGCTGAAAACGGCATCATCTATCTGAATTCAGTACATAGTGAGACTCTTGACACCTAGTGACCAGATGAGCGTGTACATGATAGTTTTTCACTGTAGGTTTCAGTCCGTTTGCTCGTTTTTCGCAAAGATAGTTTGAAATATTTTCTAGGCGTTTAGTATCTGAAACTGTCAGCGACATCGAGACCTGTACCACCGACGTAGATAAGCATTATTACAATGCAAAAGCTCAATAAATATAGACAAGTGTTATATATAATTGGTTCTCAGTCATTTACTTGAACAGAGCGCACTCAATCATTTCATTATACGGCCGGAAATTCAAACAATGTTCGGTATATAATTCAGGTTTAACTTTTGTTAATGTTTCAGTATTTTATATTATTCTAATATCGTCTTCATGTCATCATTTTATCACTGTTTTGTTTTATTTCATATTCTGTTATTTTCTTTCTATGTTTAATAGATTCATACAATGCATGTCTGGTGGTTGTCGTTATGAGTGGCGTTGAAGAAATACTACTTCCAAAGGCAATAGACCACGGAAAAGAATATTCGGATAGGTAGTAACCAATTATATTAGTTTCATTCATAACCGATAGAAACAATTTCTTACTCAATTACTCGTTTATCTCAATATATCATTACACGAGGTTTGAGTTTTGGGACATATTAGTATATTACTGGCATTGTGTGAAAGTGATTATAACATGGACCCACAGAGCATTTATGGAAATATATTTCCGATTGTCACACACACACACATACTTATATATATATATATATATATATATATATATATATATATATATATATATATATATATATATATATATATATATATATATGTGTGTGTGTGTGTGTGTGTGTGTGTGTGTGTGTGTGTGTGAGACCGGTTTCGCTTTATTGCTTCATCAGTCTAAATTCAAACTGAATTCAATATCATTGCTTACGTCATTAAATATATTATGCTTCTAAGTGATCAATGACATAAACATAATGACATAAACAAGATGACGTCGTTGCTTTAGCCTAATTGTCTTATTCTATAACGAATGATTGACATGGAACTATGCATATACAACAGGATTAATGATATTTTAATACATAAAAATACATAAAACTGGATCTTAAAGATACATATGTCTCTATTGATAACTATCTCATCAATATGTGAATAAATAAATAAACAGTTTTATTAATATTTTTATTATGTAAAATGCACATTTAAAAAACAATTAATATATATATATATATATATATATATATATATATATATATATATATATATATATATATATATATATATATATATATATATATATATTGAACATTCGTCAATAATTTATCAAGATGCAGACACACACACACACACACACACAAACACACACACACACACACACACACATATATATATATATATATATATATATATATATATATATATATATATATATATATATATATATATATATTGATAAATTATTGACGAATGTTCAATATTTCATCAGAACTAAATTTATATAATAAAAGGTATGGTGTGCATGATGCTTATTATCAAGTATTTTATAAATAATTAATCAAATATCTTGAGAAAGAATTTTAAAATTCCCTTTCATTTTAAAGAATTGGTAAACTTATTTTTATGATATTTTTCATTTTTTCAAATGTGCATTGTACATACAAAATATTAACAAAACTGTTTATCTCTATTTATTCATGAACGGTTTTCAGCCACTAACTATTTCTGCCACTATTTCAATCACTATTTTCGCCACACACACATGTAGTATTCAGGTATTCCAATGCAGAAGTTTTAATTTTTCGGCACAGTCTCGTTACGTTTCACTCTGGTCGCTTTGTGAGAGCCAGATGTGTACTATTGTTATTGTTTAACCATGTGTGCTAGTCCCATGGTGTCTATCTTAAATTTGTTATGTATTTTTGATTTAATTTATATCTGATTTAATTTAATTGTTTGTTTGGTAATTTCAATTTTTTTTATTCTATCACATCTTATAGTAAAGTAATTTTTTTATACTAGAATTTGAAATTTTCCAGAAATTAGTTTACCTGAGTGTTTTTTCATAAACACCTAATACTAGAACTTTGTATTTTTATGCTGACCTAGTTCCTGGCCTTAATTCAACTTTAGTAACAGTTGAATTAAACAACTTTCTTTATTAAATTGTATTTTATTCATTCCTAGTGTGGGCTGTTCGCGTGGAATCAAGGCTCTACTGGGTGTATGTGACATTTTACATGTAATAGCCTCAATTTCGAAATTCTGGCTTTACCGGAATCGCGCAGTAGTCAGGTTTAATACTGATGTTTTGAGAAATAGTCTCAGTTGTGCTTTTAAATCCTTAGAAATCCAGGTGTTATTTTGTCTGCTGTGACCAGTTGGAGTTAAATTTTATTTTTTTTCAAATTATTTGGATTCTAAGAGATTAATTCTTTTCTCTGGGAATATCTAAGTGCTCATACATAATTCTTGGACGAAGACATTTATTGAAATTTTATTCGGAATTCAAGCACCGGAATATTTTTTCCTGTGGTACAACAAGGAACTGTTGACACGTCAATACTATACTGGCTACAGTTTACGTCATCGCCTTCCGTTTTGGATTTTCGTCGGGACTCGAACTCAAATTCATTAGAATATTTTATTACTAGAACTTCTAAATTTTAATAATTGGATTATTCTTGGATTATTTTTCGATTTGATTCTGAAACCGTTAATTCCTTTTGTATTTTTACTTTGTTTTTCTAGGAAAATATAATTATTTGTTAAATTTTACTAAGCTTGTTGTCTAGACTTTTTTCTTTTTACTGTTTATGAGAGCCTAGCACGTGATAACACGAATGCCATTTCATGTATGTATGCACTTTCATGCATGTTTTACAAACTATAATTAAACTCGAATAACAGTGGAATCGCATTATTTTCTGCAGCGATATACTGCATCGATATCTGTACCACTGCAGAAATATCCTAATATATATTATAACCGCGAGCGTACCAGTACATCGGTGCAATAGCCTTTGAAGGTAATATGTCACAATATAGATGAATTAAAATTGCCTCTGTAATAAAACGTAATAAAGAGTTATTGTTCCTACTGTGTTTATTAGCCTACATCTGCTTGTCATTCGTTATCAGACTGGCTCTTTATTCAGCTAGAGAAACCACTAGTATCAGCCACAAAACATTAAAATAAAGATTAGTCCGGTATGATAGTATAACACGATAACTGATTTTTTATGCTGAACATTTCTGTTTTTATTTCGAATGAGGTAAAACTTATAACATTTAGATTTAATATCAGTGCAAAAATGTAGCATCCAATACCATAGCGATTTGCTTAGACCAAAGTGGGAGACGAAATCTTAAACATAAAACTATTATTTGAACTACAGGTACCTGTTTGGAAATATTTTAGGTTTCCAGGGGTCAAATAATTGCAACAGCAGTGTATCTTTAGTAACACAATCACATTCAGAATATGTATTCAGGTAATACAGAGACATTACGCGAAAACGGGTATGATATATTTATGTATCACTAAGACTTACGAGAAAAGACAAGACGGGAGTATGTAACGTGCTACATATGGTCTTTCAGCGTTTGTATTGTAATATTTATTGCGCCTCGTGCTAAGAATATGATGCATAATGTATATATTTTATCCCCATCCTTGTATCATGGCATGTATCTATAGCGACAAATTTATTTTCAGCTGGTGTTTCGAATAGTTTAACTGGATTCTCTTGTTCTTCTTGAACTAAGCATCTCTACCTTTGTCTTTTTAGGTCATTTAAATTGAAGAGCCACCTTATTTCCATCGTAGTGAACCCCAAACCACCGAACCCCTTCAGCACACCTCTATTCTTGGACATAAAAATGACAAATGTAAGCTACCTAAGTCTCCGTCAGAACATACTTTAATACCGCCTTTGTTTTCTGATATTTATTTTTCATACTGAACGAGCATATAATCCTTTAATAAATTTTAAGAACGTACCATTTACAAGTTTTGAAATGTATGATGGAGCAGATATATGACAACTCTGTGATGTCATTTTCCAAATTCGGACAGAAATCAAATACAAATAGTCCCTGCCAAATAAACATTGTATATAATATGATACGTAGGCCATTCATACCAATAGCTTCGGGAGCATTTCAAATAGTCCCTGCCAAATAAACATTGTACATAATATGATACGTAAGCCATTCATACCAATAGCTTCGGGAGCATCTCAAATAGTCCCTGTCAAATAAACATTGTACATAATATGATACGTAAGCCATTCATACCAAGAGTTTCGGGAGCATTTCATAGCGTGCTTATACTTGGTCCAAAAAGATCTAGCTCCTTAACGAAGCGTTTGTTGTAACATTTGTTGTTAAAAGTGCCTTTTCTTTTCGCAGGCTGCCATAGAAGATTCAAGTAGAAACTGCGTCTTTTTAAGTGATGTCATACGTGAAAAGTGAGATCCCGCAATCCGTACTCTCAAACAGCCGTATCTATCTATCTATCTATCTATCTATCTATCTATCTGTCCATGTATTACCTTATGCATAAGTATATCAGTAGGTATGAAGGTATGCAGATACGTGTGTTAACTTAAAACATAATTATCTTAATAGCATGTTCCTTCCTTAAATCAAAGAATGATAATTTTATATGAAAAAATAAGAATCAGTGAAATAAAAATACTAAAGGTAAAGCTTTTAATTGATCACTTATCATATGAATTATCTAATAAAAACAGCGGCGAAATGAAACCCATTTGTGGAGTCTATAGTATTTGATAGGCATTAGTGTCGTTGTCTCCCGATTTTGATCATCTTCAAAAAATACCTAAATTTACGCCGACGCGTTTCTTCTCTGTACCTAACATTATGTAAGATTTTTATGGCAATATAACTTAACTAGAAATCCATGCGTCAGCCTTGGATGCGGGAGGTGGTGGGCTTGATCCCCGGCCGAGTCATACCAGAGACTTACAAAAATGGTACTAACAGCTGCTTCGCTTGGCGCTAAGCATTAAGAGGTTAGTGTTAGGACTGGTCGGCCAGGTGTCAGGATAATGTGACTGGGTGGGACATCGTGCTACATGTCTGTGGCATGATGCCCCAGTGCTAGACATCACTATAAACTGCCACACTGCAGACATCGTAGCGATATGACTGAAAAATTGTTAAAGCTACGTTAAAAATAGTCCAAGTCCAGAAATCCATGTTGATATAAATTGTATCCAGGTCTGCTTCCCGACCATAAAATAAATTTTAAATGTAAATGTAGTTCGTACGCTAACTTAATTTTATTTTAAATGAATATGAATGAGCCTTGCAGAGATGTTTTAGACTTTTCAAAGACGAACACACACACACACACACACACACACGATAAATGTGAGATTCAGTCCAATACATCTATTCATTACGATGCACAGTGGTAGTCGTCTCTGGGACCATGGCGGGTGCCACGTGGCCAGCTGGAACGCCTCACATACACGCTGTCAGTGTAACCATATGACGAACTTTGCTGTGCTCATGCAAGTAAAGGACTTTGAGGTAAGTCTTTAGTTAATAATAAATTTAAAATTAGCTGTACATGTACTAGGTATACATGTACAACAACATAATAACTCTTCAAAGTTTTCTTTATTTGTACAAACCTACTCATAACTTAAACGTTCTGACAACTTATCAACACAAAAAATAAGTCTAATATTTGCGTTTGTATGGCCCGATTTACGATACTGAAATTATCCTTCAAGAAAAGCGTAGACGCTTCCAATTTCTTTGGCGAAAACATTTAGTGCTTTAGCAAACCTGCTACTTAATACTGGTCTTGTTTCATCTTAATAACTTTTTTCTTTGCTTTTAAACGTATTAATCGTGTTAGAACTCCATTGCTGTTTTACAGACTTCTTTCACAGTCATTGCAAAAGATGTCGGAAACTTTGAACCACCATCAAATTAACTAGCATATCAAATAACTAATAACATACTCATGTAATTATGAATGTTTATCACTGCTAACTGTCGCATCTTTATCTGAGCAAAATTTATCCTCTTTGACACATAAAATATAACAAAGATTCACTTACTACCGATTTACACATTTTATTCAGGATTCAGGACTCCGTTTATATTGACAGAAAAAGTAATTAATCAGACAGTGGTATTTAATGAGTCTTGTGTGATACAGAAATTGAATTTACCGGCATGTTCTACTGCATTGTTTTGTACAGATCGGAGAGGGAGAAAAGGCCTCTCTGGAGGTTTTGACCATCATGGGGTGCTGTGGGTCCATTGCCGCTTTGTCTGCCACACTAGTCATACTCTTCTGGCTCAAGTATGTACAAAACACCAACAAATGCATAATAGTCTCTCTCAAAAATGTAAGAAACACCAATATATGTATACTCTTCTGGCTCAAGTATGTAAGAAACACCAACATTTGATTACTAGTTTGGCTCAAACATGTAACAAACACCAACATATTTATACTCCTCTGGCTCAAGCATGGAAGAAACACCTATATATGTTTTCTCTCTGGCTCAAGTATGTAAGAACGACCCATATATGTATACGCGAATAGCGTGTAAACAAATACTTAGTTATTCCCTTACGTGTTGTCCTCTAAACAGTAACACGCTTTTAGTGTTCTCTCGTAATATTAGAAGAATATATCAGGTGATCTATGTTTTAGAATGGCAAGTTTCTCATATATATATATATATATATATATATATATATATATATATATATATATATATATATATATATATATATACATGTGTGTGTGTCTGTGTCTGTGTCTGTGTGCTTGTGTCTGTCTGTCTGTCTGTCTGTCTGTGTGTGTCTGTGTGCTTGTGTGTGTCTGTGTGTGTGTGTAGAAGCTATTTAGACTTAATGAATGCATCATAGTATAGAGACTAATTTCGTCCGATAGTTCCTTCGTAGTTTCAGAAACTGTTCTTTAATCTATACAATAAAATATAGATTTGAAAGACAGAAGCATTTCAATCTGTCTCAGTTTAGTACATTATGATGTTTCAATGACGATGTGTATGCTAATCAAGCTAGGGTAACCAAAAACATCAAAGCAATTTCTTTTGCCACCAGACTTTTTTTTTTTATAACATCCTTACAATTTCTTTTTTCAGATTGAGGTCAGATAGATTTATCTTGCTGATGAATTTATCGACGGCTATTATTCTGGCGCAGATTGTGTTTCTTTTTGGCGTGGAAGCAACGGAACTTCAGGTTGAATGTGCTATAATGTTCTTTTGTCGATCCCTGATTTTGGTATACCGGAAGATCGTTATTTAGGTGTCGGTTATGATTTATATCAGGTCTACTTAGATAATGTCTCATTCAGTGTTCATAACGAGGTCAACTGAGCATTCAACTTGGTGCTGCTGACTTTAAACTCTGAATTGACCATTGCAAGCATTTCTTGCCCTAAATCAGAACACTTACGATGAAAAGACATTAATACTAGCATTCCTGCAATATGAAGCACTTCAGTTAAATATACACGGACAAAAAAGAGAATTATATATACTGTTTGTGAACTTTAATACTATATTCGAACGGTTATATGAAACTTTGCCACATGCGAGTACGGAATTGATTCAATATTAAATACAAAATGGATAACAATGATTCCATTTGTTCGAATATGATCCAAATAGTTGGATTAATTTTAATTTTTACTAAGGCAAACTAAACTGAGAGTACTATTTTTTATTTGAACTTGTACGGTGCATAAGGTCCTCATTTTCGACCAATGTGCAGGTTGTAACCGTATCACTATTTGACGAAGGGGCGAGTAAACTGTTCGCAGAGAGAGAGAGAGAGAGTTACAATTCATTTCACTGTAGCCCATCATTCTGGTAGCTATACCTTTATACCTTTGTCTCTTTTCCACTGTTTCTTCTGCATCAAATTGACACAGTTACAATTATCTGAGAGTTTCCGACCAAAGTGCACTAACCTTCATCCTTGTCACGGTTTGGACAGTAAACCTCATATTTTCAAGAAGCTACAGTTAAAACACTTCCTAATTCATTTTTACTTATTGATGTTATCACACTTTGCCTGCGAGATGCTGAAACAGCGACTGTTATATTTTGTATCTTCATAAACAAGAGTAACATGTCTATTGACCCTTGCAGTAAGTTGAAACAATTCAATCATTTGCCCTAGAAATTCTGTGATATATAATTCGATGAATCATGAAGCATGAAAAGTCAACTAATGCGATTTGTAAATAGATATTGTTGAGGGTTTGTTAAAAAATAAAGAACATTATTAAACGAAATCCTTTCTCGACCAGAAATAGTTTATGTCGATGAGATATGATTTATAGAAGCGAAATATCTAGTTATGCCTTTTATCAATAATAAGATAGGGTATATCTGTAAGACAGACAGAGGATATATGTAAAGCAGATCGAAGTGGCAAATTTCTTGCTGTATCAACGGTTGACCGTTTAGTTTCTGCTGTGTTGTATGTATATTCGCACAGAATATATCAGCAGTAACATAATTCCCGTTTCTAATTCAAGTACACATGGTAAAAAAGAAACAAACGAAGGAAACAGTATAATGAAAGCTAGCTGATTTGATTTGAGCTTAGTTTGTCTGAATGCAAGGGGGTCATACTTTTGCACTGGATAACTCAGGAGTCAGGTTATTGTAGCGGCAGTGAAAATATTTATCGTATTTCAATCAATTAAATTGTCCTAGCTATACCATTTTACAAATCCAGTAATTCACGGGCTACCATAGATGCCATACTGTATCCTGATTGTGAGTGTCATTGCAATCACAGATTACGAAGATATTTGTATTGTAAATGTCAATAGTTATTCTTTCCGACAAAACATAGCATTAACAACTTTTTTTAAGACGAATCGTCATCGAAAAATCGACTAACTGACATAAGACAATGATGAGCGGAAAATATAAGTAAAGTCATTGACGGCAAAGAAGAAAGCAAGAAATAATGAGAAATTGAAAGCATCTCTACCTCATTTTCGTTCTTATTAAAAAGCCAAAGCTGAGAACTATTAGTTTGCTCTGTATCGCCATGAAATTAAATAAATCAAACCGTTGCCCTTATGGTTAAAACTATTACGGAACACATTTCCAACAATTTCTGTAATTTGCAGGCACTCTGTAGGTTTATTGCAATTCTTCTGCACTACTTGTACATGGCAGTATTTACACTGATGCTAGCCGAAGGAATCCAACTCTACCACAAACTTCATCGTGCGTTCTCACGTGACATCAACCTGATGACATATTTAGCTCTTGGCTGGGGTAAGCAACATTCCACTGAACATTTTTTCCAGAGGTACCAAGCATTTTGTCTTTGGTGGAACAAAGAAAAAGTATTCGAGTTGTATCTTTCCATTTTGCAAAGTTTTCTATGGAATTAACAAAACATAGGCCTTTAAAGGTGAACTTATTCTAGATCATTTCATTAGTGTCCGCCAAGTCGAACGATATTTCATTATTTATTTTGAATATCGCTACTATAATCATTATCGACTTTATGTCATACTTGGCATCAATCATATTAGAAAAGAAAGCTGCTGGCCGTGTGTTGATCATAAGGCAAAGAGACACGGAAATTCTATGCAACGCTGATTGATATGGTTGAAGATATAATAAATGAGACCGCTTTATAAAATACTTTTATATGTTTAAAATCATTTCTATTAAGCAAATGATTTTAGAATTATCCCCGTCATTTTATTTATATTGGATCGATTTGAATTAATTTTTCATGATTAAATTATTATTCAAAATGAGAAAAAAAATATGGATTCTATTTTGTAGAACACTTGACTAAAATGCTTCATAGCTATATTTCCAGAAAAAGGAAAGCCAAGTTCGATCAATGATTTCATTTTCAGTCACGGAACATTTTGATCAAAATATGTAGGTAGATACATTTTTTGGATAGCTTTTTTGCTGATATGCTTGTTTTTGAAAATGACACGTCCAAAATAGAATTACTCATAGAAGTTGAAGCAAAATGTCCAAAGTTTTTTTTTACCTCATCTGTTGATTTGCCTTTCATTATTGACTGCCAGTGCAATCGGCATACTCTTTGAATCTGTCTGTCAGACAATTTTATTAGCACTCTTTTCCTTAAAAGTGTAAATCAGATGTTCCCACCCAAAGTAGTGCACCGTTTTGTTATTTATGATGTCATATGTGAGATCGTATGGTCGTTCAAGAATGGTCAGTGGCTCTACATTTGGTAAAATTCTTTTTTTTTAAAAATTCTTTGAGACAATTGTATATTAGAAACGCTTAACCCTATAGTGCACATTGTGCTTTATCTATTCTTTTTGCATATGTTCAAGGATACATGTTCGTTTAAAACAGAGTTTTTAATAATTGTTTGTGTTCTTACTGTTTCAAATTTAAGTGTCCCAAATTCTCTACGTCATGTAACATAGTTGTCGGTAAATATCCAAATAATGGTATTACAAATAGTGCAGAAGTTAGTTTTTGTTTCTTGTTTGGAGTATTTGTTTTATTGAATTACAGCATAACAGGATTTCTCTATATAAACAAATTAATGTCACATAATAAAAATATCCTGTCAGAATGCAAAACTACTTGTCGAATACACGAAACGACCTTTTGCTCAAGAACGTTTGTTAATAGTGCTGCATGTTTTCTTTGCAGGCGTTCCCCTCGCCATAGTAATTATCTCTCTGGCGATTGATTTCGACGGGTATGGTACGAAAAAAAGGTAGGCATTGTGTGTTTTCGGTAATACATTTTGTTTAATTATTACCTCTTCCCTAAAGAGACTGTTGGGTCCAAACGTTTTTATTTTAATTGGTGTAACTTTTCTATTTCCGGGAGCAATGTTGTTTCGTAAGCAGATTGTGATCTCTTATAATGTACAAAATTAGACTTAAAGGGCGATTTCTCTTTTGATGGTAATCATGATATCCTGATAGGGATATGGTAACCATGGTATCCTGATAGGGAGATGGTAATCATGGTATCCTGATAGGGATATGGTAATCATGATATCCTGATAGGGATATGGTAATCATGGTATCCTGATAGGGATATGGTAATCATGATATCCTGATAGGGATATGGTAACCATGGTATCCTGATAGGGATATGGTAATCATGATATCCTGCTAGGGATATGGTAATCATGATATCCTGATAGGGATACTGCTACGTAAAATAAATGAGAAAGAGAAGACTAGGTAGAAAGATGATAAACTCTATTACATGCAGTATATCACGGTTCAAAATATAGACGTGCAATAATGTAACACATTTTGAACCATTTGTATAGCAATTCTCATAGTACCTTTCTCTAAATTGCCGGCTCTTGCCACAGACGATAACAATTAACTACTGTTTTCCAGTAATGCGAAAGTGTGTTCTGACGAAGTGTCATACAATTCTTTTACTAAACTCATGCAATACTATATTTGAATACCACGGTTAAAATCACTTTTCATTTAATAACGAAATATATTGGAAAGCGAGACACACGAAGACACGCATATATACAGATAAAATAAAGCCATTAATACAAGATGAAACTCATTAAAATGGGACTATGAAAATCGTTCAAATTTTCAAAACTAGAGATCTGTTTAAAGAAAAAAAAAAAACAACGACATGTTGTGTCAGTAGTGAATGGGGTTAGTTTAGCCTCAAAGGGAATTAGCATTACAGACCCCCCTGGGCAAGTTTAGCCTCAATGGAAATTTAACATTAACCACCCTGGGCAAGTTTAGCTTCAATGGAAATTTAACATGGGCAAAAAACCCTGGGCAAGTTTAGCCTCAATGGAATTTAACATTGGAAGAAAAAGACGTTTGGGCCTGTTGAGCCTCAAGGGGAAATGGAATGGGACCCTATTTTTTTAAAAAGAAAAAAAAGGGTAGGCAATGGAAAGTCATTCTCTTTTCGAGACCTATGAGTGGCCCTGAAAAGGGCCTTTGGGTTTATGTTAATGTATCCATTAACAAAAGGGGCACCGCATTGGTCTTCTTCTTGTCCTTAGGCTGCGCCTCACTGTAGGACCGTAAATCAGCACTTTTTTGAGGCATCCTTGTCTTTCTACGTAGATCCTACGTATCCACAGACTGGTGTCTGTCCTTTGGACAACGGTCCACTTGGATCGGACATACATTAGCATGTCCGTCCTAAAAATCATTGAAGACACAAGGGTGGATGATTCAACTGTGGTCCACATCTTGAGGCGACGAGAACAGGTGAATCAATGCAGTGAACTGCGCTTATTTATAGGTAGAGGAAGGATTGAAACGGATTGAGTTCATTCACCAATCCGAACACGCGTTACAAAATTCAGTCAGTCCGCATCCAATCCGAAGAGAGCAGTCTGTGACGTCACGTGGTCTATATAGGTTTGCTAGCGCCTGTGTGCAGTCAATCTATGCGACAGTGATTCAACATGACGGAAACTCAGAAAACGATCCATTGGGGTGCACCAGCAGTGGAGACCGCCCAAGGGAACCCGGACTTACTTTCAGAAGAGGTAAATTGGGATTTTGTGGATTTTCTTACCTCGCAAGAATTTGTTCCGGAACCTTCGTCACCTTCTTCATTACCGCAAGTGGAGAATTTTAGACAGAGACAGAAAGAAGAATTGGAGAAATTTATACAAGGACAAAAGGAAGCGGAACAAGCTTTTCTCCTACAGCAACAGCAGCAAGAAGAAGAGGTAAGAAAAAAACAACAACAAGAAGAAGTAGCAGCAAAGAAACAAGAGGGTGAAAATCAAACGGTCACGATACTGTTAGACATTTTAGCGGAGTTAAGAAGTCTGAAACAAATGTATCAGACTTCTTTCTCACGACCGAAGAGAATACGACCTTCCCGAGCTAAACACGTCAACCCTCTGACTAAGCCTGTCGTACCACCCTTAGTGATTTCAACCAAATCATCATCATCATCATCAACAGTACGCAGTCCAGAAGTAGACCTTGGCCGTGGCAAAGGCTTAAGGCAGTTAAAGTTGATTGCTTAAACTCACCCCTTCACCAAAAAAAGGCCCTTTTCAGGGCCACCCACGTCTCTCGAAGAGATACACTTTCAATTGCCAATAACTCTTCCTTCTCACTTTCTTCCCTTCTTCTTTTCTTCTCCTTTTTCTTTGCCTCTTGTAAATAGAATTGTCTTCTTTCTTCCTCTGAAGAATCCCTCTCTTCTTCCTCTGAAGAATCCCTCTCTTCTTCTGACTCCTTTTGTTTCTTTTTTGGGCAATCTGGAGACCAATGTCCTTTTTCTTGACAATAATAACAGGTATCTTGACTTTTGTCTTTTCTAGCCCCTGTTTTTCTTTTTTGGTGGTCTGGACACTCTGAAGACCAATGCCCTTTCTTCTGACAGATATAGCAAGTATCTTGACTTTTATCTCGAAAGGAAGGAGAGTAGTCCGTCGGCTGGTCTGAAGAGAATTTTCTAATGACCCCTCGCAAAGCTCTGATGAAACGTTCGATCTGTCTAGTCTCTTCCATTGTTGTGCTCGGTTTGAGAGTGAAATGAATAGTGAAAGGACAAGACACACATCCTTTTATATACGCTGGTCTGCCATGACTATAAATTAGTCTATGGTGTTTAAACTTGAGTCATTTGACGTTTTGCACTCAAGATGAAACGATCCAATTCATTCGAGAAGAAAGAAGAAGAAGAAGAAAGTAAGAGGCAGAAACGTGATCTATCACCTCGTACCAGGGCTGAAGTCTTGGCACAAATTCATGCCAGTGATTTTGAAGAGGACATGAGTGAACCAGAATCCGAACCCTCTAAACAAAGTTCGCCACCCTTAGTCAACCCTGAAAAGTAGTATTCCATTCGAGAGACGGAAAAGCGCTCCTCTAGAAAATTTAGAACCACGGCTTACAAATACACAGTGAAGTTTAAAGATTTCAAGTCCGAAGTACCGTTAGAGAAAGCAGAAGGGTTCATCACTGGGGTGTGGGATTCTTTGCTCACCGCACTCAAGCGACAATGTCAACCCAAAGAAGACGATCGCTTGAGACTTTCCATACAACACGACGGTTTGAAATCCCCTGTTTGGATCGAGTTTAGCAGACCCGCAGAACTAACTACTTCCAAAGTCATGGACAAGATTCAACACGTACAACAATCCAATGACCAGTTTGACATCACCGATGGAAAAGCCACACTGGACATGACCCACGTCTCTCCTCCTCAAGGGACCGGACAACGCATTAAGGTGTTACTGGTGAACGACCTTCGCAGCACCAAAAAGAGTCTCGTCCAAATTCACAATTCTCAAGACCAGATGTGTTTAGCCCGAGCCATCGTGGTGGGACGAACCTATGCCAACAAGAACGACACGACAGAATGGAAAAGAGCCTGGAAAACTATTCGACAATCGGACCGAGCCAAACAACGAAACGAAGCAGAACTCCTGTTACAACAAGCCGACCTGCCCAAAGACACACCCTGTGGCATTCCTGAGATGCAAAGTTGCAAGATGTCCTAGCTCCACGCTACACCTTGAAAGTGCACCCTCAAGAAGTGCGCCGACCTCTGTTGTTTCGAGGGAAAGACTTTAAGGACGGAAAGTACATTCATGTCTATTATCACGATGACCATTTCGATACCATTACCATTATCACTGCATTCTTGCGATACAGTTATTACTGTGAGAAATGTGACTATGGCTATAACAATCGAGAGCAACACAAACATTGCGGATTGAAATGCTCAGGATGTTTGGCCTCTCCACCCTGTCTGAGCGAAGGACAAGAAAGAGTACATTGTCCTGCTTGTCTGCGTACGCTTGTCAGCCCTACCTGTTACCAACAACATCTCAAGACGCAAGGTTCACAGCAGAAATGTGCTTGTCAACTGCTGAGATTGTGCCCTACGTGTGGACAAGGCCTACGTACCAACAGTGCCAAGGCACACGTATGTTCAGGAAAAAAAATGTCATATTTGTCACCACATCGTGGACTTGGAACACCAATGCTACGTGCAAAAATACCAACCCCCACCAGAGAAAGAGGACGGTCACAAGAAGAAAGGCAATTTCATCTTTTTCGATTTCGAATGCATGCAAGAGACCAGCATTCACATTCCTAATTTCTGCGTGGCTCATCGAGCGTGCGAGAAGTGCATTCAAGAACCTATCTTCAGTCATTGCCCTCACTGCAGCAAGATTCCTGGAGGACGGGAAAAAATCTTTCGGGGACCGAACACGCTAGCCGATTTCGCTCGATGGGTCTTAGACCCCATCGACAAGACGTGGAGCCAAGAGGACATCGAACGTTACGGAGATTGTCATCGTCATGCCACGGTGATGCCTCACAATTTCTCCGGATACGATGAACAGTTTCTTTTGAGGTACTACACCTAATATGGCATCGAACGTCCTAAAGTGACTTTGAACGGAGCCAAAATCATTTTCATGCAAGTGGGACAAGTGCAGTTTAAAGATTCGATGAGTTACTTGGCCATGCCTTTGAGTCGAATGCCTAAAACGTTTGGAATGACAGAAATGGCTAAAGGGTACTTTCCACACTTTTCAATACGGAAGCCAATCAACACGCCGTTCTACCCCATTTACCTGAGGCTCACTATTACGACCCCGACAACATGCGTACCGAACAACGAGAAGCTTTCTACGCTTGGTACCAGGCTCACGCCTGGGACCCTTTCAACGTTCAGGAAGAAATGCTAAAGTATTGTCGTTCCGACGTGGACATTTTACGACGTTGCTGTGGAAAATTTCGAGAACTGTTCATGGAACACGGAGGGGTCGATCCTTTGAAAGAAGCTTGCACCATTGCCAAAGCGTGTTCCTTAGTGTACCGGCAACGATTCATGCCTGAAAACACCGTAGCTGTCATCAGCCCTCAAACGACCCACTATGTCAAACGTTAATACTCGGTCAAAGCCCTACGCTGGTTACATTACTTGTGCGACAAGGAAGACAAGTGGATTCAGCATGCCCGCAACGGAGGGGGCGAAAAGACCATCGGAACGCATTCGGTGATGGCTGGGACTTAGAAAACCCCAAGATCGTGTACGAGTTTAACGGTTGCTTATTCCATGGATGTCCCGTCTGTTACCCTGACCGTGGCACTAAAACTCAGTTTTTACAACGGACCATGGAAGACTTGTACCAGGCCACTTGTCAGCGACGCCTAAAGTTAGAACAGGAAGGATACCAAGTGGTGGAAATGTGGGAACACGAGTACGATCACCGTTTGAAAACCGATCCCGAGTTTAAACGCCTCGTGGAAAGTTACCAGTTCATGGACCCGCTGAAAACAAGGGATAGTTTGTACGGAGGAAGGACCAATGCCACCTGTTTGCTGTACCAAGCCGACGAAGAGAAAGGAGAAGAAATCAAATACTTGGACGTGTGTTCGCTGTATCCTTACGTGTGCAAATATTGTCACTTTCTTGTAGGGCACCCACAATTGTTAACGGAACACATCGACCTGAAAAACATTCGACAATACGAAGGATTGATCAAGTGTAAAGTTTTGCCTCCCACGAACCTATACCATCCCATCTTACCTCACCATTGTCAAGGCAAACTGATGTTTCCATTGTGTCGTACTTGTGCCGAAACGTGCAACCAAGATCAGCCTTGTCAGCACACCCAGGAAGAACGGGCCTTGACGGGAACCTGGGTCAGCTTAGAATTGTTCAAAGCTCTGGACATGGGATACCAACTGTTAGAAGTGTACGAAATTTGTCACTTTCCCAAGACACAACAATACCACAAGGGTGACCCCACTCAGAAAGGCATTTTCGCTGACTACGTGGATGCCTTTTTGAAACTGAAGCAAGAAGCCAGCGGCTATCCTTCCTGGTGTCACACTCCCGAAGACGAAAAGACATTCAAAGAGAAATACTATGAACAAGAAGGCATCTCTTTAGACCACATCGAGAAAAACGAAGGCAGGCGATCGTTTGCCAAAGATATGTTAAATTGCTTGTGGGGTAAAATGGCACAACGTCCGTGTTTACCCAAGACGGAATATTTAACCGAACTTTCAGATGATTCACGACAAAACCAAATACATGAAACACGTGGACGTCGTTCGAGAGAATTTGATCTTGGTCAATTACGAAGAAGACCTGGACTCTGTACAAGACGGCCCTTTTGGAAATGTCATCATTGCGGCTTACGTGACAGCTCATGCTCGCTTAAAATCGTACGAAGCTTTAGAACTGTTAGGGGAACGCGTCCTGTACTTTGACACGGACAGTTACATTTACATCCATCACCCGAGTCAACAGCACCCTGACATCGAAGGAGACCGTTTAGGAGCCTGGACAGACGAGCATCCCGACGAGAAGATTCTAAGTTTCGTCAGTGGCGGTCCAAAAAATTACGGCTACGAATACCGGGACCAAAAGGAGAAGTGCACACGACGTGCAAAGTGAAAGGATTGACTCTGAATTATCGTACCAGTCGTGTGGTCAACTTTGGGGTATTGTAAGAAGCCTTGCAATCCGGAGAGGATGAACACTTTAAAGTGACCACCTATCAACCGAACAAGATTGTACGTTTACCCACTCATCACATCGTCAGTCGACCCTTGGAAAAAGTCTATCAAATCGTGTACCAGAAGCGAGTGCGACTGCCCAATCATTTCACTTTGCCGTATGGACATGTTGGTATAAAACTTTGGTTGTAAGCGGATAGCCACCCACTAGAAGGATGACTTCGCCACAGCAAGAATCGAGTGAGAAACCCGATGAGAACACCAAGTTCAAACCCTACCATTTTCCAGTCTTCTTACCTGACTATTGTGATTGTGCCCGTCGATTGGACACGTTTCAAGCATGGCCTACGGATAGGAAAGGATTACCTTCTTCGCATATTTTAGCTAGAACAGGATTTGTCTACTTGGGACCTGAGTCAGGATTGGGATATGAAGCACAGTGTTTCGCTTGTGGGCTGAAGTTACGAATGGATCTATGTATCTATAAAGATTCAGCTATTCTGGAACATTCTCGATGGTCTCCGCACTGCCCTTACCTTTCTATGGCCTTTCCACCCATGACATAACGGTACAATGATGACGGTACCTTAGAGACGGTACCTTCCAAAACAAGACATAAAAAACATAAAAAAGGAAAGATGTACAAGCTTGAGACTGCATTGCGACTAGTATAAAAAGGGGCTATGGTCAAGATCGATAGTTCATTGGGACTACCAAGACCGAGCGAACAAGATGAATACTTTCAGAGAAACACAAAACAAGTTTAGACAGGCACAATTCAAGTGTGGGGCTTCGGAAGTGGAATGCGATTGTGAGCCTTGCGATGGGTACGATGCTGTACGTTGTGACCTTAGCGATGCCGTAAAGCATCATGGGAACTTTGTTCTCACTACCCCTATCATGGAAAGGGATGCTGTGCGTGTCAAACCTGAGGGATGCGAAAGCGATGCCGCTCGTCCTCTTGGACATTTTACTGGGTTTCGTTTTAAAGGGGAATGTTCACCTTCACGTCTACCCCCTTACGGATGTCATCCAGCCCTGAGCAAACTCCTGTCCATGTCACCCAACCCTCATCGAAACGAACCTGTGAAAGACGAATTTTCGTTTTCTGTGCGTTTGTCGGAATACTGCAACTTTGAAAATCGTCTTCAATCGTTCAAAGGAAAATGGCCTAAGTATCTGGGAGGACCGACCCGAAGAATTAGCCAGAGCCGGATTGTTCTACTTGGGCGAAGGAGATAAAGTCAAGTGCTTCAGTTGCGGTGTGTCACTTCACCACTGGGAACCGCAAGATTTGGCCTACGTAGAACATGCTCGATGGTCACCAAATTGTTATTACTTACCCTTAGTGGGACCGAGACATTAAAGTAACTTACCATGTCGTTGACGAAGAAGAAACCAGTTTGGCTAGGAGTCAAATGTTGGACATCACCGAGACCAGTATTTAAACTTCATTTCAAAAACGATATTGAATCATTACCTAAAGAACTACAAGAGAAGATTTACAAGGAAGTTTGGCAGGGGTTTGCCAGAGTGAAATCTCAATGGGTCACTGTAGAACTTTTGTGCCGAGAAATTCACAAGAGGAAAGTGAAAAAAGTCAACCAGTGTGTTAGATTTCTTTGGGTCAAGTGTGCAATCGTCCTATTGTATTACTCTAGACCGTTTACATCAAAAGAGTTCAGTGACATTCTTGGACGTTACCCTGAATGGCAGTTGCCAGAAATTACTCACTATGTGGATTACCTTTGCTCTAGAAGAAGATTGTGAATTGTACGGACTGACCTATTCATGGATACTTTGCTAGAGAACATTCGTGCTTTGCCTGTGGAGTTGAGAGAACGCATTTACCGAGAACTGATCAAAATACAAGTGAAACACAAACGCAAAGTTATTCATCCGTTTTTAAATTATGCTCTGTTCCAAAGTATAAGAAGACTGATTATGAGTGGATATTACATCAGTCACAAAGGTAAACGAGGCTATTGGCCACCACCCAAGGATTCCAAAAACAGTGTATATACTTATGGATACTTTACAAGAGAACATTTTGGGCTTGCCTGTGGAGTTGAGAGAACGCATTTACCGAGAGCTGGTCAAAATACAAGTCAAACGTAAAGAACAGTTGCATCCGTTACGTCACCAGATCTTTAACCACTGGTACCTGAATGGTATAAGAGGACTGATTCGTCAGAAATTGTTTCAGTGGTCAGACCTTGTTGAACACTTTCAGTTAGTGAATGAACTAAACGTTCGTAAGTTTGGTTACTTCGAGATTCACCTACTGCAACGTATTGAGGAAGACGAGCTAAAGGATTACCAACATATTTTACGTGGAATCTGCTTAGCGGAAAACAAAACATCTAGACAAACTCTGACGTTTCGGTTACAGTATGCAACATTAGATTACCTACTGGAGAACGAAGATGTCTAGTTAGAAATTACCTTTATTGCTTCCGAAACAAAGAGACTATAAAATCAAGCTGCCATGCCACGACTTATGTCACATGTTATTGAACAGATTCCGTGGAAAGAACTCAATGACCATATTCAAACCGTGGATCATTACCATCAATTATTACAAGAACTGTATCCATTCAATTTGGGTCGACAAGTGGTGTGTGTCTTAGTGACTTGTTTTCTGGGATTTCGTTTACCAGCCGATTCCTTGTGGACTCTTTACGAACAGTACTTACCACCCCATTCAACATGAAAGTGGTGCCTTTAAATGTTCACGAGAGACTCCTTTTGCTCAAAGCCTTACGTTTTCATCTGGATACTTCTCGACCTCTACGGGAAAAAAAGATTCGTCAACTTTTAGCTACCCAAGACGTGTATGACGATGTGTGCGTAGTTTGTGACTTACACCCCCATTGGACAGATGTCCGTGCCTGGAAAAAATGGGATTTTGAGGCTTAGACCCAAGAAGTGGCCCAGTATGCTCGAGAGTTGTGATCCTTCCTTTCAACGTCCAAAGACAAAAGTTACTTTTCAACTTGTGTTAGTGACGGTACCAGAAGAACCCGTCACCCAGGACAGGACTGTCGTGGACAGTCCTGAAAGACCCTTTCGGGAGGACACTTGTGTGACCTTACCCCCTATAGAACTGGTCAGAACTTTACCCAAAACATGTTGTACAGACACTTGTTTTTATTCCACGTTAATGGTTATCATGTGCCTTTTATCCTTGTACTTAAGCCTTTGGCTTTTATGTATTTTTGTCTTTCGTATTCATGTTTAAAACATTCAATAAACGTGTTCTGAAAAAAAGTATATAAACTCTCGTCTTGTTTGTTTTCGTGTCACAAGTGACATTCCTCACACTATGGCTACCTCTGCTGTCTCTACTCCCTCTTCCTCTACTGTCAAAGTCATCGACGAACACTTAGATCGTGCCAGTTGGGAGGCTTTGTATCTTCGCCATCCCTTTAACATGCTCATTGCTGGACCTAGCGGTTCAGGCAAAACCGAATTCGCCAAACGTTTGATCGAGCATAAACATCATTTGATCGATCGGCCACCTCAGCGGATCGTGTGGTGTTACAAAGAGTGGCAATCGGCGTACAGCCTCTTGCGAGAAAGTCAAGGCGATTCCATCGTGTTTGTGGAAGGCATTCCTAAAGAAGACGACGGCATCGTCTCTGACTCCCGTCAAACCCATTTGGTCATTTTTGACGACATCTTAGGAGAAGACGAAGAAGAAATTAAACTGTGGTTCACGCGCAAAGGGCATCACCGTAATGCCAGTGTCGTTTACATCACCCAAAATTTGTGCCAAGACGGAGGGCCTGTCCTGTACACGTCTCCGTCCTCGACTTAATTTCACTCCACAAAAAATCTATAAAAACCTCAGACCCTTTTCGTCTGTCTCACACACATTTTGAACATGACGTCCCTTCAGTCGCATCTTCCCGTCAAATTGATTCGTGCCTTGTATGGCATCAGTCGAGAAAAAAATCCACAAATACGAGCTCGTGTCTTATAACGTAGTCTCAAAGAAGTCTTACGATGGTTCACGGTGACGGCACGTCAATTACTCCAAGGAATCATTCAGATTCCTCATCAAACCAAACGCTTTTTTGATCGAAACAAAGTCGCTTTGACCCAACTGGCCGATCCCCGCATCGACACTCAAACCAAAAAACAAATCATTTTGAAACCTGGAGGGAGCGGTACTCTAGGAGGGGTCATCATTCGCTCTCTCTTAAGATGGGATCCTAATGCCCCCAAACTTCTCCCTAAGAAAAAAGTCCAACGAAGCCCCAAGAAGAAGAAGAAAAAGACCAGGTCCCCAAGGAGAACTTCTCCAGATGGCGGGACCCTCCTCTTACCAGACACCACCCCCCAAAAAAGAAAAGAAGCCCCCAGAAAAAGAAACAGAGAAAAAGTCCCCAGAAAAAGAAAAGCCCACAGAAGAAAACTAGTCACAAGAGAGGCACTTCGGCCAGGACGCAACCTTACACTCGCAAACCACGACCTGCCACGGCGGTGACCGCGTCTCCGGCAGCCTCACGTTCATCCACTTCTCCGTTGATGACACCAAGAACTGAAGAGTACTTGGAGACGTTGATCATTCCAAGAACATCTCCGTTGATGACCCCAAGAACTTCCCCAGTGGCAGGACCCTCCAATTTAGTGGCAGTGGCTGCTGCTCACAAAGTACCTTCTCCCAAAATCAAAGTCCAAGAAAGATCGGGCATGTTACAAAATTTACTGGATTTGTCCAAGCAAGAACTGGCTCGATTTAGTCCGTTGAGTACCCCTGAACGACGTGTCATGCCTGTCCTCAAATTGATACGACGTAAAGACAATCAGTGACGACGCGTTCCAGTATAAAAAAGGCCTGTGACCAAGTCGGGGTATCAGTGTTTTTGGTGCTCCTGAAGACTCAAAGATGTCACCCTCCAGAAAACATCCCTCTTCTAAACACCCCCAAGGAAAGAAAAGAAAAGGACTGCCTCCTCGTTTAGTCAAACATGGGGACATGTTATTTGTCCTGTCCAAAGCTTCTCCACCTCTACGAAAAAAACTCATTCAATCAGCCTCCAAAGAGGTCATCGATACCGTGTGCGAATGTTGTTTGAACGTCTTGAAAGGCACGATCCCTTTGTCCAAACACCAGAAACAATGCTTAGGCAAACATCGTCACGTTCTTCGCCAAATGGTTCAAAAGAAAATTCCCATTCGTCAAAAGAAGAAGATGTTGGTCCAACGTGGAGGCATTTTACCCCTCTTGTTAGGCCCCTTGCTGAAAGGAGTCTTGGGAACCATGTTGGGAGGACTGGTGGGAGCAAGATAAAAAGGCCCTCGGAAGTCCCAAGATCTCAGAATCGACCCCTGACAACCCCATGGAAGGACGAAAACTAGCTTTTGTGCCTTACAAACGATGGATGGAATACCATCGTTGGCAAGAACAACGCACCCCGCATTTACCTCCCAATCCCAGTTTGAGCGAGATGTCCCAGTTACAACACGAATTGCAGTCCTTGATGGATCGCCAAGATTTGTCCGAAACAGAAAAATCGCAAAAGTACGGTCAACTCTTGCAACGACTGCAACTCTTTCACCAGAAAGCTTTAGACGAAACAGCTCTACCCACTCTGAAAGATTTTAAGACCTTGATGAAAAGTCCAGCACCATCACCAGTACCAGTACCAGTACCAGTACCAGTGACCAAGACAGAAAAAGGAGAAGAAGAAGAAGGGTTTCAAACTCCACCAGAAAAAGTACGCAAGTTAACAACACCGCCTACCTCCAGAATTGGATGGATTAAAAAGATGATGGCCACCCCTTCTTCATCACAAGAGGAAAGAAAGTGAAGACAGAAGTGAAACAAGAACCGATATCCCCTGTTCACACATCCTCCTCCTCGACACCTATTGCCGGTCGCACACGCAAAGCATTGCAATCCAAGAAAATACCCCAAGAGAAAAAGAGTAGCATCCTCCAAGAGTGGGTGTCTTATTAACACACAAACAAACACAAAAAATGGAAAAAGTCTTAGCCAGCATTTACTACGATCCCTCCCATCCTGCAGGTTACGCAGGAGTTCAACAATTGTATCGTGCTGCCAAAACTCGACAGAAAAGTCTCCGTTTACCTCAAGTGCAATGATGGTTACAAGAACAAGCTACCTACACTTTACACAAACCCATTCGACGCAAGTTTGCCAGAAGTCGCACCCGAGTGGAAGGCATCGATCATCAATTGCAAGCCGATTTAGCCGATGTTTCTCATTTGGCCAGCTACAATCGCGGCTACAAATATTTGTTTTGTGTCATCAACGTCTTTTCCAAATTTGCCTGGGTCGTGCCCTTGACTTCCAAATCGAGCAGCGAGTTAGTGCGAGCCCTGCAACAGGTGTCGAAACAAAGCGGTCGTCACCCTCTTCGATGGCAAACGGACAAAGGTAGCGAATTTCTGAACCAAGCTTTCCAAAAGGAATTAAAGAAAAGTGACATTCATTTTTTTACCACCGAGAATCCCGAAACCAAAGCCAGCATCGTGGAACGTTTTCAACGCACTTTGAAAGAACGCATGTGGAAATATTTTACGCATCACCACACTTTGAAGTACATCGACATCTTACCGCACCTGGTGCAAGCGTACAACCAATCTTACCATCGGAGCATCGGACGTGCCCCGCAAGAAGTGACTCCCGAGAATGAAGTGTTGGTGTTTAAGCGCCTGTTTGGTACGTCCCCGACGAGGGCTGTCCCCAAGAAAAGTGGAATGTTGGCCGTAGGAGACTGGGTGCGCATTGGCAAAACCAAACGCACTTTCGACAAAGGTTACTTACCTAACTGGACGACCGAATTGTTTCGTGTCACTGGACGAGTGCATGGCCGTCATCCTGCCGTCTATAAATTGGAAGACATGAACGGAGAAGTGCTCAAAGGAACGTTTTATTTGCCCTAGTTACAACGTATGACCAAAAAAGAAGACGACGTGTACGACATCGAAAGCATTCTCGAACGCAGAACCCGTAAAGGAGGCAAACGACGTGTCAAAGAAGTCAAAGTACGTTGGAAAGGATATCCACCCAGTTTTGATTCTTGGATCGACGCTTCGCAAGTCATCGACTATAAAAAGAAGTGACCATCATGCCCTTTCAAACAAGCGCAGCTACTACGGCTACCAATCCTTCACCCAGTTCTTCTCTACAAGATTTGCAAAAACAACCCTTGTGGGTGTGGTGTGGAGAACGTGTGCCTAAAACGCAAATCGTCTTTTTCTGCCAAATCTTCGTGGTGTATTGTGTCATCGGGGCAGCCATTGCCAATTTGAGTTTGCAACAAGAAGACAAACAATTGTGGACCATTTTATTGAGCAGTTGCATCGGTTACCTGCTTTCCAATCCCTCCCTGAAATTCTCTTCGAACGGGAACCACGGGAACCTTGTGTCCAGTGCCAGTGCCAGTCACCACTCCAATAACAACCACAACCAGAACCCCATTTTAGGCGGAGACACGCCTCTGACGTCCAGTAACCCCTCGGACAGCCACAGAACTCTGGAATTATGAGTCACCAAAACCAATTTTACTTAACCTTACCCAGTGACAGTTCCATGGAGGTGTTTCCCAACAACACGTTGTGCTGTTACACGGCCAAATTACCTCAGGCCATCCCATTAGATCACGAAGCCCATTGGGAAGTGGCTTTAGTAGAAATCATTCACCCAACCCAAGTCCTCAATGTCCTTCCCAACCAAAATGTTTTTGATGTGGAAGTTCATGACGAACCATTGCAACAGTAATTGGATACCTATGGCAAATATGACAAGAAAACCCCTAGCACAAAAAATCAAAAGTACACCACCTATCACTTGTTCATTTCTCCAGGCTATTATTTTAGTGGTCAACATTTGGTCAGCACCATAGCCTCCAGGTTTAATGTCGTGTTTCTTAAAGCTTTGGAAAGTGTCAAAAAAGTGTCACCATGGAATACCACAAAGCAGCTCGTCGCTTCTTGATGAAATTTGACGGGAGTAAAATCCTGTCCATTTTATTTTGTCCTGAATTGTTTGACATGTTGGGCGGAGACATGGACATGAGAATGGCCATGATCAAGAAAAAGGAATTACCAATCATTTACGACAACGATTCTTTTAGCAAGTTATTTCGTGCCCCGGTAGAACTGAACCAAGGACTGAATTTGATGTTCGTGTATTCCGATGTGGTGGAGTACAACGTGGTGGGACACACCTCTGTGCCGTTACTGCGTGTCATTCCTTTCAAAGTGGATTCTGCCACGAACGCTGACGAGGAAGGTGGAAACACTTATCACGTCCACCGCGAATTTGTACATCCTCACTATTTGCCTGTCAGCAAGTCGTATTTGGACACGGTCAACATTGCTATAAAAGGAGATCTGGGACAAAATATTCCATTCACCAAAGGAAAAGTCACGGTAAAACTCCATTTTCGAAACGGTTCTCTCACGACTCGTAAGTCATGTATCCAGTGTACCGAGGGGTTGCTCGACAGCGAGGACACGGTTTAGGAGATATGTTAAAATCGGCCTTTCGTTCGGTGGCCCCTGTGTTGAAACCGATGGTGACACGCGGATTGCACGCCTTGAAAGATGCGGCACTGACGCAAGGCAAAGAATTTCTCCAAAATATCATCATCGGCAAACAAAACCCTAAAGAAACCTTCATGAGGGCTGTCAAAAGTGTCTTGCTGCAAACGGGCAAAGACCTTTTGGGCCGCCGAGAAACACCTATAAATGCCCTGCACGCTACCGAGTCAGGCATTCAGCAAGGACAAGGCAGAAAGAGACGACGAAGAAAACACCCTTTCACCAGACTTCACACGTCTAAAGCTAGAAAGACAAAGAAAAGAAGAACCGTTCGAGACTTAGACGTTTTCGATTATTGAGACACAGAACAAAATGATGCACCGAGAATCTTGCGCTTGTTCCAAGTCGGAACTGGATCTGTTTGCCATGCCCCCCACCATGATGACGATGCAAGAATCCCAGTGGGTGGAATTTCATCCCGTCTCCTCATTGACCGATTCCGCTCCCATCGAGTTTGAAATCAAAGGACAGCCCGACGATTACATCGATCTGAATAGCAGTTACCTATACTTGAAAGTGAAAGTGATCGAACCACCCAATGCTAACCTAGACAATGATGATGCAGTAGCTCCCGTCAACAATTTCATGCATTCCTTGTTTAGCGAAGTGGACTTGTACTTGAATAACAAACTGGTCACCAGCGGCATGGATACTTACCCTTATCGAGCGCACCTGGAAAATCTCCTGACGTACGGAAAAGAAGCCAAGAACACTCATCTGGATGCTTGCGTGGTATGGAAACCTCACAAAGCGACTAAGCTCAACGGTCTTACACTTGCCGGGGATGCTTCAAATACAACGGGATTTGTAGAACGACGAACGAAACTTCATCTAAGTCGTAGTTTAGAACTGATGGATCGCTTGCATCTAGACATGTGGTTACAAGAAAAGTATTTGCTGAACGGGGTGGATGTCCGCTTGAGACTGAATCGCAGCAGTGCCGCTTTCCATTTGATGGCTGCTGATGGTTCCACTTACAAAACCATCATCCAAGAAGCCAGACACTACGCGCGTCGTGTGGAAGTGTTACCTAAAGTGGGAAACGACGTCAGTCAGACGTTGAGCAGAACGACCGCAAAGTATCCGATACGTCGCGTGGAAGTGAAAACCTTCACCATTCCTGCTGGACAGCGATCCATGATCGAAGATCATCTGTTCCAAGGACAGTTACCCAAGCGTTTGATTGTTGGTATCGTCAAGAATTCAGCCTTCAACCGAGCCTACCATGAAAATCCTTTCAACTTTCATCATTACAATGTGTCCAAGATTGAAGTCAGTCGCGATGGAAAGACCTTGTGTACTCGACCGTTTGAGCCTAACTTTGGTGACAGGAATTATTTGAGATCGTACTTGTCGCTGTACGAAGCCACCGGACAGTTAGGAACCAACACCAGTCACGGTATTACGTACGAGGATTATGCAGGAGACTATGCTTTGTGGGCTTTCGATTTCACTCCAGACCAAGGCAGCGACGAGGGACATTTCCACCCTATAAAATCCGGCCAAATTCGTGTGGAAATTCAGTTTGCGAGTCCACTGGATGCAGGGAACACAGTGAACGTCATCCTGTATGCAGAATTTGATAATACGATAGAAATCAACAGTTTGAGAGAAGTCATTCTAGACTATTAGAATCCATGGAAGACTGTTATCCCTCTTTACCTAGTGGAGAAACTTTGGACATGGAATGAAAGGAGACCGTAGAAGGAGAATCCCAAGACAAAGACGAAGAAGTTATCATGATGAAGTCAAGATGGCCAGAACAAGAAGCCGATTTAGTCTCCTGTTTTGCCAAACACTTGGTCGAAAAAATGACGGAATTGATCAAGAAAAATTGCTATGGATGTCAAAACGATCATCCCAGTCAAATTCAACACGATAAATGCCTGATGTTGAGTCAAGAAGAAAAATTGGATGAGTATCTGGACGAAGCTTGGAGTCTCATCTCGGACGAAGTCGTGTTGCATCAGTGGTATAAAGACTTGCGTAAACATTCTTGCCCACCATTAACCACTCAAGAGATCGATCGTATCGAAGCTCTCCTGAATCAAAGTGAGGAGACGAAACGAAGAAACGGTTATTTGTCAGACATTTTCAAGCAAAAAGTCAGGATCGAATTGATGACTTATTATTATCTGTGAAGAAGAAAACACACAAATCAATGGATACCTGGGAACTTTATTACCTTTTGAACCACAGTTCGTACACGGCTTCTTGGAATCCTGTCGTCTGTGCTAAAGATGAATTCCCTCATCGCAAACCTCAAGACCATCTAGCTGATGTGATCAACACGGACGACAGTCATCTCCCAGGAAACCACTGGGTAGCCGTCTACTTTCCTCAAGAAGGATGTGTGGAATATTTTGATTCGTACGGATTGCCCCCTTTGGAAGACGATATCATTGACTTTATGAGAAGAAATGCTCAGACCACCCGATTCAATAATGTGAAATTACAAGGCACAGATTCCTTGGTGTGTGGACAGTACTGTGTGTATTTTCTGCATCATCGCAGCCTGGGCTATTCCTTAGAACATTTAGTGACTCATTTTGATCCTCGTTCTTCTTCAAGAAACGATGTGAAAGTAGATCGATGGTTTTGTGACCATTATGCTTATCTTTTGTCTCTAACTAGGAAACGTAGTGTCCATCAATGGCCTAATGACTTCCAACAGTGGAAATCACAATTTCATTCACAACGTTGTCAGCCCTGTTTAAAGTAGAGTGTGAACTGAAAAAAATGTTTGTCATTTGAAAAAAATGTTTGATGTTATATTGTTGGATTATTGTTAAAAATGTTATAGTTGTTTGTTAGTGTTAAGTGATTTTGAATAAAAAATGTGTTTTGAAAAAAATGCCTTTGTCTTGTGTTTGGCTATAAGAATATTGATTCATGCTCTTTGACTTCTCGCTATCTCTCTCATGACACTCATTGAACGTTAGGGCTCGAAAACCGTAGAGGGATGTTTTCCTTCACGTCCGCGCTTTGACTTTAAGAACCGGGGTAGTTTCCAGTCTAACCATCCATTGTCGACTCATCCTCCTACGAAGATGTGCTCCAAACTAGCTAAGCTAAACGAAGCCTACGTGAATTTGCATAGGGTCAGACACAGTCTGATACCGAAGCCAGAAGAGATAGAGAATGTGAGAATGTTAAAAGTCACTGAAGACCTGATAAAAGAGCTCTTCAGAGAAGAAGTGAACAGGGAGAAAGAAGAATGGACAGAGAAGTACAGACTTCAGAGACAGCAGCAACAGCAACAAGAACAGCACCAGCAGCAGCAGCCACCTGAACCTGACAGAGGCTTTGTCGATTGTCGTATCGACACCAAAGAGTTCTTCTTCTCTTTCCGAAGAAGCCGACCTATCGTCAGAAAGTCTATCCTCAAAGGACGTCGCATTCTTAGAAATTAAAAGATTGCCATAGCAAACAAAAAAAACCAGCCCTTTTCAGGGCTACCCAAATACTCTAGAAAAGAAATAACAATCGATTTGCCAATGTGTGTAGGTAGAGTAGTGTGAATATAAACACTAACTCTTTTTTATAGTGTGAGGGTATGTGTTTGTGTATAAGATTGTGTGTTTGTAAGTGCTCACGTACGTTGGTGTGGATAGTAGATTAAGATCATGTTTTTTTTGCTGTTAGAGGTGTGGGGAGAATATATTTGGGGTTTGATTTCTTTGCGTATGTGGATAGTATATTGAAGTGATTAATGAAAATTTTTTAGAATAGTAATGAGTAGTATAAAAAAAGTGAGTGAGTGTTTCTTTTAGGTCCGCGCGTTGTTTGGTCATGATCTAGGTAAGATCAATTTTATGTTTTTAGGGGGATGTTTTCCATCACGTCCGCGCTTTTACTATAAATTGAAACTCGTTCGGCAGTCTAGCTACCCTTGTTGATTGATCAACACCACCAGAATGAACACCAGAATTGTGAAACTGCTAGAACTCCAGATGCACCTGGAATATGCCAGGCGCCTGTTAAATGAACTGGCCGCGGAGGCCATTGTCGAAGAGGGAAGGATGAGAGAGGAGGAGGAAAGAAGAAAAAAAGAAGAGGAGGAAAAGGAGAGAAGAAATTTCAGAATCCCAAAGACAGAAAATTGGGATTCTGAAGCCACTTATCCCGCCTCTGCACTCCCAAGAAAAAAGGTAAAAGGAGACTTGGGAAGAAGATGTGTGTGTGGCGCCAGACCATTGCCTACCCTTTTTTTCTTTTAAACAAATAGGGTCCCATTCCATTTCCCCTTGAGGCTCAACAGGCCCAAACGTCTTTTTCTTCCAATGTTAAATTCCATTGAGGCTAAACTTGCCCAGGGTTTTTTGCCCATGTTAAATTTCCATTGAAGCTAAACTTGCCCAGGGTGGTTAATGTTAAATTTCCATTGAGGCTAAACTTGCCCAGGGGGGTCTGTAATGCTAATTCCCATTGAGGCTAAACTAACCCCATTCACTACTTGTGTCGAAATTAAACCATTTTTTGAACAGAAACAGGTTATTATGCCTTGGTCATTTGCTTACGGTTACAACCAGCAGTGGCACAGTAAAAGTGTAATGAAACTGCTCAAACTAAATACATACCAGATATATTTAGACTGCAAAATCAGGATGGGCTTAACTGGAAACTATGATTTCTTATCGAATGTCTGCTGGATGATGCAATAAACAAAATAGTCAAGTACTAAATGTCATCATTACGGAGACGTTGGCCAGATATGTCTTGGCTTGGCTAACGAGTCAAGACGTGATTAAAAAGAATGATTGCGCTTGTGATATAAATTATCCCTTGTGTCCAAAACCAAACTATTGCATAACGTCACTGTTGCAAAAACCATCGTAGTAGCACAATAAGGCGTTTTATATTTCAGTAGCTGCTAGGTATATGACTTCTATATCTATTAATTTTATTACTTTTACCCGAGCGTCACAGGCGATTGTATGAGATAGATCTGAAATACAGGCAGTGGGAAATAATTAAAACGCAACGTGAGAGATTTTGTGTAATGAATTCGGCTAGCTTAGAATGATGTAGCCATTACTAATATTTTGGAAATACAATTATTAATTTTTTTTCAATACAGTATTGGGTGGATTGGTATGAACTGGCGAACATATACTTGATTTGTATTGACTGTAAATCAATTACTTGTTTAGGGTCAGTAATGCCTAGGCTCCGTATCTGAGCTTGAAGTCGCCGATGGTTTCCCATTTCCATAAGAACCACTTCGAACTCAGCCATACTAATTGTTTTATCCACACTAGCCATCGAGTAGAGTTTATTAATTTTACTGACAGTACTTTGCAATGCGGCGAGAAGTTTCGAGTATATACGAATTCGTAAATGTAATCCTATCGAAATTATTTTACGGGTAATAAAGATATAGCTCCGACATCAAATCCATCTGGTGTGGCTATACTGGCGGCCAGCGGCCAGCATCCATGACTTATATGTAAAAACAGATCTTAAGCACAAGCCATAGATGCTTAAGTACTATTTCTGATGTATGTTATGTTCTTCGAACTGAATATCATCTACGGCATCTATTGACTTTGGTATTGTATAAGTGAAAGATTCCTGAAACTGGATTCCTTAACGGCCTGTGTTGGTTATGTAACAATACACAACTGATCATTTACCAAAGCTCTAAATATACCCCAATCACCTCTAGATCCACATAAGATGAATAAGCTTCGAGCCAGGCTTTCGCACCTTTAAGATGTCATATTCAGGTATATCATGGTAAACTTGGTCTTTAATACCAAAAGTAAGTAGTCACCTGTTACAACATTATCGTGTTTCTCTCCTTTACTGGTCAATATTCCTCTGATATATCCCCGTGAAGTTACTATGCGTTGTGGTGAAAATATGTATGCGTTCTGTTTATCCACGTATTGTTTACTTGTTGCTTGTTGCTTGTAGCATAGAGTCATCAACATAGTTTTTAATAAATGCAATCGATATACCAGAATCTCTGATTCTCCCGATTTAGCTGATTTCAGTTGATTTCAGCTACGTTTTTCACATACCCTCGCAACATCAAAACACCTTCAATGTCCACGTTATAGTTTTGAGTTTTCCAATTTGCTCTTAGGAAATCACAAGCTCTCAGAGGGCTCAACGTCAACACCAACTTTTCTGGTAAGCTCGGTCAAATCCGCTTTGGTAGCAAAATGATGCATCGGTTGCGCTTCGTCCGTAAATTCCAAGAGATAATTTGCATACTGTCAAGCTTACTTTCTAAGTGACAATGTAAAATCAATAAGAGCTCGTGGTATTGGTAAGTGCATGCAACGCTTTAACAACAAGACGTTCACATATTTTCATGTCGAGTAGAGTTTGCAATGTGAGCGTGAGCAAACCAGATAATTGGACTAATTAATCAGCAAATTAGCGTGACGGTGGAAGTCCGTAGGAGTCAAGATACGTAAGATGTCTATGACTCATTATACTAGATTAACAATACCGGTTTCCCGCATAAGGCGAATCATCGACGCAAGTTCATCACGCTCAAAGACACATCGGAAATGTTTGACTGATTTTGCCGTCGTTATTAAATCAAAATTGGTTAACGGACGCTCGAGAAAATCATTTTCCATCCAAGGACCAAAGGTCATTTTGTGTCGTTCCTAGTAGTCGATGACCTTTACCGATAGCCCTTAATGTCTGTGTTTGTAAGCATGGGAGCCACAGCCGCAAAGAACACTGGAATGGCTGCAAGAAATGGAAATATTCAAGTAGTCTTTTGCATTTTTACCAACACTGACTTGGATAAGTTTAAGGTCTCAAGTTGTTTCTTGTTTGGCTGCATTAAGCTGATTAAGTTGTATCTGGGTAAACCATAAGTGGATAATTTCAGTTAACATTTTCGGAGGAAGTTTCAATGTAAGCCCACAACAATTTCATATTGCGCTCTTTTTCGCTACGGTCAACATCAATGTCGTGGTAAGACAGTATTGTTTGAAAAAGATATGGGTTCAATTACTAGTTTGAGAAAACGTTACTTGTTATCCACCTTGAGCCCTTTTTTGAAACGTTATGAATACATGTTTTGGTGCGCTGATAACTTGTTGGGTAGTTACCGCTGAACACTGCTTTCTATCGAGCATGTATAGAAAGTATGACATGACATCGGTGATGATCCGCCAGAACTCATAGACGACAACAAACTCCTTTCTATAGCTATCGAAAGAATTATCACAGGCATCAACAATGTTAATTTTGAAAACACTATTTTACCAAACTGCATCATTGTCATTATGTTTCAGGAATAATGTGATTGTGTTTGACTCCAAAAGTAGCCATGCAAACACCTCTAACAAAATCCCATATTTATATAACTGAGGGGAATTGCTCGCGAAAACGACAATACGAATCAACAGCTAACATCATCAAGACCAGTTCTGTAATAGGTCATATAATGGGTTTCACACGTTAACAATACGCACTGGTATCACAAAGCAGTGCACGATTATCATTTGTTTTAAAGGTAAGGTCGTTCTATAAAGTACATTTGTATTTTCAAGACTTTGTGTGGTCCATCATGTACTTGTCCTGGTATACAATAGTAAAACGAAGGTGTATTAACCGGGGATTGTGGCATGGATGATAAAGAGGCATGGGAGTAATAGACAGCAGACATCCTGGTGTGGCACTTGTGAATAATGCAAATAATATACTTGGCGATACTTGGGGAATATCTGCTTCCCATAACTGAATTGTAACTATTACTGATAGCCCCAGATGTTAGATTAACCTGTATCGCTGTGTTGATATTGATTTTATTGGGATACACTTCTAAGCAACCAAGAATCTTTATCAACGACGACTATTTAATATCAACCATACACTGTGGAGATTCGAGCATGATGTCAGTGCTGAATGTGGTTTTATGCACACGTATATAGATCGTAAAATCATAGCCTGTCACCATTGAAATTCTCAGTCGAAACTCATCATTGATTCTTGTAATATCGTTATAAGGACCGTTTCCTAAGAAATCTCTTCTGGCCAACCAGGAAATCTTCTCAGCGATGGTTGTGCGATGTCATGCACATTTATGTAGATCTTACAATCTTTGTCGGTCACTAACGAAATTTAAGTCGGATTTCAGCATTGATTCACATAATATCTTGCACCCCGTTGAAAATTCAACAATATCCCACGTGGGCAGTCATCTACTGGAAACATAAGCAAGTTATTCGCGAGAAACCACCACACAGTCGTGATCGGATATTCGGCCATCTGGGGGATTAACCGCCCCCATCCCAGGTATCTCCCATCAGGGGATTCGTGTAGAAAAGGTAACACACTTCTGGTATTCTTTACAAGATTGTAATCATAGAACTGACGCTCTGAGTTGTATTTCCATCACGCGACAAACACGAAGTGTTTCAAAACAAATTGCTTCAGAATTCATAGTCACTTCTGTATTATACATCATTGGTGTTTTTAGTGAGTTTGTGCATCAACAGTCAAAACGTCCCGTGTACATAATGTCGTTGTTGAGCAACCGCTAACAAATTCATGAAGCCTCATTGATGACTTATGATGTTTTATTGTCCACGTGAAATGACCCTTAATACCCACTCGGTCCAAGTCAAAAATGATTTTTTTTGCAGACCTTCTGCACTGTTCCCGTGCATAAATGTTTTTGTGGGGAAATACAGCAGCCTTAGCAATCTCCTTAAAGTTTGCATATTAAATATGTTAAGCGTTTTATCGATTCAGATATTAGTTGTTCAGAATGTGTAATTCTACCTTGAGTGTTTGCAATCTGCTCTGGCAAGAGCTCGATGGCGGCCACAAACTAAAAAATGAATCTTGTTTATCTTATGTTTCCATTATTGCGGCAATGGTTTCTGCGACTTTTTCACCTCCTTCTCTGTTTATGGGTTTGGTTGACGGTGCAAATGATTAATCAAATTATATTGTGAGGTCTCTCGCGACTATAATATATAACACATTTTCGTGCACCAGCGTAGTCTCGCAGAAATTCTAGTTGTTCGTATGCATCTTTATGCCGTTTGTCAGCTTGCGGATTTGTTTATGTATTATACTTGCTAAAGTCTTTATCGAAACAGGCAATGGTGAAGAAGCTATGCAAGTCTTAAGGTGTCATCAGGGATATATTCAGAAAACCATCCAACGAGTGTTCAATAGAACACCATGTTCAATAAATGTTTGCGAGATCATTCACATCAATGGCTACAAATTAAATTAACATTTTGCTATTATCTCATTTCACTTTAGACACGTGTACGAATTGTTGTGTTTAGAAAGTATGTTTTTGTCGGCTTCAAGAAGTTAACCTTGCGGGAATGTCTTTTTGATCATTCATCACATCGTCATACACAATAAGATTATAAGCTGTCGAGTTAAGATCGCTAATGGTATTAGCTTTATCAACTGTGGAAACAAACTGAATTTTTAGACGATTTTTTCTTGGCGATGACTGAAGCTCATGAGTAAAATCTCTGAATACATTAAAACCTGGTTGATCGTTTGCTGATGGTGTAGTCACGTACAGCCAATCCTATGTTAACCAACTCATGATCAGATTCAGCTGGGGATTCCTTGATATAGCCGGGCCAATGTTTAACGTTCAAATCGATTTTGGGTGATCTGGGATTTTTTCTGCACGGTCAAGTTGACGATGATAAAAGCAATCAAATCATGTGTTTCCCCTTTTGTAATGTCATGATGAATATCATTTGTTGTATTACACAATCATACATTGATAGTGTGTACGATTGCGCACAAAAAGTCATACTGCAAATCTAATGCGATTTCAAGTACGTGATTGTGGAGATGCGATGTCTGGAACTTACATCCCGTGTGGATGTAAGAAGTTCACGTTTATTGAAAATAAACGTCGCTGTCAGTGACATCGCCTCTGCTTTAGCAGAGCCATATAGAACAGCATAGTGTTGGTATTATCTAATTCGATCTGTATTATTATTTGAGAGATGAAAAGCGGATGCGAGCACCCATTCAAAACAAAGGATGACTTCGCTTCTCCCGTTTATTACGGACCGCTGCGTAAAATACTTTGGTGGTAAAATGGGTCTCGGAAAGGCATATGCATTTGTCAAGAATCTATCGCGATCCTGAGTAAGTGTATTTTTCCAACGTCTTGAGAAGCTTTTCAAAGCCTTTGTCGATTTCATCATGATTACATCGGTGTCTTTACGGTTCATGATAATAAGTGCACTACCAAGAATCCATGGGTTTGCGATTTATAACCATCTTTTGTTTAATGACTCACGATTAAGTAGTATAGTCAATAACACACCTAGAATAATATCTCTTTATACACGGAAGCGCCGATACGATTTCTGGACGCACCTTTGATAAAACATATCTTCCTGGACGCACCTTTTGATAAAATATATATAGCATCTTTACCTGGGTGCAATAATGACATGGTAATGTTCAAAGATAACGTGATTTTTATGTAACTGAGACTGGGCTCTTTGACGAATATACTCGATCGCTACAGAGGCTACAGTGGCGGCGATGCGCCGAAGCATTTGTTCCTCCTCGATATACATGCAATTTCCACCCGCTTTGATTGTAGAATAATTTTGATATTTAATCGTGCTTCCATTTCACGAAGCCATCTCACGGTCTGTCATTGTTTGGCAACCAGTACTAATAACTGATGTAAGTCAGCTTTTTTGCGACTCTTGGTAATTTATATTCTGCTCACATGCGGATTGTTTCAGATGCAGTACTGTTAACGATGCCGTTACAACCACCTGTTTTTTAATCCGGTGGAAATTGTTGCACAACTGTCTCTGGTTCATTTGCGAATCCTAATAAATTTTCGCAGACCGCTTGGTATTCGTATATAACGCTCTCGTGCTAGTTGTCAATTGCAAATACCATCAAAAATGTTTTAAAATATTTATATTCTACCATGATCACTTCAATTCTACCTATTATTTCTTTCACATCTGTACATTTATCAACATCTGTGTTGACGTTGTTGTTTTGGTCGTCAACGGTGTTAACGTTCGGTGTTTCTACACAGTATTTTCTATATTTGTGCCGAAAACGTTCATTAGGAGACTTTACTCTGTTTTAAGATCTGGTCAAGCACATAGACCTACAGCTCACGTGATCAAAAGCGATTTACGGTGATGGTAATGTCATGTTTTACAGCAGAGTTCGTATTTTCTCACGAATACACAATTTCAATGACTACGTCTTAATGCCAACGGACTTTATATATTTGCCGATTATATTATTTAATATAAAATATTTTTATCTATCCTATCAGTTTATGATTTTGATTAATCCAAACTGACATTTTACAACATTATGCTGTATTGGATGGTGGTTAACATTTTGCTATTCATTAAACGTATATTATGCTGTACAATGTTTAAAGGCATCTTTGCGTATCGCAAGCAAGATATTCTATCACGCAGCATTTGCCAAAGTTAAAGCAATCGTTCTATTGAACAAATGGTCTAAAAGCGGGTATTTGGTGAAATCACTGTACATTTGTCTTTGAGAAAATGAATCATACGAATTTAAAACCGAACATCCACTGTGCTGCGCAAACATGCAAGAATTTCAAACATAGTATAGGTCTCGTTTTAAAACAAAAAAATATTTCTAACTATTGTTCCGATCTGGTGTCAAGACTGTATGGGCTTTCTATCCTTTATTTATTAATATACCAAGTGAATTAATATATATATATATATATATATATATATATATATATATATATATATATATATATTATTCACTATACGTTGTATTATCTATACTGGGTTGTCTAGTCAGCGTTAGCGACATCGGGTTTTCTTGCATATATACATGGTAGTAGTTTAGTCGCACAAAAAGGATACTTCAAATATTTAATGTACTACCTATACATGATAATGTATAGGTTTGACTGCGGTACCTGGATGATTTTGCTTTGCAAATGCTTTTGCAAGACCACAGTTGTAGTAATTGTATTTACAAACAGTTAGTAATGATCATTTAAGCAAGACAATTTTGCTACGTAAAATCGTCAACGCTAGCGTTAAAATTATTTTTAACTTCCTAAGTTTTAGCCATATACCACTCACGTGTGATAATCGGAGTGAAAGCAGCTACTACATGTGATGTCGAAGGCGTCGACACCATTCTAATATTGTTATAATTTAAATTCTTTATAACGTACGTTGTGAAAAGTGCTGCGAATGTGATTATATGATTGTACTTCAAAGTTATTAAAGTGCACAACGGTTCGAATAAATAAAACGCAGACTTTTGCGTTAGTGCTCAATCGTATAAAATTAATAAACTTCATAAACATTATGGAATAATTTCAATCCAGTGCTAGCCATCTCTTGTCAAGGTTAGAAATTATTAAAATGTTTATATTGTTCTGATGTCAGAACCTCAGTGGTTTGTCACGCTACCTTATTCTCAACAAATTACATAACGTTTAAATAAATTCTGATCTTTACACATTTTTGAAAAGCATTGGCATTTTTTGAAATAAGTTTCATTCTCAAAATTCAGAAATGATGCTATGAAATTGTACACATCATTTGCCCAGTATTTATGAAAATTAGTATTTCCTTATGTACATTTAAAAAATATTTATTTGTTTATTTTTTCTTGCAGATGTTGGTTATCCACTGAAAGGGGGACAATATGGGCTTTTGTTGGTCCCGTGTTAACAATAACAATGGTAAAATTAGACTCGGGGGATTGTGGTTTTATGGGCGAAGAAAGCATTGCACCACTTGTTTGGTCTGAGAAAGATAATATATTGTAACATCAAAAGAGTCGATTACAGTTCTAATTCCTAGATACCTTTCTCTCCTAGAAATGAATAATAATAATTATACAAACAGGTTCTATATAACTTCTGAGATACAATAAAACAAACTGCATTAGATTTTGATCCTTACGAACTCTTCTCTCATGTCGTAATATAAAATATTCATACTATTTTAACTCAAGTAATTTAAATATTTTCATTTCAGAACCATAACTATTCTTCTTCTTCTTCTTCTTCTTATTATTATTATTATTATTATCATCATTGTTGTTGTTGTTGTTGTTTGTTACATTTAAAATGTTTCCCTCTTGTTTTCTTCCAAAACGCAACGATAGTCACGTTAGTATGATGCTTCGAATACATGATGATCTTCAATAACTTACAAGTGAAATAAAACTTCATATTAATAGGGGTGAAAGAAATGTGATGTATTCCGAATCATATACGTGTATTCCAAATCATATACATGTATTCCAAAGCATATACATGTATTCCAAATCATATACATGTATTCCGAATCATATACATGTATTTAAAATCATATACATTTATTCAAAATCATATACATGTATTTCAAATCATGTACATGTGATTTCCTCTTCTTCAGATAAACATCATTGTGCTTGTTATTGTAATCAGAACTTTTCTCGGAGTACAAATAAATGCCAGAAAAACTGAGCGAGAGAAATTCAAGTAAGTAAACATGTACACAATCTATAATAAGTGTGATGCAGTCTAAATCCACTTGCAATATATGCTAAATGTGCGTGTATTCATTCTCGTTACAAACGATGTTCACTGATGAACTGAATAGTGTACTAAGATGTCGTTTCTTTATTTGCAAAGTTTGTTCTCTGACAGGCGTGATTTCTGGCTTACGTTGGGCTTTACATGTGAAAAATTGGAATGAAAATGTTATGAACGCGGTGTATTATTGGAGCTGTATGAAACACGTACTCTGTTTTGAGAACACGCACTGAGGTTATTTCATTTTCAAAAATATTTCAAAAATAATCCGGGCCTTTTCTACAGGATCAAATAATGAAACAAGAAATAACTAATAAAAGCTTAATAAAGCTTTAAAATAGTATTAAGTACCAATTTTATGTCTTTTCTGGCAGACATTTTCCTGTTTTTAGTGACAGACAATTTTATAGCATATAACCCTACAGTGCCATGATATGTAAGCATATAAGTAACAAATCTTCTTTTCGGTTTTATGAATTATTATTATTTTTAATATTATTAATTATTAGTAGTAGAGGAAATTATTCTCCTTTGCCCATGTTGCAGTTAAATTAGATGTTGAATAGGGAAACCTTTCATAAGTGGTGTAACAAACGAGGGATTAGATTTTACATATATTTTACATTTTTTATATATGAAATAAAATGCATAACTGAAACTAAAATGCTTTTCGTACTCATTAATCTATCTTCGTCTAGAAAGGTACTTATGTCATCAACTTTCACTAGGAGCAGGCTTATGTGGAGTACAACATCATATAATTTCGTATGTTTAACATCCTTTAAACAAATGTTTCGTATGAGTCTGCTACGTGTTTTGCATATCTATAAATGCTTTCAGATCCAGTGTGAAGGCAGCTGTTGTGCTGCTACCCCTGCTAGGAATAACGTGGGTGTTTGGCGTCCTTGCTATCAATGCAGAGACTGTGGTGTTTCAGTATGCCTTTGCCCTGTTGAATTCTTTACAGGTATGGATGGTCTGATTCTGTCTCCAATTCCTTCTATTTTTCTTTCATTCTTTTACTTCTATATCTGCCAGATACCAAAGCTTTGAAATTACCGGTTTTGGTTACAGCAAGTACTGTTTAGTGAGAAAAATAAATTTTGAGTGAATTCGACTACGAGTGTCATAAACTTGACATGCTTTGTTAAGAACGCAATTCATCTTTTTGGAGTAGTCCGTCTCAATTGTTATTTATTTCCAATTATTTTGCTTTAACGATACGGGATTTGATTTGATACTTCTGCATACTGATTTTAAGGCAAACTCACTCATTTGTTTCAATACTCTCCATATTTTAGAAACATTTAATGTTGATTCATGTTCAGCGTTTTGTTTATTATTTCTGCCTTCTTTCACTGATCTAAATTACTTTCCAAACAAAGAAATATGAAATAATATTTAAAGAATGCACCGCACATGTTATTGTGAGTTTAACAGGTATTGAAAACAAACGTGCCGTTTTTCTCCTGTTGTGGTCTTTTTCTTTTACTCCCTCGCATTCACACAAGGATGTTAGGTTAACCTAAATCACTACACATATTTGATTACACATCCAGATCTGACTAAACAATTATTATGTGAACACAACATAAACTCTTTTCCAAAACAGAGTGGACTGCTCTTCCGCACGTATAATGAGAAGCCAAGGTTTGCACTGTTTATGTACGTGCAGCATGAAGTTAAGTTATAGTCAATCATATGTTGTAAGTACAGTACAAGTTATGGTTATCAGGCGTGGATTATTGTCCATGTATGCATTTCTTTGAAATTCACTGTGCAATACTTTAGCAATGAATTCTTGTTTAAATACATTTCATTTTTTTAAGTATCATGTTGATGGAAATACTAATTCGCCAACGTTTGAAGACAATGGATAATCATATCGGTGTAGACCTCTCGATTTTAATGTATGTTTTTCATTTCATTGCATTTATTTTACAAAAGGGCTTGTTCATCTTTTTGTTCCACGTTGTCTTCAATGACGAGGTAAAGCTTGCCTGTGGACGGTACAGTAGCAAGCTAAAACCAGTTAATACCAGTTCGAGCTCTGAAGATTTATCAGAGTTGAATCAGTTTAAGGTTAGTTGATAATATATTTTTATAGTATATTTAAAGTGTATCAACTTGGTTGCTGAATCCGTTTGTGTATTTACAAAACTAGATTAGTGTACGATATAATCAAGGACGAACAAGGGTGGAGGGAGGGGGTCAAATTGATAAGACCCCACATAAATGAACACGTAATAACCCCAACATGTCCTAGAGTATGCATTCCTCACAGTTAGGTTAAAATTATGGGATGAAAGCAGGTCATGAAACTTCGCCCCTTGACCCCCATAAGAGTTCAGTTTCATCAACCTCTCTGCCACTTTTTTACACCCCTTTCTCTTAAGCCACAATACATCCCACCCCGTCCTCGTCAATATGTTTGGATTGGACACTGTAGAAAATACTAGATGCAATACTGACCACTGGTCGAATATGTTAAACTATTAAAGGTCAAAATTGTCATGTAAATATGCTCAAACAGTATACATAAATTCCAATTATGAGAACAGGACTTTAAGAAAATAGTTATTAGGCTATCTCTGTGAACCAAAATATGATATAGTTTGCGACTCTACAGATGTTTATAGATGTGTCTAGTTTTAATCACTAAAAGCGTCAATGACGCCACAAATAAACAGTGATGCGAGCAAAGCTTTGTAACTGTATACTAAATTCCATTAAACACATAGTACACAATCAGTCATGGATAATGCAACGAGAGGCAAGATGAATATATATTTTATTGTATTTTCAACTCTGACAATTATAAAGTGTTAAACCGGATAAAATTATGATATATTGTAATCATTTCTGCGTGTTTGTTTATGCATTGGTAATTAATAATACTCGATGGTTCGCTTTGGCACTGGGTCACTCTAAGTAAACAATAGCTTTGATAAATATAAGGATTCATTTTGCATGAATGGGTCATTTACTGTATGGTATTTAGAGCCTGAAAATAGGAAGGGAAAGATTTTCCTCTCTGCTTGTCACTATATTTTGTATGAAGCAAATGGTATCCAGGATATCAGAATCAGCAACATTTAGCCGGTAATGAATTTCACTTATTGTACTCTTTCAGTCTTCATGCTATAATCTAAATGTGATTCGTCTATCAATTATGAAGGTGACGTACGGCCAATGAACAAATATGTTAATATGCATTTATTCCACCTATAAAAAGTATCAATTTTTAAAATACATTATGGAACGATTATTCAATCAAGGGTTTTTTTCTTAATTTTTACTGAAGGAGATAAATGGTTTGTTTTGCAGACAAATCAGAAGACACGGAAAATCCTGCTGACCTCTCTCATTGATGTCAAAGACCCCTGACCGGATTATTTTTGGACGATTCAACCTATAACAAGGGACAGCACGAACTGTCAATCAAAACTCTGTAGTGTTCGCATCATTTAATTGAAATAAAAGCAAGGTGAAATTACTTCTGAGTGGCTTTTTTGGGGAAGCGAATACATCTAACGGTATCAGAAGGGATTCTGCAATTCCCGATCTTTTATCAATCTATGCATAGGATGGCGTAAGGAAAATATTTGAGGACAGAACTATACTAATTTCCCTCTCTCTTTATATAAAACTCATATATTTATTTGACATTATATAAATTTTATTGAAAATTGATACGGTGAAGAATATAACACAATTAAATCACCAATGGTTGGCAGAGTTTGAAATTTATATAAACAAATACTTGATGAAATAATTAGTCGAACAACAATATCAAGAAGATGTCAAAACCTTAGCAGAGCCCATTACACAATATTGGAAGACTAACAAACACAATCAGTTAATTAAACTATAAGAAGAAATACAATAACAAATCATAGCAGCTTGACTAATAACAGAAAGAATGTGATCAATACAAGAATTTAGCATATTGGTAAAGAAAATAAACCACATCATGTTATTACCGCAAGATATTAAACAAAAATTAATTTACGATTGTGAAAAAACAATTAACCTTAAATCACAAAGAATATAATAAAAAGGGGTTATCAGACCTTACGAAAATCCAAATAGACGATATTAATACATTGTATTCGTTTAAAAGGATGTTGTGAAAAAGCGTAAGGTCTTATGTTATGCCAAAACCAATTTCGTTTGTGAACAAAATTATTACTAGCCAATAAGAGGGGAAGAAAAGGAAACATATAGATGATATTTTTGTTTACAAATTGAACCATCATGAAAATCTGATGCAAGTATTAAAGAATTGACACCAGCAATAAAATATGTTACAACACAAGAAGAACAACAAATTAAAAGAAAAATAAGCAATGAAAACCATTTTGATCCTGATCCAAAATCACTTCAAAACGAAAAAGTCTGATACTCTTGGACTACATGACCGTATTTAAAAGTTTGACACTTAGTCTATGTCTTTGCCTCTGACTATCAGGCCATGTGATTTTAGAGAGTGATTGTACAAGAGTAAAGGCACGAAAGCCTGGCCATAACTCAGACGGTGGACTGAGATGGCACGAATGAACTGGCGCTTGTTGCAGCCCTACTTATTGGGTTTAGTAAAATCTTGTCTCTTTTGTCTATAAAGACGCACATAGTCTCTTGTGATAGCAAGTCTTTGAATTGAGATAGGAGCTCGAGGTTTGGAACGTAGCATCACGTAAACACTTCAGTTTGCAACAGTGCTCTTATGGCTGAACTCTGAAGGTTTCTAATGGTGTTTTCGCTGGTGATACAACTGTAGCCACCTCATGTCTCTTCTGATTTAATTATGGCTCTCGGACAAGGATTAGGTCCATAGTCTGTTGACACGCTGTCATAATCTGGGCAGGTCGGATAACGCGTATATTTTCTATATCAGTAAACAATGCGAACATAAACTACAAGGAGATTCTCAAAATATGAAGCATTTTAGTAAATATACAAATAAAGGAGGCTTTTAAAATAACTTTAAAAAATTAAAGAAAAACAATGCTAACAATTCTAATAACATATTACAATAACATATCCGGTATATGTTGTATTTACGAAAAAGTGTTTGCTTTTGCACTTTTGAGCTTTACAATTGTTGTAGTGGCTATCTTTACGGCAACTCCACATCCTTTGATCGTTATTAGTTTATACTGATTTCAAATGTCAGCAAAAGTTAATATGCTCTCTCTGATTTGTGAAGACCTTGAGTGATCAATCTCCAATGTTTTGGGTGCACAGGACCACTACCATCCCATGGTGAGCAGGATTCATCGCTTCTTTACCGTTGATGATTGTCTCTGTTTCTATCTAATGTCCAGTGAGAAAGAATGTCGATGAATTGCTTCATTTATAGTTGAACATCTCCCACACTGGCAAAGCCTGTGTTGAAAACATCTAAATCTATGAGATTCTGAAGAAGTTCAAAATTTAGGTATAGTGAAACTGTCCTTGATACCTAAGGTTCGTCGCAGTTTTCAGAACCTGTAATCGAAAGCAATGTCATACTTGTAACATTTGCACTGATCGACTATATACTTTTAGTAGTCCAAGACCAAGCAAACCAGCTATTACGATTGATTAAACAGACACATTTTCCACATCCATGAAAGGAATCGATATATGACCGTTGGACCTACAGCCCAGTCAGTTAACCATTAGACCACTTGTCCTTGTTACTAATCCCTCAGGCCAAGTGGTCAAAAACGTTCACCGTCACGGATCGCTGGCGTCTCACCATTGTCTGCGTGGGTTCGAGTCTCGGGCTCAGCAAATGTGGGTGTGTAAGACAGCTTGCCAGTAGCTATCCGTGTGTTGACGGTTTATTCCGGGGGTTTTCCGGGTTCTTCCTCCACCATTTATACTGGCTGCCATGTATACCCTATCTTGTGCTGAAAATGGCGTTAAATCCTACACCACCACCACCAACAACAACAACAAAACAACTAACGCCCTAATAAATAAACAGCATTTACCTGTCATTCTGGAAAATGACTTTGCCAGCACACCAGGAATACGTTTATGTGAGGTGTGTGTTTGTGTGTGTATTTATTCAGAAACTACGAAAAGTGTCAGTGCATGAACAGAGTAAAATATTGTATATATCGGTGAATGCTGGTGTAGGAACGCACACGATACAACTAGAACCTGGAACAAAAAGCAAACAGCGACTTCTTTGCAATGTAAACCCAATAAATAACCCTTTTCTATCTAAACAAAGACAAATGAGCATGAAATAATTTGTACTGATATTTCAAAATAATTATGTGCTTAATATATATTTCATACAATGTTTCTTTCCCCCTTGAATTCGTTAGTTTATTTGCTTCATCATTGCTAAAGCGATTAACGATTTGGAAAGTGATGTACTGCAAATATGTTAATCTTTTAAATTAAGATTTTCTAAATATGCGACTTGTTATCTTTAAAATGATCGGGACTTAGTTGTTAAAAGTTTGTTTCTTCTGACAAGACATATTATGCTTATTTCCGTTTGTGCAAGTTTTTTGGGTGATGAGAACATATTTTTGCATGCATAATTAATTTTGTTATATATGTCACTACAAGCAAAGAAGAAGAAAATATTTATGAAAAATCTGTTCATACTACAGTCGTTTTATAAGTTAGGAAACTGGAACACGTTTTCCAAATAAAGACTGAGCAAATAAGTAAATAACATTGTGTGTTAATAAATAATTATATTTTAAGTCAAAGCTCTTATATTTGATGATATAACGTGTCCTGCATCTGCTTCAGAAAGAGAAGATTACACAAGGACCATTAAACATTTATTAAATTATTCAATACATTATATCTCTTGATATTAATTAACGTGATTTCTTATTCACGAGATTGTTTTTTTAATTGGTCAAAATAGAAGCAAATGAATGGACAGACAACTATATATCTGACAAAACATCTGTTAAAACTACGTTTCATTCCAAAATACATTTTACATAGGCATGTAAAAACATATAATTAATAAGACTGGAACACCTCGCCAAGATAATTAATGTACAGATAATAACATCTGAGAAAATGTGCCAATCTGTCCTCTAACATTTAGTTGAAATTGGTACTTAGCTAATAATACATTATGGACAAACAAGGTTTAATTTATGCAAAAAGATTGTCTCATGATAATAATGAAAATATAATGAAACTTTTCGAGGCATATTCTCACCATATGCATCGTTTGCTAAAAATTGATAGCTAAAAATCACTAGGTGGTCTAGGTGAAGACCTATGAGATAAACTTGGTCTTTTGAATGTGTATCCGTAAAATGTTATAGCCCACGGACTCTTATGCTCGTCCGCCAATTGTACACACGATTATTGTTTAGTACATAGCCCATAGCAGAGGCCTAATTTGATTAAATGGAAAAAAGTCAAGTGAAATCGGAAGCTGTTATTTTCAATATTCTTTTTAATATATACGTTATGCCAAAGAACGACATAAATACATTGTTTTGTATATTGTCATTGAAATATAACCTGAAATAAAATGTTAATAGTTCAAAAATTTAATTCATGATGTGTTGCTGGTAAAGTTTTTGAGACTTCGAGGATACCAGTACTCGTGATTATGTAGTATCTATATTTTTGTTAGGAATTTTGCGTAACCATTAACAAATTATTTGCTACGTCTCATGATTGAAAACGGTACGTTTAGAACAACGGTACGTTTAGAACAACGGCTGCAATGTGGCCGTATCCACCTTCAATACGCTTGGGTTATTAAATGTGTACGGAAATATATTCAGATTTGGCAGTGGTCTATACAATTATTTTGGGCAACTATTTTGCGTTTATGTAGGATATCTGTGCTTTGAAAGTTAGTTTTACCTTCATAGTCTTTTTTCATTCTTTTTCACATGTTTCGCTAAATATTATACAAATATTGATAATTTCATATACAAGACATCTTCATTTCTTTTGCATGTGACTATAAATATAAAATGCCTTACAGTTTATATATATATATATATATATATATATATATATATATATATATATATATATATATATATATATAGAGAGAGAGAGAGAGAGAGAGAGAGAGAGAGAGAGAGAGAGAGTGAGATGTTTAGTTGTTCCTTAATTACTTAATGATTTTTAGATAGGATTTACGATTTAGATCAAATCTTATGACATTCAATTGGAAATAATGAAACGAAGAAATCAAATGAACGAAATAAACCAAAATATGTTTCGTTTAATATCACTCAACACACTATATTTTTTCCTCCTGAACATAATCTCTGTGTTCAACACAGTGTCCGCCCATCTGCTCTTAATGAGCCGATTTTATCATGTTTAAATAGGGAAGTATAAATTTTGAAGAATTCTATTGGGAAAAATTTACGAATTACGATGAATAACAACTATCCCTCCGTATAGGCAATTTCCCCTCTTTCCAATCAGAAGTATAACCAGGAAGTAGAGAACCAACTAACATAAGTATTATTAATTTACACTGGAGTCGGCATGGGGGTAGGAGGTAAGAAGGGCTCTCCCACCTCAAAGATTATTTCGGATCCCATTCTTCGTATCTTCTAAACAAACATTGCAATGTACATTTTTGCTTTTTAAGTAGTTGATATTGTATAATACATGTGCACAATTTCCCTCATCTTGTTGGGATTGCATGAATCCTAGCGTTAAAAGATATATCAGGATTTGATGATTCTTTTTAACGTTTAGGGAATTTGATAGGTAAATAAATTGAACTTTTATATTTAGAAACTGTAAAAACTAAAATTAACAAACATACCTAATAAAATTACAGATTCCCTAGTATTAAATGAGTCAAAACGTCGTGCTTTGTAGTTTTATGCGTGCTTAGAAGCAGTTTAAATTAACGATTAGCAATACGTTGATAGTCCCCAATGCAATTAGTGTTATAAAGAGCCGGAATTAGGCAAGATAGCGTAATAATAAAGATGACACCTTCTTTTGAGATACTGTCTCAAATTAGTGAAAGAAAATGCAAACGGAGGGTGCAGTTTCTATATTCTATTAAACTACATGAATTGTACATTAAGAAGCAATCATGTTCGAATGGTCCTTCAATGATAGAGCTAACAACTCGATTATTGATCTATTGAAATAATAAGGTATATAATGTGTCTCTGGTCCATTAATTTTTATATTTATTTATTTTAAATTATTCTTGAATCCCAAAAACATATATATTTTATCTATAAAAAAAACACCATGATCAAATGTAAAATTATTAACGCTGGAATTGATTAAGTACATACAGCTATTTGTTTTAATGGACATGGTACTAACCATTACACATTGAGTTTGACTCATTTGTAATCTTCAAGGACATTGATTTCGCTATGATTTTTCTCTGCAAATATTACATACTTGTAAGAGAGTGAGAGCTGGAAACTTAAGCTGTTTGCATATGCTGCTGCCATTTGATGATTGAGAAATTTATTTATATTGTACTTGTGGAAATTGTATACGATCTAAGCACATAGCCGACCAAATGTGCTGTCACCATGTGCAGAAAAACATCCCGAATAAATTCTTTTCAATACATAATAAGGAAATATCTTTGCATTGCATTTGAGGTGAGCATCACGATTTAAAAGCAAATAATAGATTATCATAGTATTGCTTTAACCATTCTTTAAATATGAAAATAATTGCTTCACCGATCACATTGCTCCTTTATTCTCTTCCAATATTGGAGTGATATTCAATTAACAATCTTTCGAAATTGCACTGTCGACAATTTTATTTAAAATTTCTCTCTCTTTCTCTGTGTCTGTCTTTCTCTCTGTCTCTCTCTCTCTGTCTCTGTCTCTGTTTTTGTCTCTCTGTCTCTGTCTCCGCATCTGTCTCTGTCTCTCTCCATGTTATTCTGCTACTAGACGGTTCTAGTAATATTTAATTTTATGTCAATGGTTCTTGAAGTTAATATCCAGTACACATATAATCAATACAGAGAACATGACTTCGAGTGTAAGCGCACGTAATTATTCGAAAATCTGAAATTTGTTTTTTTCTCCTCAGGATGATTTATTTTGACTTTTGGTGTTTTGGGACACAATAACAGATGAAATGTTTTTAGTACCAGGGCGATTAACGTAGAATGCCAATGCACATCATGATAGCTGGTCGAATTGTAGAATTCGAACACGCACCCTTTAGGTCGTGAGCCCGCAGTACTTACCTCTCAGCCCCCTATGAGATAAGGAGGAATAAAAGTTTCGGAGTCATCTATCTGAGTTAGAATGACAATAATTAGTTTCGTATTCTTCAATGAACTAAATGCAACTTTGTAAAGAGCTATTTTAGAAAGTCAAATAATAGATTTAAAATTATGTGGATAATTATCAACTTTTAAAATTATTTTCAAGAAACGATGAAAGTAGAATGTTCTCATAAGATTTGTCCACCTGGATTTTATGTTTTAATTAAATAATAGTTGATCTTATTATAAAGGATGTTGCCTGACGTTTTCCAAAAAATTAGGATTCACCACGAACTATGCATTTATTGATAATTTGATAGTAGTTATATAGAAAAAGTGTGATAGATTCAAATTGTAACCATTTTTCACTTCGCAGTAGAGTGATGAAATGCAGACGGTTCTCTGAGTTTTCATGATCAAATTCAGACTAAAGTAAAAGTTTTTAAGATATTATCAAATCAAACCATGCATGAAAGTGTTCCACAATGAATATCACGAAGAATTAGACATCTACAATACATAATGCCAATTGAAGCTCTGTGCATGCCGTTTGTGTGCATATACTAATTTTAAGATAAGTGCATGTCTTATGTGCGCATAACATATGTTTCACATATTGCTTGAAATCAGTCCAATTTGCCCTACGTCCAAATGAACAATTGAGATAACTCACTGGCCGGTGCTAAAAGCCAATGACCGAATCTAGGAAATTTATTTGTCGTGAATTTTTCTTTAAATTCTCAATCTATGTTGGTTTCAAAAAGAAGATTTATAGTGTCAAGAAAAATTGATCTTATTGATACCAACCACATGGAGGCATGACGGGCAATAAGGAACAATTTCACTCATTATGACTCTTTGAATTTCTGCTTGGTTTCTTTGAAAGCCGTGTATTAATGAACGCCAGAGTAGGAAATCAAATCAATCGATTTATAGGCATAAGGATAATTTAGCCTATTTGTAAGTGTTCAGTAGCTAAATGTTATGTCGGGAGCTAGCAAAAGTGTTGAAAAATGGATTCGGTCTCTACAAAACACGAACAAGATATTGATCTGCGCTTTTATTTATTGTGACAAAACCTTTGAGTATTTTAAAGTATATTTCAGTTTTAAAAAGCACATTCCGTTGTGATAGGAGAGCAATATCGAATAGATGTCAAGCAGTTAGCGTTTTGGCAATTGGTGTTATTTCAACTGGCTCCCTCTTGAAACAATTAACAGTAAATCTAATGTTTAAGACTCATTAAGGCAAGAGATTGTGATCCCTCACAAGAAGGGATTATATAAATACGACTCTTCATGATGTATGAAGGTGCTTTAAAATACGCCATGATGTGATCTATGATTTAAAATAACCTTTTTCGATAGCTGATGACCTGAGAATTGTGCTAAAGTATTCGTTTTACTCTTGAACATATTCTTCTGATATCGGAAGTAGAAATGAAGAACACCGTCTTCCAATTTGAGGTTCGTGATTACACCACAACCATTATATAGCATCGATCCACACGCATACCACTTCATGCATTCTTCTCCAACACTGAGTGGATATTTCAAGTTTATTAATTTTCAGTCTACTCCTACCCAACAGTATGTTTTATGTTCATATGTTTTTAAATCCATTTACTGACTGAAGATTTGCATGTAGGTTTCACAGCCAGAATATGTAAGAAATGCAAGCAATTACGACCAAAGTGTTCTGAAAAATGTGGCAGAAAACATGATTTCATTCTCGTTCAGACCTGTCATTCTCTTTCATCCTAAATGACATTTCATTTGTTTTCGTTATCCTCGACCATCTTGTGGATTGACTATTAAAGGTAACTGTAAACTTCAAATTCCACCTCCTTCACAATATTTGCCTGGTCTATTGATGATACGCTTCTTATATTGGTATTAATCTTCTTATTAGAACAACAAAATGTGTACAAGTTAGTAAAAGTGGCGTCATATTAATTTTAAGTGACCAAATGGATGTTATCTCGGGAACGAATTTCATAATATTTCCATAGAGACACGGTAAAACAGAGAATCGTATCATGCTATTTATGTCATACGCCTCTCGACTGTGTGTTATATTGTTATGCATTTTTAATTTCTATTGTGTATCTGAACTTTTTCCTTGATTGAGGGTAGATTTTTGGCCATTTGACTATTCAAGGTCTAACCTTGTTTACGAGTCCTGTATGCTCTGTAAATGAAGTTGTTGACAATATTGTGTAATTTTGTATTAAATTTTCAGAGAATGCTGTTGCGACGTCGGTCAAGTGGGATGTATATAAAGCTGTATTTGTAAAACAATATTTATTCCTGTTTTAAATTAGTCTTCGGAATCATTCAAGGCTGTGCCTACATATAATTTAAGAAGAATTATTTATTCAAATTATTTGGAATTGCGATATGAGACATGTGGGGTTTATACAAATAAGTTTTTGGAAACAAATTCTTCATTCCTGTTTTAAATCAGACCATGGAATCATTTACTGTTGTGTTCAGATATAATTTGAGAGTTTTTTTAAAATTTAAATTATGTATTGAATTACAACGTGCTCTTTGACTGTTTGGCCTATACAACTAATTTTGGATTATTAAGGACTCACTCAAAAGTATTCTGGATTATATCATTGGTACATCTGTACAGACAATACGTTTTGAATTTATTTGGAGCATTCTATACCTTTTTATCTGCTATATTACATTTAGAATTATTTGGAAATTAGTTTACAATAACGTAATTGCCTTTCGAGTTATCACTTTGTATTCCAGGTCATAAATTGTTGGCTTCGTTTCCTTTCTGTTACTTAGTTTAATACAACAGAGTTGTAATAATAGCAACATTGTAATGTGCAGCGATCTTAACGACTAAAACACCAACGGAATCTATGTGGAACTTCAAACGTTTGTGTTATGTCTTTGGGACCAAACTATATAATTTAACCAGTATCGAAGCATCTCTTTAAAATACCATGTTGTTGGTACTACTCGATGAAATATATCCGGTATTAACATAGGAAATTAATACATCCTTTATTTAGTTTATATTATTTTCTCCTAGTTTCCAATTTTTATCAAATCGAATGCTAGTCAATTATGTGTTTGCTTTCTATGTGTTAAAAACGTTCCATTCGATTTTGAAGAGTGTTCAATGCTAACTTTTATGATGGATTGTGTCTTTCTCAGATTACGATTGAAAAATACATTTTACCTGCTTTTGTGGATATTCTTGAAAAATCAGCTACCAGTTCCACACCTCTGAGGTGAAAAGCTTTTGTTTTACTATTTTGGAAGTTTTAATATCAAGTTGATCACTTAGTACAAATTAGTAATGTCTGATTCATTTTAATATCGAATTCATCACCTAGAACAATCTGATGCAAAACTAATAGTATAACCATTGAATGTCATGATGTCACACAAATGACCAATCCAGAATGTATTTGAATGAGTTCATAAAAGTCCAGTATAATGTATTACTCTAAAGGTCCATAAGTACTTGAATATTTCAAATGCATATTTTAAATAAATAATTACTGTCGAATTTTCTTTGACGTCAACGAAATTTTATAAAGCTAAGATATTTTTATTTTTAAGTGACACAAACATTATGCGTATTAAGTTCACATATCATTCATATTAATGTGACGATACTGATAAAGTGTTCGCATATCATCTGGGAAAGCATGGCAGGGTCGGGTACATTATATAGTGTATGGGATGTGGGCAGGTGGTCTAAGCTCTCAGAAGCTCTTACATATTAAGCGTGTCCGAGGCATAATTTAGCCATCAATTTCAAAGAAAATATCCTGTTCTTCTGGGATCAATTTAAGGAGAACGTTGCGAGGGAAAACTCCAAATCAGCCATTGCTCTTCCATGCTGATTGAATTTATTGTTACTGTCCAGCATACGTAGAGTCTTTTTCCACAGGATAAATTTCTCAGATTTGTGTAGGTGTCTAATATTTAGCAATGAAGGCAATAACTTCCATATCTTCAATCACTTCATGATATTTTGTTTACAACATGCTTAAGTCGCAAAATCAGAATGTATAGTTCCTAATTTATAATGCTTCAATACCGAACAATATTGATTAAGCTTTTAAAAGAGCGTGTAAGTGCAAATAGTTCGTCTTGATATTCATGTGTATGGGCTTGTTAAATGTTGTAGTTATCCGGTTGTAACAGGATGAAATCGAGTTGGACTGGATCAAGCGAACAAATTTAATACAAATTCATGGAGATGGGGACCTTACTGTAGAATCCTCCCATTTAGCACAAGTAAAAGATGGGTACAAAAGCTTACACTAACAATTGTGATTAAAATAAATTATTCCAATCATGCAGACACTCTACAAAAACATATAGTTTTCTTCATCTTTTCATATATGTGTTTTCCACACATATATTACTTGTAAACAAATGATTCAGAAAAAGTAGGTCCACAGAAATGGGAGCCTTAAACAATCATATAGAGGAATGGACAAAACATGCGTGTAAGAAGATTTTCACAAACTACAAAGGCAAGAAATGGACAAAGACGCATACCGTATGCAGTCGCTCATAAGACGAGTCCAACAGCAGACTTCATATACCCAGGTCTGCCGTAGCAGAATGCACTGATATATATCTGAGGCTGTGCAATTTTTTAGAGTATGAACCCTGATCTACGTACGCCTTTTGCTACGGCAGATCAGGATATTTGTTGTTTGCAGTTTGACTCGACTTATAAGTGAGTATATACGGTATATCAAAGGCAAAGATCACTACTTAATACAAAATGGTGAGCAAACTAGCCAAACTATGTAGTGCCTGTGGATGAAATTACAAGCCTAATTTAGACCAAAGGGATGGAAAAATGGAAACATGGCAACATGAATCTACACCAGTACGTCGTTCCTAAAATCAGGATGAATACCATTCCAATTTATTTTCCAAATTCTAAAATATTTTAAAGCATATATATCATACTACCCCAAAGGAGTCACATCTTAGGAAATCAAGTTATGTAGTAGCGGAGTATTTGGAACTTTCCACAAGAATAATCAATCCGGAAGACAGTCTGGCAAAGAGGACTTGTTCAATGGAATGACCCAGTGTGCGTATACTGCCTGTACTCATGATCCTAAAGCCATCATTAGACACAACATTTGCTAGATTTATTGACGGTTTTTGTGGAAACTGTAACCCAACGTTTCTAAAAATGAAGCGAGGGGCAATGGAAAATCTAGACAATGAGGAAGAATCTATGTTAAGCAGCACTGAGAAAATTTTAAACATAAAAAATATTATAATCTAACTAGGCTTCCACTTCCTGTGTTACGATCATTACTCTATCAAACATTTGATAAAAAGGCAAGATTTCAAAATATTTTTTTAGAGTCAACCTCTTTAGGGCTGGGGGTTGGGGGGTTGGGGTATGGACTGTAAGTGTCAGGTATAAACCATGTTTTGTGAGATTTTGCAAAATCACGTTTCCGGTGACATGGGATTTGCTTGGGTTCTAGAATTCATACAAGATGAAACACTTTTATGCAAGATGGGAGTATTTGTCTCTCTATTAATGACAGATCACGTCCGTTTAACGTCTTATCTAATTATAGTTATATTGATGTATGTGTCATAAGTTGTTCTATGTTATTGTTATTTTTCAGGTGATGTTTATGTTAGGTTTTCGAATTACGACTGTTTAAATTATTTTATTGCGCTGGTTAAATTGATTTATGCTAGTCATGCCAAATTTGAGTGTAAATGGCGAACAACATAACCTACGCACCAATACAATATGAAAAAAAGTTTTGTTTAGTCCCTGTTTGTGATATTATAGAAACAAATTGTGTCCGAAAGTTAATGCTGTGCTTTCTTACACAGGAAATAACAACGTATAAAGGAAACAATGGATGGCAACTATATAATTTTCAGTTGCATTTTAGAAAATAATTAGAAAAATTAAATAAAACATGTATTGTACTCTTATGCAATCTGATTGTATCCATTATTATTCCGTCTTCGCAATGATGTTGCCGAATTTGTCCTTGGTGTGTCAGCAAATCTGAACCTTGTGAGCGGCGGTAAAGTATACATTTGTTTAATCAATAGCTTCTGCTGTACTGTTTACGATGTATTAAGTATCACAAAATAATATCCGGACGTCATTTTACGAGTTAAGTATCAGGGACAAAGAATAAAATTTAAGAGGACGTTTATACTATATCGTGTTTCGCTTTTCAATTTTCCTCAGACTTAGTATGAAATGTTTCTGTAATATTTCTAAATCGGATCACATACAGTAATCGTAAAGACGTCTTGTGCCAGCGTGATCAGCTCATGTAATCGTGAAGAGTTGAAAGACGCCCTGTGCCAGCGTGATCAGCTCATGATCAGAGCATTGCTGTAAAATGCAACCTGGATCTGGATATAAGTGTGAGAAAGGATGGGCGATCGTATCTCTGAATGAATTGTCTTATTGTCATAACGATTAATTCAGTATATAAAATCTATAAAGAGGTTTAATAAATATGAATAAATGTAGACACATTATTTGAGCCCTTAAATATATTGTGCGTGTCATAGACTGAGTTATATTACCTTCCTAATGATTCTTTCTAAGTGTGAAGAAAATCATTAATATAAAAAAGCAAATAGTACTAAACTGTAACCGAAACACATTACGCTTCCAAAACTGAAAGAGTATCTGTTATGTCCTGCTTCCAACAAGCAGTCATTCAAAAGTGTAAATAGTACATATTTAAAGTCTTGGGGAATTCTATCATCCATGAAAGATTCCTAAATTTACCTAAATATTTAGAAGTAGCAAATGTTTACGTAACTAGACCTTCATATTTAAATTGTAGATTAATCCGATGACAGCATAATCAATACATTTTAGAGAAAATTCCATTTTCAATAATAGTTATATATCTGATTTTAGGTCAGCCATATTGTCTCTTCAAACATTCAGTTTTTGGCGCATATGTAATTTTGCATATAATTTGAAACGGTTCGTGATCAGAGGTTTATTACAAATATATGTGTAATATATTCAGTGTGTTTTAAATGTGCTAAATGTTATAAGAAAGAGAAGCAACAGATTAGATAAGTATTGTATAGTACAGACCACGTCAAATAATAGACAACATTTTGCAGCACAAAATATACTCTATCACATTATATATTTTTGCGCTTACTTAATATCGATGTTAATTTGTTAAATTACTCCCTTGGCAAAATGGTACTGTTGACAAACGAATTAATTGTTAGCACTGAAAACATTTATATCTGGCTAAACCTGAAGATTTTTCAAACTGCATTGACCTAAATATTTTACTCTGCAGCCATTGTGCAAAGTAACGGTGCATTTGAGTGAGAACATGCGTCAATCTGTATGACATTCAAAAATAAGCTGCTTATCCATTTAATATGAAAACAAGTTCCCGTAACGTATTTCATCCATACGTCCTTTTGGAGTTATTTGATAAAACACATCGTTACCAATTGTCATGCTTTCATATGTTGTACTGGGACAGAAAATGTAATCTTTTCTTTAAAACTATTTCTGTTGTGATTTGCCTTTAGGATGTTAAGATGTTTAATGTACATATCCAAAAGAAAATTGTACGATTTAAGTGAATATCTCACTTACAATTAATCAGTTTATATTTTTTAATGTTTTTATTCCATCACAATGCAATCGCCAACATGCTTTTAGCACGATAACAAATTTACAGATTGTGAGGAAGCATTCAAGGCTAAATTGGTTTAGTCACGATAGCACCATGCATTAATGTTTCCGATGCTTTGATAAACACAAAATGTAAAATTGTATATATTTTTCTAATTAATTATTTGAAACATAACATCAAATGTGCTCTATCAGATTTTATTGTATCAGTTCTATTTATCATTTTGACAAATGACTGATATGAATTTTCTCTAACGTTTCTCTGAGATATAAAATAAAGCAGTACTGAAGTACAATAAAATTAAAATTATACGGAGACTTTGGCATCTCTGCTGAACACAACTGTTATTGTCCATCCACAAAAGACCCTACAATATGGCTCATAGATTGAATGGTTAAATAATTTATCGTTATTTCTCCCGTATTCTTTCATCGCAAAATCAGACTGTTCATTTCTGAGCAAAGATGTCCCAAACTAGCCAAAGGTGTAAAATGAATCCTCTTTTTGGATAAATGTGAGGTTTCGTGAGAAACAATGTAGCTGATTACAACTCTCTGTCCTTGAGTTCAGGTGTCTAAAACATACTTGCTTTAGGATAGTTGCATCTCAAATTGTTACTGGAGAGATTTACTTTCCTTCTCAAAGTCAGATGGTAAAGCATTAGAAGCAGATCTGGTAGACGGTTTAATAATTGGATCAAATATCTTTTGACACTGGATTCTCTATTGCAATATAATGAGCATGATAGTTTCTGGACCATACAAACATTTTCTGGCTGGTCGATCCGATCTTCCGGAATGGAACCGTAAATGGTTTTGGATTTCAAACAGAGGCGCTGAATGACTCTGATAAAAATATACTAAGTGGATAATGACAGGTTTCGCGATTGGTACGAAAATGTTGCGTTCTTCTGATCGTTCCACAATTGTATCTGAGAGAAGTATAAATCCAAATTGGCCATTCCTATATCATTGTCAATTAAAATATGTCTGCAATTACACAGCACCAAAATTTACAAATTAGTACTATACTGGGGTGTTTTACAGTACATTGTTTCTATCAAGAACACTTTGTATTAAACATTTGTTTATTTTCAATACGAGGATCTAGATGGGGATTCAAACTTTATATAAAAAAATGAGGAGTACAATAGTGTAAAAATGTGACATAAACTTTACTAAATTGAAATTTTAAAAGAAAATATTTTAAATATTTGTTACTTTGGAGGGCATAAAAAGTGGCTTTAAAGTATACACAAATGGTTTTTAAGGGGCAACATCTACGAAATTGCACAGCACATCTAAATGAGAATGACATTACCGACAGGCTTTTAGGTAGCACTATATAAATTATACAAAAATGGACACAATTGCTATTGTCTAAATTTACTGCGACGCGACATCCTACATAACCAGGAAAACAAAAACGAACCTAAATAACTCCTTCTGAGAATACATAAGGATTATACAATCAAAACGTAATGCAATGTATTTCAAGGTTTACTGCGGATAAGGGTTTTACAAGTCCCTGGAAAACTAATCCATTTCAAAGCACTGCGAGCAAAGCCTTCACAATTTCTGCGTTGTGATAGTTGTTACGATGATGAAGAGAATTTTATTGTATGTCGTTGGCTCTCCCGCCTTGCTACCTTGTTTTCCTAGTGTACCTTATATTATCTCTAAGTTGTACATGATATAACTGATATAAAAAAGCAGCATGAACGTTAGATAGAGACCGTGATCTAAATGTTACCATTTCCCTTCTGTTTGCTTTGTTTATCGTTGCTCCACCATGTGTTCATGGTCTACATCCATCTATTCCAACTTTTATCTTCAATCTCTTGTTGTTGTTGTTATTGTTGTGGGGTTTAACGCCATTTTTCAGCACACGTTAGGCCATACATGGCGGCCAGTATTAATGGTGGAGGAAGAACCCGGGAATAACCCGGGAAGAACAACTGACCCACGAGAAGCTACTGGCAAACTTTCTCACATACCAGCATTGGCAGAATCCAAGACTAGAACCCACGCAGAGAAAGGTGAGATGGCAGTGATTCGTAACGGATGGCGCTCTAGACTAGCCGGCCACGCGGGGCACCTCAATCTCTTGTAACATAATTATTCTGTCAACAATTTTTTCATTTTTCTTGTTTTGTCAAAAGATTCATATTATTGCTTCTGTCGTTAAATTGAATTCGTTGCTAATATATTTAAAACCTCTGCTTTCATTTGTTTATGAGTTTTAGCAATAGTTTCCTCTACATTCTTTTCAGTTTGAGTTAATGTGGATGCATTTCCTCTAATTATGTAATTTACTCTGTGCCGACTACTTCGTCTGTGTATGCGCAAGGCACACTTCCACAGACTTGCGCTACAAGGGGCAATGGCAGTAAACTTATCATAGGCTTTTTAATTTTTTAGTTTGAGTTTGTGTATGTTTTATTACATTTGATTTTAAGATGTTGTCTGAAATTTGTCATATCCAGTGCTGAATGAAGGGGCCCTGGGTATTGATTAGACATAGTAAGCGACAGTTTGGTTAAGACAAAATTAAGTGATCGTCATTGAAGTATCTAAAGGAATATCATAGATTGATCCCGAACACCATTAAATGTTGATAATCAATTGCTACTTTATGTCACTAACGGAGTGCCACTAAAGGTCTCCAAACAAATTAACTAAATGTGACCGCCTGTCAAGGATTAGGAGATAATCATCTCGTGCTATTCAGGTGAACTCGCTGACTTGTTTGTATGAAAGAATATCAAACAGTCTAAAAATGGATGAAGATAAATTAGATCATATATATGGTTGGTCGGCCATGATTAAATAACAATGAAAGATAAATTTCTAGTAAAACAAGCTGAGAGTTTATCTCATCTATAACTCAAATGAGCGGCAATGTTTATTTGATGGAATTTCCGTCCTTTTATAGACTTGTCTTGGAAAACACTTTACTGAAATTATAACCTGAGAACACATATTTCAAACACACGTGGAGAAGCATCATTAGTTGCTAGTGCTAGTTTTGCCATTTTCCCCGTTAAAAGCCCTTTAATCCGTCATTGCACCTACCCTATGATAGTTAACCCATTAGCGACCATTGCATATTTATTACTTTTAATTTGTCCACACATGTGAACCAGTCATGGCGAGTAGACCGAGTCTCAGGCGGATATCAGAGCCCATAAGTTTTTTGTTTTAAAAATGCAGCGTTTGATACTATTTGGATTTGGAATTATTCAGTGTTACTTTGCTTTGACATAAATGTGATTGAATACGGTACCGATCGATGCTGTATATAGACAGGCTTGTATTACTGCCTATTTCTATACTGTATCAGCAGAAGTTGTACATTTACTTTTTTCTACACTGCAATTCTTGCACAGTGTGGTATAGTTTATGTCCGGTGTCCAAAACACATTAGTAAATTGGTTAACTTGGGAGTGACCTTAAAAATAGAACGAAATAAACTTGAATCAAATAAAAATAATCTGCAGAATATTAAGCATAACAGAGTACAACCACGAAAGAAAAATAACTCGCCCACTACGTATGAAGCCAATGCCGTTTGTGACGAGCAGGATAATTAAACAAATGATTTTGGGCCATAAATATAAGTATGGCGTCTGAACTTACCAATCAACATTACTTATTTTATAAAGCAATATACCACAATACATATGAGAAGGAGCGAGAGCATAAGGGACAATTAATGATATGCAGTTGATACGTGATGGTTCATGGGAACGACCAAATCTCAAATGTGGCATCGGAGTCAAATCATTTAATTAACTTTACCAGCCATGTGGATTGGTTCGTAAATACAATAAGGCGCGCACAAATAAATCAAAACAACAAGTATGTCTTCACAAGTACAGACAGATAAAAAATAAATAAATAAATAAATAATAATCAGAATTGAAGCTATTCAAGTATCTGATAGTAATAACAATTTTAAACAATAAACGAAGTCATCGACAGACTTCCCAAATTAAAGAAGCGCTTCACCCTCCCCTTCGTATAAACATGCCTACTGTGCCACATCAAAGCAGCTCGCACGTCAGCATGTAATATATTTCGAGGTCGAATGAGAAAGGCTGACATACCTCAAACATTGAGACCCACATTTGTGCTGAATCCACATCTATCACCAACTAAAACAACAACGGAGCATCAACTAAAACAATTTGCATCCTGCTTAATCCTGAACTACAAAAATAGTTTAGCATTCCAACGATGAAACTAAAAGTCCTTATGCCAAAGTTGGTGATCAGACTCTCCAATAAGCGTAACACTCGATAACATGAAAAAGTACAAGACGTTCACACTTGGATTATTGTCGTTCAACGATTCATGACAGTGTATTAATTCGTCCTAACATTGGAAAACTTTAAGTTGACTCATTAATACTGTCAAACCAATAAGGATCAAAGATGTGTATCCATATGGATAAATTATTGACTACAGTAAATTCTTTTAAACTCATTTGGTACCGATAGAAGCGATTTATTCATAGGTGGAACCTGAAGGTATTTCAGAAAGTGATTACAATCACGCAAAGAAAGTTTAGTCAGTATTCGAGTGCAAAACATCGGTGACTATCACATTCTTTATATGCGCACTATTGCGGTGCTGCTCACTGATTTATTGAAGACATTACGTGCTACTGCTATGGACGTGTACAAGATCGATCCTACTTATTACTTTTCGTCTACGGGTATGTGTTTGGATGCATTGTTGTCCAAATATAAAATCGAACTGGAATCACTCAATCACATTGATCAGCTTCTGTTCATCGAGCGATCACTTTGGGCCGGAGTATCAATGTCAAATCACAGATCAACCCTTGCAAACAACCCGATGATCACAACAGTTACATCATTTATCTAGATACTGATAATCTGTACGCCTGTCCAATGACGCAACCACTTCAGATTGGTATATTTCAATGGATCTATCTTGAGCACACTGTTCTACAAAAGCAGTGCACTATCACAACATGAACAGTGGCCACTGTTATTTCTTTGAAAGTTAACCTGGCATATCCTGAAGATTTACACACAACGATTTTCTACTGGCACTAGAAGCGTTGTCTTTGCCAGCCATATCGTTGTCCCCATATCAATGCGGGATCGTTGATGAGTCCAGACGCAAACACATTGAATGCATCAAACTGGTAGCAACCCTTAAGGCCAAACATATTTATGTATTACATGTGCGACATATGCAGCTGGACTTGCGTTTGGGTATGCGCATAACCAAAATTTGTCGAGTTTATAGATTTCGTCAGCAAGCTTGGATGGCCCTGTAGATTCAGATCAATTCTGACCTGGACACAAAGGCCTTCAATAATTTTGACAAAGGACTTTTTAAAGTTCGAGAACAATACTGTGTTAGTGAAAACCAGGGAGAATCTACGCAAACGAATCCGTGATAGAGAGCAAGACAAACTTCGAAGGATCATAGCTGACCCCGGCATTGAATCCGGGAAAAGCTTTGATGTTGGATTTACTGCTGTTCACAGTAAATGAAAAATCAATACTAAACCAACCTATGTTACATTGTCCGTGTTAGATTTGTCGAAGCTGCTTACTTATAAGTTCTACTATGACATGATCAAACCAGTTTATCAACATCGGGTCAAAAAGGCTATTCACCAATACTGACTCGTTGTTGATGCTTTTCACCATCGTTTATTTTTATGCGACCAAGGCACAACATGTATTTGAATGAATATCCGTCAATAAAAAGGATGGTGGCAAGTTCAACTACGAATTATCGGGTAAACTAGACTGCGACCCAAAATGTACTCGATTGCTGTCGGACCCAAAAACATTTAAAGGCCAAAACTATTCCAAAGTTGACTGGATGAAAACGATATAAAAACGACACTACCTGGAATATCTTTGAATTGACCCTTTGCAAATATGATCCTATCCAAGAAATATCGCAAAGGTTTATACAATGCACTGAAAAGAGTTTATCCACAATTGATAACAAGCGATGGTTACTCTCCGATGGAATGACTACTTTGGTCATCGTGCTGGTGGAGCTGATATTGGTTAATGTACCAACACAAATTCTGGTGGCAGATCCGTGTTTAGCAGAAAGACTTGTTATTACTCTCACACAAATATACGGCTAGGAGGCTTTGATCTACCACAGAAAAGTCCCAATCGGTAACGTGTAAGTTGTCTTGGAGTATCAATCCGTTCCGAAATAATAAATACGTCGACAAAATATACTGGGTCACTTGGATTAAGTTGCTGTCCTCCTTCCAACTCTTTAAAAGCATACAATTACCGAACAAGAGTGTCTTCCGGTAACGCTACTCGTTGTGAAATCATTTTCTGAGTTAATTTGATATAATTTTGTCGAATTTCATCGGCATTTTTAATCCATTTTTAGTGTGGTTTCTAAACGCTATGACCAATATAAGTCGTGCTACAAATTTCTGAGACCGCTCTGGCCTCATCAACAATTCCCTACACGTACTGATCAACAAAAACACCAAGTATGATTAAATCGTTAAACAATAACTTGTCGGCGTACATTCGACACTTACTGCACATTGTGTTTGGCCAACATGGCAGCAACATATACAAGAAATTATTTACAAGAATCCCTTTGAATCAATAGTGGCCATGTGCAGACTCATTTTAATGTCATCGGCTCCGCATCTTACTATCTGATGGTCGCATTGAACATTTTAAGTTCGTACTTGTGTATTTTGTGTTATAACATCGAATCAACTACGTGAAATAGTTCTTGGTACTGGTAAATAAATTTTGCTACAGCGATTATGTGGCAAACCATGTTCGAACATTCCAATGATATACCTTGGTTGCACTGACCAGAACCTACGCGGTTCACCTCTCTAGTACCCACGCGGTGTGTAGCAAAATTTAGATAGTTTCCATTATTCGTTTCTTTATATCTGTATAAGGTGCTTTTAATGAGTGCCACACAGTGCAATCTTGTCTTTCATACCCCCATTAACAACCCATCTTGCGATTCGTTCCCCATTTGTTGGATTAATAGCTCTCAATTCATGGGTAAGTTCAACGTCAGTGCATTGACCTGGACGGATATCATGGGATGCTTTTTTAAGCAAGGTCATATGAGTAACACGCAGCATCAGCACGGTTTCACCAGGTTTTTGTTGGTTTTTTAATCGAGTCGCATATCCAGCCATGTACCAGGCCCACACCAATTGTATCCAGGAATGTATTTTTTATCCGGATATTTATTCCAAAGTGTTCTTGGTAACTTTGCCCCGATATCAGCGCCGCCAATAGTTTGTAACCCTGCGCGTTTGAAGCTTTCCTGATGAAAATGAACTTATTTTTTCCACGTCGAGCACAAGTTATAATAAGGGTTAACCCTGGATCGGTTGTACCTACCACCACCCTCAACTGCAGAGATTTAGTGAGCAAGAACCATCGAAAGAGATGAATGTTCGTATCAAGGGGGTATACAGTGAATTTACTGGTACTAAAAAGCCTCTGGAAATATGTTTAATTACTACAATAAAGTACATGAAAACTGGAAAAAGTAATGAAGCAGCTCAAACAATATTACATGAGACTCATGCACAGATCAGGACAATATCAACCAGTCTATGAAAATGAGACAGAATATGCTCATCGACCGACCTTTGAAACTACGACAGAAGACTATTGGGATAGACCATTATTTATACTTGACATTGATGTAAGATTGTAAAGATTAAGCAACCGTCATCTCAAGCAAAACGTAGGCCTCAACCAGTAATTATTGCTTGAAAAAGATATGCACAAAAAACAAAATATGAACAACTTGCACTTGCACAAAACCTACTACATTGGTAAAACAATCAAAAAGGATAGACGAAGAGCTACGAAGGTTTACACAGCAGCAAAGACAAACACCGTCAAAACGAGGAGAAGACCTTGGTGGATTGTTGGACCCTAACAATATTTTGCTGATTGATTGAAACTACTTATGGAATGAGTAACTGCGGAAAACAAAAACGCACCCGAAGCCATTAATGAAACCATATCGATTTGTTAGCTATTGCTCACCAACGAAATCATGGACAGGGGTACATATTGTGAGCTGATGCATGAACTTGTTGAAGATAGTCATGATGTAGAGACTTTTCGTGTGCTACGTGAAATATATATATCAATGCAGCAGGTGATTGTAAATACAGCCCCCAACGTTACATCGATGATCACTATTATATCCAGGAATCTGGAGAATCACTCACACGTGAGATGGCAATGTCATCGGTTCTAGTGTAGTACCGTTGGCCTAATATCCGATCCCAAACGTTTTGTGGCCTGCCGGCGAACATTTTATTTGTTTTTTGAGCAGAATCGGTGTCACCTGGAATAATATTGAGCTCGCTGGCGGCGCCAAAGGACATGGAATCGAACAATGAGAAATTCGACGAAGAATCGCATTGGTGACTGGCAAAGACTAACTTGCATATACATACCTATGAGCCCACGCTCATTTCTGTCATCGCAATGAAATCTCAAACTTATGCGGCTGATAATGCACTGTCGTCAATAAGATCAGTTTTAGGCTGCCCTGCTAACATTTCAGATGATAAACTATCTATAGGTGTGGCATATCATTTCGCGTCTGACATTGTGAGAATTGCTTCAACCTCATGTCAATTTAATTTGTGACGCTCTCAGTGGTATTTATGACAGCATGGAAGGCGTAGTTGATTAGGGTTATGTACTGTTTGAGTTTTCACTAACTTTGGAACCAGACGCTTTGATATCTATTACACCCGCAGAGTTGATTTGGACAGAAAGTAGTATTAAAGAAGGTCGATGAAATGTGTTGAATCTTGCCATGAGACAGTTCAAAGTTATATTGATCCAGCATTTGACATGGGTGCCCCTCTGTCAGAGCATTGAAGTAAATTAGTTTTTCAGCATTATTATTATTCCGCCAGGGATCTAATCAATTAATAATAGAATAGAGTGCATGACACAACTAGTTATTTTCTTCCATGTGAGAGAGATTAGGAAGTTGAGGGAAAATTGGTACAGGCCGATGATGTTGATTACCCTGCCAATGTCCAAGTAGGATTTTCAAACAACGAAATCAAGGCGTTGTTTATTAGTGCATTCCATTGAAGGTACGAGCATCGAATACATTTTGGACAATGTCGATGGGACCACGATAATTCTCGGACTAGCCAAATAACTCGAGGAGTATACGCAACGATGAAATTTGCCGTGTATGAGGCGCTGGTGTTAAATTTGCGTTAGAAACATGAACATTGTGGATGTTTGTATTGTCCCCTTCACTGACTAAAAAATCACATATGTTATCGTATATGCAATCGGGAACCACTTCAACGTTGTCATGTCTAGCACATACCACAAATAAGTAACCAGAATGGCCTTACGTCACCCAAACACATATTTGTGGTGTTTCAAAATATAACTCAATATAATAATAAAGAGCATAGTAAAATGATAATTGACACCTTAGGAGTGACTAAAGTTTCTCTGCGGTTAAACGGTCATTATTAACCTTCTGAACAATTTCGGTTTGACAACGCAAAAGCGACTCCAAAGCGGAGTTGTCTGAGTTTATCAGTTGTATTCGTTGTTGGTGTCGATCCATGTTAGCTTGTAATTTTTGATGATCTAACTGGCAAACTTAAAATGTCTGCAATGGACATTCAAGATATTTTTGTCAAGTTAAAAGGTAGAATCAGAGACAGCGATGTGCCGATTACGTCTATAAAGAGTATTATGAAGCTAAGTATACAACCAAACAATAAGTGGATGAACAAATTGATAAGGTGCTTGCACAACCACATATAGTACCATTTAAACAAATATTAATTAAAGAAGGAGAGAAACAAACAGCCTTAACAAATGGCCGAGTTATTTTAAGCTTAAAAGTCATATCTTGATAGTGTGCTAGTCTGGATCATGGACTATAATATTTTTCTAGAACAGTTGTGAATTCGTTGAAGTAGTTCTGGACTAGGCCATATTGACAAAGTCACGATATTTGGCAGGCCAGTACATTTCTGGTTTTGGAATTTATACAGAACTTTTCATTCATTTATGAATTTCATAAAACCTTTTTAGGATTATTCTGGATTGACAACTATACGTTACTTAAACATTTTCATTTATAATTTTCATAATTAAATTGTTGATTACGTTTTACATAACATACAGTTTTTGCTTCTTTCTGTTACTTATTTTTGGAGCATAGAGTCGTAATACATCGGATTTTAGTCATCACTAATATAATAAATGGGATCATGCTATCAAAATGTTTCACAAGTGAGAAATGACGTATTTATCATTAAACTTGTAGATCTACCTTCAGTTGCTACTTTACGGTATTCTGTGCGTCTAACTGCAATATGTGGATGTAGTGTAACAACAGACGATAAACCCATTCAATGTACGTCAGAAAATACACATTTCTCTTAACTACTCCGTTCTTCTCAGTGTAAGCTCAAATAAATAAAATTGTCCTATCACGATATTGGATCCCTCTCTACAGATACTTCTAAAGGCTAAAACAACATTGTAAATGCCGATCTATGACCAGATGGCCTCAGCTTCATAAAGCCGCCATTTTACCACAATAATTACAGCCATATTCACATTTTCAACCACATTTAAACTGCTCCAAACCAAATTTCATCCATTTTTTTGGATTGCAAGTCAACAATGAAAACCTGGAAAAAATCTTAAATTTATAAACCCGTTAATATCCAAATCTTACATAAACATGAATTACTGATACTACCTAGAAAAAGTAATCTGTACTGTTGCGCGCCTAGTGACGTTGGCATTTAGAGTATAATAGGGCAAAAATAGCTGACAAAGCCGTCCTGTAGACACCTGTTTTTTTAATTAAATATTCCATAAAATGCCTCCAAGTATTATATAAGTAAGCACTTTTTTCATACTTGACAAATATCTGAAATAAAAACACAAAACAAGTTTCAGAACATAAGTATAGAAGAAACTTAGAGAAATGAGGTGATATTGTGTAGACCAGTAATTGCACACACATAATTGAGTCATGCATACCTCCTCGTGCATACATCCCGAAGGCGAAACCTCCACAAAGTGGCGACTGCCAATGGAACACACTCTTGTAGAGTGTTCGATTTCTTCCTTTTATACACAAGTATTTTGATGTGAGCTCAGTGAGAAAACTTGATGGCGATTAACTTTTTTAGGGAATGCTTTTTACAAAACACATTTGACCAGATGTTTAAAGTATTTGACGCGTTTTATAAATGTTTTATTTTTCTATCCCTTTTATGGAATATTAAGATCTTTATCTTTTATACGTAATTTTTATTCTAATTCATGCTTTTATTTGTTTTGTATGGTTTTTCTTTATAAAGTGTATGCGTCATCGTATCTGCATTTTTAGAACATTAATTTGAATTAACACCGTATAGCCATTATTGTATTCAAGTGCCGTTAAACGTTAAGTCATACGTATATTTTCTAATATGTACAATACCAGTATAATTATTCAGGAACCGCGTTGATAGAATACGTGAAAGTGTTTTTAAAAACCAGTCCAGAGGATGATCAAGCGCAAGAAGGTTAACAAATTTATGACTAATTTTGTGTGTTGTTTAAAATTTTGACGAATATTAGAGTGGAAGAGAGCTGTGTAGTAATGAGACTTGACATAGAAGATTTGACTACGGGGTCCATGAGAGAAACGATAATGATGAACTAATTCTTGGAGATATGCGGAGTTGAATCTTGATGACATGATCAATGAAATCGTTGCAAAAGTTGATCAAGAGAGAAAAACTCCAGAAGTTGACAGGTATTTGGCATTATGCCTCTGAGCAAAAACATGCCTTAAACATGCATAATTGTGATTACATTCATTGACTAACCTATGTGGATTAAAGGATAGTAAAACGAGTGTTTTTGTTGACTTACTAATTGGGTAACGTGATAGAAAAACGAGTACTTTCTTGATTTTTCTAGGTGGGTAAAATATATGAAAACAATTACATTTGTTGAGTTATCTAAGTGTTGACATGATATAGCAACGAGTACCTTTTATGACCTACCTAACTGAGTAAAGATATACGAGAAAGAGTACCACTGATGACTTACCTAAGTGGTTGCAAATAGTTGGTGGGTCTTTTTTCTTAGCACAAATGCGATATATCGATAAATATGTACGAAATTGTGAAAGCTATAAAGATATTGATAATAAATGTCGAATAGTGTGGTTCTGTTAAACAAATTATATAATCTTCCATTTCTGAAATCCTCAATTTGACTGACATCATATACTTATATTGCGTCATTTACGTATAATGTACGACCCTAACATAAGTTGGCGCAATGACTAATAATCTTGTGGAGATGTAAGAAATTGGAACGATTTATGCTATACTTAGCGTTGAGAGCCTGAGAATACCCTCCACACACACACACACACACACAAGAAATGATGACAACGTATGGAAAGTCCTTAAAACATAATAGACAATCGAATCCAGAAGAGTGATCTTAGAGTATTTCCCAACTTTATATATCTATAATATGTCAGATGAACAACTATAATACCATTAGGTCCCTATTTAATGTAAGCAATGATACTAACTCTTTAAAAATAAATTGCAATTCTTAAAAATGAGTCAAAATGTGCCGCATTCCAATAGAAATACTAACTCTAATCTCCATAATGTAGCTCTCCATTTTGAGCTGTTTTACTGGATTTTACTGCTCTGATTTCCGCATCATAAATCTATTACGCTACGGTTTAAAGACAATATTTGTTTGCATTCAAATTCGTGTAACATTTGAAAGGGACGATCTAATTTATAATGTTTCCTACATGTAATGTTCCCTCTATGATTTCCTGAAGATCTTCATGATGGCAAGTATTTCGCATTTGATGTCTGAGCATTAACATGCTTTGAACGCAGATAATTACAGGTGCTTTTCTTGACTTACCAAAGTGGGCATAAAGGTAGGGAAAAGAGAACGTTTGTTGTCATACCTAAGTAGATAAAAATAGAGGAAAACGCGTAGGTTCGTTGACTCACCGAAATGGGTAAATACAAGTACTTTTGTTTGCTTTCTTAAGCTGGCAAAAGGATAGGAACGTGCGTATTTTATTGTCTTAATTAAGAGGGGGAATATTGGAAAACAAGTACATTTGAGAAGAAAGTATATATATATATTAGGTGGTTATTTTAATACAAATATAGGTGTAAACCGCTGAAAATAACGTGTATGTCTTTAAGGCGTCCAAATACAAAAATAACCTATCTAAATCGTTTTTTAATGTTTAGAAAATTTTCTGATGATATGACAATTTTTAAAATGTTTATCTATAACATAGAAAGGACAGAGTGGAATATTAGGGAAATCATTCCTTATGGTTCCCAGTCTGGCATAGTAAAAATGGTAGATACGTATTTTTGAGTCTTTTTTCAGTTAATAAATTTTAAAAAGAAAAATGGAATTTATTATGAACTTGTTACAACGTGTCAAAGTTGATTGCACACCTCCCATCATTTGTACATGAAAAGACTGTATAAAAACAATACAGTTCTAAATTAGTAACTGATGAGCTTTTTTTTAGAATGGCGTCACACGTAGCAGCAAATTAGATTAGGCAATCATTTAATCACTAATAATGGATGGTTGATCTCTGCAATTTAACAGCAAAGTAATAATATTTACCATAGAAACACTATTCATGTACATATAGTTGTTTAGATAAACTATGAAGATTTACATATTGAAGATTGTCTCTACTCGTTGCTTTTATTTTACTGTAAATACATAGTTATACTTGTGAATATGTTGAGAATGTGAGAAATTGGAGAGTGTGAGACAGTAGATAGTCATTACGTTTGACTTTAAGGTATGCAATACGTAATATATCAACACTTAGCAACACATATTAGGAATACATATTTGTACGATAAACGCCTAAATAATTTTAGCTCATTAGTGTGATGTGTGATTTGGATTTTTAACGTAGCTTTAACAATTTTTCAGTCATATCGCTACGATGTCTGCAATGTGGCAGTTTATAGTGATGTCTAGCACTGGGGCATCATGCCGCAGACATGTAGCATGATGTCCCACCCAGTCACATTATCCTGACACCGGGCCGACCAGTCCTAACACTAACCTCTTAATGCTGAGCGCCAAGCGAGGCAGCTATTAGTACCGTTTTTGTAAGTCTTGTAAGATCGAACCCACGACCTCCCGCATCCGAGGCGGACGCTCTAACCACTAGGCCACCGGAGAGGTTTTAGCTCATTAGAAATATATCAAGCAGACATTAGACTTTAAAACAGTATCAGAGATGCGATTCAGTGTCTTACAAAGAATAAAACGATGACATTCGCAAACGTTAATGTGATCAGAAAACAGGATATGTTGAAGCATACACTGGTTTTGAACCACCAACTGTTCATAGAGAGCAAGTCGGTCCTTTTAATGAGTGAGATAAAATTAAGCTTTACAAACTAAATTGTAAACCACTTCCTCGCATGGATTTTGTTTCTTAGTAAATTCGGAAAACAAATAGATTTGAACATTTTAATGTCTTGCTACTGATTAGAGAGAGGAAAACTATAGAAGAAAATAATTATATTTCAAAGTAATGAGTTTCAAAGAAATATTCACTGTCTTTTTTCGTATTTTTGATCACATTCCATCACATTCCATCGCAATACTCTAGCTAATATTCAAATGAACCTAGATAAGGAATTTAAGCTTATTGCAATTGTCAAGTGATACTTACTTACATTTCGTTTATTGACAATGTAAGATGAAAACGAATAAAACTTATGTTTTTGATCTGTCAGCTTGATAATCACGAATTAAACAAATGATGTCCTGGAAATAAGTCTCGTTAAAGAATGTTGATGGCATGGAAGAAAATGAACTTAAAGGGAATGAGAATCGTTACAATTAGATCGATAGTTTTGATAAGTTTGAGAAAATCGATTCATCCATTTTAGAGAAATTGCATTCATCTTTGTTTGTACAATTATCTTGAATGACGCTTTGCAATACACAATGGATGTAATAGAACATTTAAATGTAAGTGCATTCACGAATCGTATGTAATATTGGACGCTTTGATCCAGTGGGATATATCCAAACACATTCATTCTTCCCGATGGAAAATAATGTTTAAGATCCATTCCTTTATAACGCTTTTCCAGAATACATGTTTATTGCTTGCCCAAAGATAATTGAAATGGAATTAGAGTTGACACAATACAGATATATGTACTTGATGATTGGCACTGGTATCAGCAGAGGAATTAGCATAAGCTCTATGGGATACACCATGGTCAATAACAAATACTGCGAGAGAATAGTGCTCCAGTAAAGAGGATTCGTTCATGGATTACCTCGATGACATTCATCAGTATGACATGACTGGATAATGTCGCATCCTTTACTCATGCAGGCTTAAAATGGCAAACTTATTTGGACATTTATAAAACACATTAGGAACAAGCATGTAAAGATCTGACCATTGTGAACAAGACTTAAATTACATGCTGATTTACAGATGCCGAAACAGTTTAAATAATATTTTATGGACTGCCCATTTACTTCTGAAAGGAATCTACTCATCACGAAGCGATCCATAAAATCAATCAACCGAAGAAGGAAAGCAAGAGCTGCATCAAGTGAAAGGTTTATGTGCACATTAGATGACTGGAAATATGACATATACCGTTAAAATAAGTTCAAACATATCGGGATCACTTCTAGTATATATATATATATATATATATATATATATATATATATATATATATATAGAGAGAGAGAGAGAGAGAGAGAGAGAGAGAGAGAGAGAGAGAGAGAGACAGTGACAGAAAGACAGAGAGAGACAGACAGACAGAGAATTATAAATATACACCAGACATAACGGAAAGTGCTATCGCTGAATTCATAGAAGAACGCTTGATAATACAGATTAGAGAATGTTTAATTCGTACTCTATGGAGATTCGAACCAAGGTCCACTGGTAAACCAACGCCTTGCCTGCACACACGAGCCCATATTCCCTCACGACTAAGCACACATCACCAAAGAATGATGTTACTCAATCGGTGTTATATGCACTCATATGTAGCAGACACACTGGCATGACGACCTAGTAATTAATTATCATGTATTTACACAGTAATTCCGGTTTCATATGAAAGAAGTCAAGGTCTATATAATTAATTATAGAGAATTATAAATATATACCAGACAGAACAGAAAGTACTATCCCTGGACTCTATAGAAGAATGTTTGATAATAATAGGCAGAATCAATATTTTAATACAAATAACACTACCATACAGGTTAGATAAATTTTATTTCGTACTCTACGGAGATTCGAACCAGGTCCACTGGTAAACGGCACCAAACGCCTTGCCTGCAGACACGAGCCCATATTCCCTCAAGGCACCAAAAATGATGTTACTCAGTCGATGTTATATTCACTCGTGTGTAGCAGACACACTCGTGTGACGACCTAGTAATTAATTATCCTGTATTTACACAATCATTCTGGATTCCTATGAAAGAAATCAAGGTATACAGAATTAAGTATAGAGAATTATAAATATACACCAGACAGAACGGGAAGTGCTATCCCTGGATTCTATAGTAGCATGCTTGATAATAGTATCAATAATTTGATACAAATAATACTATCATAAAAGTTAGAGAATTTTCAATTCGCACTCTACGGATATTCGAATCGAAGTCCGCAGGTAAACGGCACCCATCGCCTTGCCTGCACGTGACTGCATATAACACCTTTTAAGTATTTGGTGATGTGTGATTTGTCGTGAGGGAATGTGGTATCGTGTGGGCTGTGACGCGATAATTTGGGTCCAAAACATTGGATCGCGTTAATAGCGGGGTCGCGTTAATGCTGGGTTTTGACAGTATTTTACTTTTTCAGAGACCAACGTATTGGCGGCACATATACGTTTATTCATGTCTAATGTGTATATCATGAATAGGGTATCAACAACATTTACTATCATGCCGTTGTGGCATGCAATTGATCCATAATACATGAATTTCCATTGAAAAATTGCACACAGATTTTTAAATATTCAACAGATTTTAAATATTCAATATTTTTGTCACAGATCATTGTGTCTGAATTCATCGTCTAATATATAGCATGAACAGAGTATTAACACCGTTTATTTACCGTGTGATATCGTACCGTAGTGGCATGTATTTAATCCATAATACATGTAATTCCATTGGAAAAATTTCGTACATATTTAAACTACTCAGTAATTTTGTCACAGATCATTATGTGTCTGAATTAATGGAAAAAATTAACATCAAAATTAGGCCAAGAAAGACGAAGCAGATGTACGGTTCATTACGTTCCAGGGTCTATGAACGATGTCTGTAGAAATTTCATACCACTAAAATTTTATCATTTGCATTTCCGTGTACCTTTATCAATTGGATAGTTCACCTAATTAACACTTGTACGCCTATTCATTTGAATGACTACAGCAATAATAATTAACAAACAACACGTGCTTTCAGCGTGCATATAACCTTTACGTCAGATTTTGTGAATATCGAAAGAAACAACGTGAAAAATATTTTAAAGATTTTTTAAAGCTCAACTCATGTACAATTTCATACCCTTTTAATTTCCAGCTAAAACGGTGGACATTATTTAGTGGTCAACTGACTGCGTTTAATAACACCGACAAATCCAGCTAATATTTTGGCGGCATTTGTTTTTTTATGTTTATTAAATTGTGAAAATCGTTTATCAACCACCGCATTGCCTGCTGCTTGGTTGTGTATGCAGTTAAATAAGAAAGACATATTGTTTGAGCAACGATTGTATACAGAATTAATTGAAGACAATCACAAAGACGACTTACTGGCTTTACTCATGGATCAGTAATAAGTAACACTTCCGATAATGTTTATGTTGATATAACACTTCATGAACCTGAAGAAACTGAAATTTCAGAAGCCGCGCTATGATCGTATTATATTCGAATTCATACGCGAACTCTTCCCTAAATAATAATACAAATTGTTCACACTATTTCTTGTACTTTAACAAACAATATTTTTCCGGGCATGAGAAAAATACAAGTACATGTATTTAAAATTTCAGGAACCAAGCCACGATTCTATATATGAATTCATACACGATTTCTTCCCCAAAATGATAATACATTTTTACACTGTTTCACGTATTTTGAAAAAAAAAAGTAATTTTCATGTCCGAATGAATAAATGAAGTTCAGGGAGCCACGCCACAACCTCGTACTATCCGAAATCGCGTTATCACGGGACTTGTATAGCAGCGTCGCATTGTACTCTAAGTTCTTTTTAAATCTTCACTTTGTATTAAAAAATATTATTTGAATTAGAGAAAACATCTTGGCTTTCGCTCCTTTCTGTTTATTAGTTTGAAGACCATAGAGTCATAACAAGTTATAATAAAAAAGACTTGGATTGAGAAATATAGCACTTTTAATATCAATCTAAGACAAACACTGACACCAACTTTAGATAAAGATCTCGTAAAGGTATTTACCAATATGATATTCGGAAGAACGATGGACAATTTTAGGAAATGAACATATTTACGAGCTGCCAAGGATATCAAATAATTTTAGAGAAACTCAGATATTAAATTATTAACTTGTCACTGAGAAAATATTGTTTTAGCACACTTCAGACCAGCTAGCTTTTATTTAATCAAAACTGGGAAAGGCATACATAGAAGGCACAAGCAAGGAACGATATTCGATACTGCACATGAAAACTCATGTGGAATTTGTCATAAATATCTGTCTACGGGGCATGTAACATAAGATTCCCACACAACCGACATGAAAATAAATTTTGTTCTCTGTTTGTGCTATTACGTAAGTCATAGAGTCAAAGCTTCATAAAATATTTTTTTGACACTGGAACAAACTACATATATAAGGTACTTTAGATGGCATTTATCGGGTTTTGGCTTGAATTTTGAACAAACACTTACAAAAATAATAAAGCTTATCAGGTATACTTCAGCGATTTGGTTTTATGTATTTATGTTCCGTTGCAATGAATTTGCCATTGGTGTGTTGATACAGTTGCACCTTGTGAAGAGGTTGCAAACTTAAATTTGTTTAGTCAGTATGGGTTTCTGCACTAATGTTTTAGATGTATTGAGAAACATAAATCTGACCCTGAATTCATGCAGTGAGTCAATTATGAGAAACAAGGAAGGAGCATTTGAGAGGACGTTTATGTCATATCATTTTTTCCATTACAATTTGCATTAACATACTACTATCATATTTTCTGTACTATTTCTAAATGGGATCAAATAAAGTAAACATGAATAATCAATAGATGTTGTAGCCCATTAGCAAAAGATTGCTGAAGAAAAGACATGCAAACATGGATACCAGTGTGAAAAGGTTGGGCGAGCATATCTCAGCATGAACTGTCTTAGTGTCATATTGATTCATTCCATAAAGGAGTTTTGGTAATATGAACAAACAAAGAAACTTTATATAGGGCAATAATAGAAATTTGCAATGACTATGAGCTTGAACCCAATGAAGCTTGCGTGTTATTGATTAAATTGCCTTAGCTTTATTATAATTATTTCCATGTCTTAAGAAAATCAATCAAAGGGCAACGGAAAAAGAAATAAGGAATAACCTGTACTCAAAACCTTAGTAAAATGATGCGCCGCCTCCACCAAAAAGGTAACTGCTATGTCTTGCTTCCAACAAGCGTTTATTTAACCGTAAAACTGAATATATTTGAAGTCCTGGGCTACTGTATTAACCAAAGAAGATTCTGCTACGTACCTCAACGTTGAGACTTAGCAATGTTTACATCATCTGAACTTCCAAGTTAGCCTGTAGATTAATCCGATGAAGCAGCACTTATGAATTTTAGAGAAAATCCAACTGCCTGGTATATATTTACCGATAGTGAAATATTTGAATTTTGTGTGATGCAATGGTATAGTCTTAAACTAAGTAATATTAAAGATACGTTTTGTAAAAATTTAACAAAGAATTTATTTCGGAATCCCTATAATACAAAGTAAACATTTGAATGAAAAACATACATTATTGTGAATTAAATCCTAAGTAGTCATAAAAGTTCCATCCAGAGTCCAAAAGTATGAAGTTCCAATTGAATTCCTGTGGCGTTTCAAGTAAATTTTAATGTTGAATGTGTTGAAGTGCCTGAAGGTTTGAATTTGTCAATGGCTTGGAAAGTGATGTGCTAATATTCGTTTGATATATCGCAATAACATAAACCATTATTTCTTTGTCTTAATTCACTATGTCACAATAATACAATCCGAGAATCAATTTTTCTTTTAAATTTACTGTAAATCCAAGTTTATTTTCCCATGAATGTTAATTTTGAACACTTTGAATTTACAAAGAATAACTTGAATTAAATAATTTGAATTAAAAAATTCCAGCCCAAAAGAAAAACTGGACACAACATGGATACAAGTGAATCTGCTCAGATCATACAGCATGAATGAATAATTTCTAGATGAGCAAAATTAAATAGACATCTACATTATCTCAGGTCACAATTAGCATTTTCTAAACATACCAACTATTACCTAACGGAAATTTACATTCTGGAAGGTTCCAAATATTTACAAGACAGAATTTTAATTATAATTAGAAAGTCTGTTGTTGAATAAAATAACAGAAAATGTGATAAACAACAGGTTGACCCATCGTTTCATGGGGAATTTCCAATGGACTGTTATTTACAAAACCAAAATCAATGATTCGGATCAAGTCGAAAATTAATTTCACTTTGGACAATGTCTTGTCGAAAATAAAATTATCCTATGCAGATAATGAATAAAAAATAAAATGAACGAACAAACAATGCAGATTAAATATACATAACACAAGCCAATTCGATGTTAGCAATGAGAGCTAATATTTACAAATATAGTGTCGTGAGTATTTTACTGTTCAGCCATCTTGCACAGTTTCGGTGAGTTTGAGTGTGAACATGCATGTGACTCTCCATAACAATCAAAATCAATATACATTGAATATTAAAACAAATACCCTTCGCGATTTCATTTCAAACGTTCTGTTTGGTTTATTACTAAAACCCATGGTGCCCAATTTTCAAGCTTTCTTATGTCACATTGACTACGATAAGAAAATGTACTCTTTTCTTCAACAATAATTCCCTTCGTACTTTTAAATTTTTAATATTTGCAATGTCCATCACAAAGGTGAGAGACGCAGTATCGAAATATCATGCTGAGCATTTGAACAGTAATTTAGGAGGAATGTTCGTAACTTTTCGCAGCTAGAATGGTTCAGACTATGACCAGGGTCTATAACGAATAGCATAGAAAATCATACTGAGGCAAAATACCATCGCGTATCTATAAGATACGTGCCGATTTACAAGTCATTCAAGACAATAAATTCAAGAAAACATGCAACCTAAGGTTAGAAAACTATGAGAATCAGAACCTATTATATTTGTTTAAATTTGTTTGTTCCCAATCCACTGTTTTAGTTTAGGTCGTTGCTAAACAGCTGTTATCTTTAAATCACTCCGGACACTCCACGAAAACGTAATAATTAGGGTTTATTACTATTTGTATTTATTACTACATATATTATTTATTGTTTACATTTCAGATTTGAACTCTTTCTCCGATGCTATTGATATCTTATGTTATTTATACATTTCGGGACGTTATTGCATATCCTCCCTAGGTTTCCGTCTCTGACCTCTAGTTTGTGCTGCGTTCCCTTATGTTTTTTCTTCTGTTTTTCTACGTTGCATTGTCCTTTGTAGATCGTAATGAGGGCAAGTGTTTAACACATGTTCGAGCTTTTCCTGAGTTAGTCAGTGGGATCATTTTGTATTTGTATATTTTCCTGGCAATAGGGTTATACCTGTCATCATCCTATTTATTTTACATGCACCGTATAGATTTTTGAAAGTCGAGTAGATTTTGTTTCTGATTGCTTTCTTTCTTCTGTTGTGCATTTATTTACTTTTGTCAACTGTTCCCATTGGTCTTGGCATAGTGCGTTTATTTTGTGCCGGATGAAACTATTTATTTAAGTGACGCTGTAATCGAGATGTTTAGTCATGAGTTCATTGAGACTGTTTCTCGCTTCAAAGTCTGCCTTTTCGTTTCCCGGAATGTATATGTGGGAGGGGATCCATACAATTTCTACATTTTCATGGTTATCATTATTTAATTGAGTAGGGATCTTGTGTAATTTATCACATTTGGTCTACTCTTTGACTGGCCCGTTACGAGTTATTGGATGACCCTGTGCGAATCGCTCATTATTTCTGCTTTTGTTATTGATTTTCCTTGCTTGAATTTTATTAGCGCCATGAATTCCAAAGTCTATAGTGCGCATTCGTATGGTAGTCTTTATCCGAATGCGATACCTAATTTCGGAATGACTACACCTATTGCTGTTGTATTTGCGATTTTCATTTTCCAGCAGTCAGTGCAGATTTTGGTGTGGGCTTTATGTTCTATGTAGTTTAAAATAAATTATTGTCCTTACGCCTACATGGCCGTACTGTTTATTTCCTAGTTCTCAGAACGTGAAATTAATTTTATGGTGTTAGGCAGGTCTACCGGGGTCAAGATATTATCTTATTTTTTCAGCTTTAATCGGGATATATGTCTTTTTTTTAAGGTCTCCCATTATTTTCACAGAGTATTTTATTTATCATTCTTTTGCTGAATGGTTTATCCAACTTTGCGTGAGCTTTGAGCGTGAGGTCGTTATTGTCATGAACTGATACACAAGTGAAGTATAGGAGCATGATCTCTTTCCGCCTTAGTTCTAGTGAGGATTCTCCAGTTAATATTTGAAAATATTGTGTTGGTGTGTTGTTACGTACTCCGGAGCGCACCCGTAGCGCTTTGGATCGGATTGTATCATTTCTTCGTAGTAATGTATCATTTGCTGATCCATAGAATTGACATCCGTAGCCACGTTTATCTCGTTGTAGAGCTTTAGTGGAATGTCATGAGTGTCCTTTGCTCAGCTCCAAATTAATTAGTCGGAGTGGTCAAATGACACAGCTGTATAGCAACGACTCCGACAAAAACAGGAGCTGAGGTCGAACAAATTAACAAAATGTAAGACAATAATAACATCAACAATATTTTCACAGCAGGTATTAATATTAAACTAGGCCAAGGAGAACCAAGGATATCATCCACAAAGGTATAGAAAGTTTGGAGAAAAAAAAAAACACAATCAAAACATGTCAAACTAGGCATAACAAGGCCAGTTCCACATTCGTAACCGTCTAACAAAATGATCAATCAGGTAAGGGTATTATGGCAACCGAAACACGGGATCAAGTGACCAACAGTACTGGTAAAAGTGATGATAAAAAAAGATCAAGCACAGTCAGAATACCACAGTAAAGCAGGACAAGAAATCGTACAAAAAGCGAGAGGCAGTAATAAAGAAGATCATATAAAGATGGTAACATTACAGAAGGAAAAGGGAGAAGATGACAAGCAACATAAGTATAGACCAGGAACAGAATTAGCAGTAATGAAGAAGATAAGAAAAAGAAAACAAGGCAGTTAACAAGGCAGTAGTAGCAGATGTAAAGAAGATCAGGAGTAGGAGAAACAATGAGAATGCATACAACAGAAAATAAAAAAAGAAAGCCAACAACAATGAAGCTGTATAGAACACGTAAAGAAGCGAAAACTGTAGTAAAAGCAGTATAAAAAATAAAAGTGCCAGCCCATACAATAAAAAACGCTCCAAACTTTAACGCACAGAAAATAATTTGCCATTGCCAATAAATAAAACTAACTCCTTAAACTGAATACCCATCCCTCTTCCATCCCTGGACAAACAAGAAACACAAAACTCTTATAGCAAACTGCTAGTATACCACAAACATTACATATACAGCAATAACTGACATATAGCATAGCACCTATAGACATATCATCCCCTCCCACAACGCCCAGACCCCGCCCAAAACAAGCAAGCCATAATTATCATATTGCGATTTCATTCTGACCCAAAAAAGCCCTTTTTAGACTACAACTTGTATGGCTATGAAAAGATATATATTGAGTTTTCTTACAAACATGTGGCCTTTAAAACCCTGAATCGGGATCGCAAACGTCAAATGGCTGCTGCAAGCCAAACCAATCAGGCAAATCTCTCAAAAGATCACATGTACACATAGTACACGAAAAATAATAGCTATAACAAGGTAGGAAAATTCACAACTTAGAACTATTTGACTCGAATATGACTGTCAGCGGTCCGCATATACTAGGAGAGTGGACATAGATTTGAACAAACTTAAATCTGCTGCTTGTGTGCAAGTTGACGGCCTTGGTTAGAAGAAGATGGACGGGGACATTCGGGCCTACCTTGCTTTCTGTGATTATTATGGTGGCATAGAATAGTGGATAATCGCACAAATTAAATAGTACACAAGCAGAACTAAAGAGTTGTGCATGCTAACAGGCTATATGTGTCTATACTCCAAAGAAAGAAAAAGAAAAAAAGCTAATATTTCAAGATGACGACGAAGCCCTATTTCCACTGGCTAAACTGACTGTCACACCGCAAATTTCCCCGATTTTATTTTTGATACAGTGTTTTGGATGTAGACTAGCGATAAAAGCCATGAGTGTCATGTACATAGATGGAGTCCCACAAATAGAGAGCATGCAAATTACATAAACATCTCTTCTTTAGCTGGTTATAAAAAGGATATATATATATATATATATATATATATATATATATATATATATATATATATATATATATATATATATATATATATATATATATACATACATAGATATATAGATATACATATATATATATGTATATATATATATATATATATATATATATATATATATATATATATATATATATATATATATATATAGATATATATGTATATGTATATATATATATATATATGTATATATATATATATATATATATATATATATATATATATATATGTATATGTATATGTATATATATATATATATATATATATATATATATATATATATATATATATATATATATATATATATATATATATATATATATATATATATATATATATATATACTTACATTTTCCATCTTGAATTTCCGCAAAATGTACTTTTTTAGTTCTGCAAATCCGAATTACTCGATCCACGATATTTAATTCTAAACCGTGATAAACATCGCAAAATTGTAATGTAGTTTTGGCCTCATTTCCAACAGACATCGCATTCTCCTTACGTCTTTTGTCACTTTCATATAAAGGAAGTAATATTTTCTACACATTAGGACTCTAAACAATCAATAACATAACAGAAACAGAGGTCCACTTGATTCAAGACGGAACCCTCCACTGCTAAAATCACATGTACATAGCATAAAATTAACTCAGCTAATGAATCAAGTCTATCAAAAACAGAAAAGCAGAATTGAGTTGGGATGACAGGTAAACAACTTCCAACCATTCCAGAACGGCTGAAAAAGTAGTTCCAATGCGCATACATTCATAATATGATTCTAAGTTTAATTTTGTTTTGTAGCTGCCAACGACATTTTTTAACTAATGTCGAGTGCACAACAAAGTTCACCCGTCACATCGCAGTGCTATCTGCGTATTAATATTGTTACTGTGTATTGATGAATATATGGATCTGTATTTGTTTTTGGAATACAGCATAAATTCAATTACTTTGTTTCTTGCAGTCTATTTTTGTATTATTAAGCCTTAGGTAGGGAACACAATTAGTATATAATGACAAGTTTGCTGAATCTGAATAGGGACATAAGAACTAGTTCCCTTATGACTAATCCAGCGTTCCCAATGAGGTGAAGAATTACTCAAACACCTCTTGCATAATTTCCCATACAAATGCAGTAACCTATAAATATCAAAACAAAATTCACTCCGTCGTAGAAAACAAAGTATAAAATGTGCTGTGGCAATTTTAAGACGACCTAAAGCAGCAGGGAAGTCGTACAGACCAGGTGGCTCAGATAAAATTAACCCTCCCACACAACATTTCTCCGTAGAAGCCTCAGATTTCAAAAATAAAGCATTCTACGAAAATTAATCCGCAAAATTTCGACCCGGGATGCAATTTCAGGCATAAAAAAAACAGCAGTTTTTTGGGGGGGTATAGTAAAATTTGTTTGTGATTGCAAATTCCGGCTGCAAATTTATGAGTAAATCTGATCAAGACCAACTCGATATCTACTGCGCGGATCATGAAGATTAATCGTGACAAAACCGTGTGGTGTTGCCTGAGCGTGACTGAAGAAATTTTTAAATTTATTTATGTCCATGTCGCCATTGCACCAAGTTTGATGAATATTCCTCAGCGTGTGAGTATCAACGCCATTGAATACCGATAAAATATTACAATTATCTCTAATTACCTTCGGAATTTGCGTATATCGCTGCGTTACGTAAATCACATCGGTGTTCTTGTGTCGGCCACGCGAGAATATCCTAGCTGGGTTAGTTTGCTTATCCAGCATTACATCATCGAATACGACAAGATTATTAGTATCACCGTTTAAACTTTCCACTGATGGAGCTTCATTGATATCCGTTATAAATTCTATCGTGCCATCCTCAGTATTATCGCTAAATTCTTTTAATACCTGATAACATCGCTGATCATCAACAGACGGCGCAACCAAATACAATTTGTCCCATTTCAGCCATCGCATTATCAAATTTAGCAACAATTGCGTTTTTCCAGAACCAGATGGTCCAATGATTATCATTCTAATCGAATTTGGTAATGCCTCGATATGTTTTACTTGCTCGCGTTTTTTTGTGGCTGAAAAATCAATTACATTCATGTTATTAGAATAACATGGATTCATATTGTGTTAAGTGTCGCACTCGAACTGCTACGATAAATCCAATCGAAGTCGTTACACGCAACAACAGAAATGCAATCAAGGGAGAATGTGAAGTTTGCAAGACAATTAAGTTTAGATTTGTAAAAAAAAAAGTAGAACCGGAGGAGACATCGCAACCTCCTTAACAAATCTGCCTGGAGCTCCTTGGGCGAAATATCCCGGAGAGAAACATTTACCAGGATATAATTACTGCGGACCTGGTACAAGGCTAGATATAAGACTTAACGATAATAATCAACCAAATCCTGGCGAGGATCCAGTAAACGCTATCGATAACGCATGCTACTATCACGATCTTGCATATCGCAGCGGAGATTTACAACAAAGACATCTCGCTGATATTAAATTAATTCACGCAATAGATGCTATTCCTGATAAAAATTTCAAAGAGAAATTGGCAACTTGGTTAATAAAAGGCGCGATGAAAGGTAAATTAGTACTAGGTGCTGGTAATTTATAATGGAGCAAATATATTATTCTCCGCGAGGATTTTGGCGAGGAAAATCAGCAATTGCCAAACTTGCTAAGGCAGCAAAAGTAAAGCAATCTGTCGCTGAATCGTGGCTATCGAGACAAGCAGTCTGGCAAATTTATCTTCCTCCGCCTAAGAAAATATCATATGCGAGTTTTTCCGTCAGTGTCCCTAATGAAGTTCATCAGGCTGATTTAATGTTTCTTCCTCACGATACCGTTAACGGAGTTACATACAAATATGTTCTGACGGTTGTTGATATCGCTAGCAGATACAAGGAAGCGGAACCGTTATCGAATAAAACAGCAACAGAGATTGCTAAGGCGTTTAGCGAAATTTATTCACGATCTCCATTAACATGGCCGAAGCTTCTCCAGGTTGATCCAGGTCGAGAATTTCTTGGCGCGGTTACTTCACTGATGAAAAAGAATAATGTTAAAATCCGTCGCGGTATTGTAGGTGTTCATCACAATCAAGCTATCGTTGAGAGATTCAATAAAACTCTTGCAGAACGATTATTCGGATATCAATACGCGAGAGAATTTATCCAAGATAAACGATCTCACGATTGGGTAACAAGATTACCTCACGTGATTAACGCACTAAATAACGAAGTAACACGAACAATATCAATGAAGCCCGCAACTGCAATTACAAAACCAAATATACCACTAAAGCGAAGTTCCACAATTCCGCCTGTGCTAGGTAGTGTTATTGTAAGATATTTATACAAGGAAGGAGAAGCCGAGGGTGGCAGAAAAAGAGCAACTGATCCAACTTGGAGCGTTACGACACATAAAATATCAGCCGTAACAAGATCATCAGGAAGGCCAGCAATTTATTTTCTAGATTCACTAGCACCACAACGCGGATTTACCAAAGAAGAATTACAAATAATACCGAGAGATACTCAATTACCGCCGTCGTCACTTATGTGAAATTTAATTCTACCTAACTGAGATAATTTTCTTACTCGAGAAACTGCTAGATAAACTAAATTTGACCAGGAAATTCTATCATCGACGATCCAGACCTGGCCATCTACTGTTAATCCCTGTGATGAATGTATCGTTGCTGCGTATCCGAGTTTCCATGGCGATCTTTCTGCGTTTATTGCATCATTGACAAGATTAATATCAACGAAAATAATATCATTCAAAACTAATATTTTTTCTTCTCCACATGGCAAAATAACATTGATATTTTGTTTCCTAGTATCAGTTGGCCTATAACACAACGGCACCTGCAATGTTGGAAATTTATCACAATGAAGTTTGAATAATATTTCCTGAATAACATCGCGAACAATTTTTCTGCTAGCAACAATCAGATGATCTGGACGCCACAAAGTTAGAAAATTATCCATCGAAGTTTCGTCGATTATTTTTCTCATCACATCACATTGAAATTTATTAGGTTGCAATCGAATCATTTTTTTAAACTCGGTCAGTAAAATATCATTAGATCTATAATCAGCGTCAATTTCTTCATAATAATCTACAAAATTTCTAAGCCACCTATGAGGAGATTCACCATCAATAGGATCAGGTTGGCCGTGATCTCCGCACATTATTACAGCGGTATTTTTTTCTTCTAGCCAACCCAGGAATAATTTTAACACAACTAAATTTACCGTGCAAATTTCATCAAATATTATAATCTTGTTGATATATTTATTTCCCATTCGAGCTGAATCCCACAATCCACCGCTGTACTTGAAATAACTATGATACGTACAAGAATTAACGCCACGCTGTTTTATTTCTCGCGCTAATCTATGAGTTGGAGTCAACACGATCATATCAGAGTTTGAAAATAAGTTTATCGCTCGTGTTGTTTTACCGCTACCGCCAGGACCATTTAGGTAAACGAATTTGTTTCGTGAAATCGGATCAAACGCAGATACTGCTGTTGATACTTCATCACATTTATCTTTATGAAACTTATCGCAATCTTCCACATCCGCGTCCTCGCAATAATCTAGAATATCCTCGTTTTTTATTCTCCAAGTTCCCCAGGAACCATCGGTGATTAAATTTTCCAGCCTGCACTGAAATTTCTTATCGATATAAAACGAATCCGTTGCAACCCTTACCGCGATATCAGAAAATTTATTTATCATCGACAGCAAATTGATACTCACATAAGCGAGCATCGATGATCTTAAATGAGTATACTGCGCTGACTCTCCATCGAGATAAGTGATAACTGTACCTAACTTCGTTCCATCAATAATAATATTTTCTCTGTTGCAAAATATTCCACGCGATACTGTATCAGCAATAATAAAATCCATCTCGGCATCATTGATAAATAACCTAGCGTGGCGATGTTTATGATCAACTGATCCTCCTTGAGTAAATTTACCAATTATTTTTCTTCCAATATCTTTCGCGTTTTCACAATCTGTCGGCAACCACACCTCGGTTTGCTTTCTATACGATATAATTGCTTCACTTACCGTCAATGATATTAACATCGACGAATCCAACATAAATCTCAACAATACCGTAGGGACCCATCTTCGCTGAGATAAATGCCGACCAAACCAAATATAACAAATTTTATGCAAATTTTCAGCAAGTTCGAATGAAGTAACATGAGCGAATCCTGTCATGACAAAATCAGGTAACGGTCCGTTAATTGCCACTCTCGTCATTTCGTTGGTGGGATGGCCGAATTTAGCAAAGTAATCCGCACAATCGCCATATCCGAGAAAACTTCCAGGATAGCATGCGCTCATATCAACAGAAATCATATCTTCGAAATAATACTTGGTATTCCATAATCCTCCATGGCCGTATTCGATACAACTAAGTTGAATATCATTAAGAAACTCATTCCTCGTAGGTTTCCATGAATTTCTTTCTCTAGCAGCATGAGCGGCAACAGATGGAACAGTAAAGCAGTTTGTCAGCAACTGATCTGGATTTGATGAATACTTCTCCGCGATATTTCTCATTGTTTCGTGTAATATTTCATCACGGTAAATATCTCCGCGTGGTAAGATAAATTGATCGTATCTTTCTTCGCTAGAAAATAACCAAATCGATATTGGATCGGATTTGGCTAATAGTTTGATAAACCTAAACATGGCATCGGAATTATCTTTCCCAGATTCCACGGGATAAAACTTAACAACACGATCTCGCGGGAATATCATTACCGACTGACTCCACGCATGTGAATTATGATCAACAATTTCGATTGGTGTTCCTCGAGAATTATACGGCGACGAATATAATATTTCACCCGATAGCGTTTTTACTGTGATAGGAAATTTAAGTTTCTTACTTAACGCAGCAACATCGTCAATCGATGCGCCATCAGTAACTGTCTTTGCCCATGAATTAATTTTATCCAATCTCAATTGAGTCAGACCAGATCCACGTCGTGCATTTTTCATGTGCTCGATGACGCGCTCAGCTACACAATTTATTTTTGGTGATTCCCTCATCGTAGGTAGGTTTTTTACATCAGGATTATTATTCAGCCGATAAATTCCATAGACAACAGCACTAGAAGGATACGCCCTAGCATAATAAGGACCATCAATCCCTAATAACAATCCTGGTTTCGAATTTTTATCAAGAACAACATTTTTCTTACCGCCGCGTACCGGATCTCGTTTATCACGAATAATCCAAATGTCATCGGGCATTTGTGCAATAAATTTTATTCCGAAAATAAATCTCTCTTCTTTGTGTGAGTTTTTTATATGCTCGATTATCTTTTTTGCTCGCTCCAAATTCATCGTAGCATCAACAAAGTTAGTTTTCCATGTCGACCAAACATGAATCGCTCCATCATCAAAAAATTCCTTCTTCGCACGATCAACTTCAGGAATGATATATTCTGCCTCATCAAGATCAAATAAATCCATTATTATATTTTAGACAAATGTTTAAATTATATAATGCAATGCAAATGGATAATAGTTGGATCAACAAAATCATGCGATAAATCCTGCAGAGGTGAATATTGTGGCGCTCATATATATGTAATTCGACGAGGCAGTAAAGGACCACAGCGATGTTTAGTTTGCCAAGTTGGCACTCGAGGAAAGACACGATTATGTTTGTCCTGTGGAGGGAAAAATTATCGTGAGCTACGGAGATATTATGAAAAAAGATCTTCCTCGATAATAAAATGTGAAGAAGATTATATTAATCGTTTCAAAGCAAATTACGATTTAAACAAAGAGAATATCATATATGGAAATGAAATCAGCGATTCCCACAATGAAAATCACATGTGAGTATAAATCTCATCCCATCATCGAAGGTTACGAAGCATCTGAGGATGGTAATGTCAGAAACATCAAAACAAAGAAACGTGTTGGTAGTATTTGTAATTCGGGATATCTCAAATTTACAGTCCATAAAAGAAATGAAAGAACAGAATGTTATTCGAATCATAGATTTGTGTTCGAATGCTACAAAGGACCAATAGAGATCGGACTTGTTATCGACCACATTGACGGTAATAAACTTAACAATAAACTTTCCAATCTGCGCGCGGTAACCCAGAGTGAAAATTCAAGATTTGGTAATAACCGTGGATTTCCTAATTATTCGAGGACTGTTAAATCAGTGAATCAGGCAACAGGTGAGGAAATCGCGTTTACATCGATGTCTGCAGCAGCAAAACATTTCGTTATTGACTCGCATTCAGTAAAACGAGTGGCAGAAGGAAAATACAACGCAACATTTTCTTATGATGCTGATTCGTGGATCAAATTCTCCTATGTACCAATAATATTTGATTCGGAGAGTGACGAAGAATAATTGAATATCTCCGCAAAACAAAAAAAAAGATTAATTTTGAAAATTTCCCTGGATTTTATTTATTTTTTTCGCCCATTTTTTCCTGGGAGATAGATTTGGAAAATCTCGCTCACGATTTCACCAAAAGATTGATACTTACAGTTTCTCCTCGTATATCAAGTAAATTTCCTTTCTGATCCGTTAGTTTGAAATTTATTCTTGTCAATAATCGATTATGACATCGCAGGTAAAACGGATTCATTGGTTCCTTGATTATCAAGTAACCAGGAGATGCGCTAGGTGAAAATGAATACAATACAAATCCCTGATTCGCTTGATTCGACACTGACGAATCAACATTATAGCTACCCTCGACAACATCCGCGTGAAGATAAATCGCGATAACTTCCGTTATATTAACGATACCCGGCGATATGTGCCGTCCACCTTTGTCAGGATCGTTATTGTGTTTAAGAATTAATTCTGAATGTATTTTTTTGGTCCATGCGGCATGTAATTTCGGAAATAAATCATCAATGGTATCAGTGACGGATTTTCTCATCGCATCAAAATCAGAATTGGGAAATTTGAAATTTGGCAGTGTTTCCTCGGTTAATTCAAATACTCTCATGAATTTTTGTTTCTCACCCGAGTTCTTGATCAACTCGAATTTGCTAATAGGGAGAACATATTCGGTAATTGATATATCGTCGACTATCGCCTGAATAAACATATCATGATAATATTCAATATCATTCGCAAGTTGATTTAAAATTTTCACGTGCTTTATAATTTCGCTACATGAACCAGATTTATTTAGGATGCATTCATGAAATGATCCTCGCAATAAATTTAATTGTAATTCGTGTTCTTGAATAAACTCGTCTAGTGTTCTTCTTACCAAGATACCGTCTATGGGGGCTATTATCCTGTTAATGTGGGTAGCGTCGAAGATTTTCACATCTGGGGGAATTTTAGGAAGAGGCAGCCATGAGAGAATTCTTTCGTTAATAAAAGTGAAAGCGAACATTACTAGGTTAAATTTGTGGTTGTTCATGAGATTGATGGCGCTGTGGATCAGAGGCTTGTGTTTGATATCTCCATACCATCCTTCGTTGGTGGTAAAATCCGATTTTTTTGGTTCCGGTAGTTCTGGAAGAGTTTCATCATACCAACCTGGAATAATAACATCCGATTTTTTTGGTTCTACCAGAGGTGCGACCTCGGGCCAACCTAATATATTTCTAATCGATGATTGGTAAATATCTACCACGTACGGTGATTTCACTTCTATCATTGACGATAGTGTTGGATCATGTGCAGATATTTTTATTCCCGGAGTAGCATCGCCGGTTAAATTTGATATTCTAGTGGTAAACTCATTATTCAGCTGATCAATTTCATAACTGCCCGTTGGTATACCAACGACGATCCAATCGGGTGTTCCATCGGGTTTATTTTTATTTGCAAAAACAAGTGAATTATTTGGCATCAAATTACCGAATGATTTTGATCTAACATTAGGCCAGCTGTTGTAGACGCGCAATTGTGTTAATGCAATTTCGTTGACGCTGATTGGTGTTGAAAAATTAATGCTAAATTCTGGTTTCGTTGAACTTAACGATATTAACGTTGTTGTCGGCGGCGTCGTGTTTGTCACGATCTGGGCTAACTCGGACATTATTAATATTCATTTGTTCAATCTCCGAGTAAATACTGATCATTGTAGAAAATTCTAGATCGGATATAATACCATCGTTGAGACTTTCGGAAAGTAGCGATGATAATTTCGAGTACGCGTCACTGATTTTAGTAAGTTTATTCTTGTACGAAGATAGTTTCTCACTTGTGCACGAGGATATCTTTTTTGCGATAATATTTAGAACGCCCGCGATTGCTGTTGTTGACGAGATTATTATTGTTGCAACGATTGGCGCTATCATTGTTACCGCGGATAGAATTATTCCTGCACCAGCGACCACAGCTGATACTGCGTAAACAGCTACATCAATAGTAACTAATCTACGTTGATACTTCTTTATTTTTGTCTGATAATCGTCGAGGAGTTTTTTTAGCGAATCCTGCCATGATCGCGCCTGATTGTATCGGTAATCCGATGCGGTCATTTATTAATCTACGATAACAATTGCGGAATTACTGCCTATATTCGGATAAAAATTCGAAAACTATACTATAACCAAACGGTCCCATGTTGGTTCTATCCGGTGGTTCCAGCACAAATGTCTTCTCGTAACCATCCGGCATAAAATAATTAAAATTTTCTCCGTAGGTGCCACGATTAGTATTTACCTTAAAATTTGCCGAAGATTGAATGAATATTCGATATATTCCGGTAATTGGCGGGTTAAATTTAAATGTGTTATTCTCGGGTGTCCACCATGCCTCTTTTCGCATCTCTACAACAAAGGGCACTTTACATTGTAGATTTTTTGTTTCTACCTCCGCTGGTATCGAAATTCGCGATAATCTTCCAAGGTTCATTGACGATATTTTTGTGTTGATATTGTTAATTTTTGTGGTTGTTTCGATAATTTCCCTACCTAATTGTTTTACGTCAGGGGCGTGACCAGTTTTATCGACGGATTGGTCAATCTTTGCTGTTGCAGCAAGAAGTTTCGTGTTTAAATCTCGAATTTCTCCGTCGTACGTTGATATATCTAACTTTTGACGCGCCAATTCACGTACCACGTTAATTTCATCGTTGATGGATTTTATTTTCTCATCTATTTGTCCTTGCATCACGTTAATCCCCTTGGTAAATTCAGGAACAACAACATCGCCGAGTTTAATAATTTCCTCGTTGATTTTTTTGTTGAGATCGTCGATTGATGGTTTCTGACCCATCGAGATATTTACTTCGTTAATTTCGGCAAGAATATTAGTAATTTCCTCGTTGATTTTTTTTATTTTCTCGCTGAGATCGTCGATTGATGTTTTATCGATTTTCTGACCCATCGCGGTATTTATTTTGGTAATATCGGCGAGAATTTCAGTGATATCCTCGTTGATTTTTTTTATTTTCTCGCTGAGATCGTCATGTGATGCTTGATCGGCTTTTTTCTTTGCTAGTTCATTTGTGGCGGAGGAAGTATCGCTGGATGTTTTTATGTCCTCGTCAAATTTTTTGCTAAATTTAGCTAAAGCATCGTCAAGTTTTTTAAGGTCGTTATTTAGCCTGTTAAGTCTTTTTGTCATTCTGTCCTGAAGATCGTCGTGTAATGCTTTATCGGCCTTCAGGGGTAACTTTGCTATAATATCGGCGATATCAGCAATAGATTTTAATACCATCTCCGATTGGCGAGTAAACTGACTAATGTGATCGCGGTATTCGTCTCGCTTGATTATATCAGTTATTTTGACGTTGCTAGTTTGTAATCGCCCTTCTGCATTTTGAAATACAGCAACTTCGCCAGGATCCACCTCTGACAGCGATAAAAGATTGTTAATATCGCTCTTGGTTGCAAACTTTGATGTATCGATGTCGACTGCTCCCTTTTTTTCTTTTCTGAAGAGAGATCTACCGTAAATGTCAACCATGATATTTATCTACGGTATATTCAAATAAAATTTTGCGATAAGGGTTGGATGATTTTGAAATTGCATCAAGGACATTAATTGACTCCGGGCCGCATATTGGTGGATCTGCTAATGTTTGTGTTGGAAGCGTTGAATACCAAACCGGAAGTTTTAGTTTTGACACATATTTGATAAATTCATTTGGCGGTGCTAATCCATATGAGTCGAAGTAAATAACTTCGCGAGGATTAATCGCGTAAGCAACCCAGTGAGTGCCAGGACCGGAATTTTTATCGAGATTTATTATTCCTGTCTCGGTAGGATTTGGTTTATCTGGTAGTTGATCTCGCATAAATACGCCTCTGAAAAATTTTATTTTCTTTTTTTTTGCTTCACTTATCAAATCTAAATTTGAGGCTGGTAGGCTCGACTTAACCCGGATCCGTACGGGAGTCGTCTTAGGTAAAGGCCGGATCCTTGTCGTTGCTGCATCATTTTTGCAAGAAGGAGGGGAGCAAGAAGAGGAGGGAGAAACCCTCCCTTTTTTTTACGATATCTTCCTCCGGTAACTTTTTTTGCTAATGCGGAACCTATCCCTCCAAGCGCGCCTAATCCTACTGCCTTTGCAATCGCGGGAGCCGCCGCAGCTATCAATCCCGGAATAGCGGCAAATAAAGGAAAAATACCGCCAGTTTTGATCATATCTCTGATTGCTCCTATTGAGAGATTCAGGCGAATACCAGTATTTGCTGATCTGGCTCTGGTGAAATGTCCATGTTGATTTTTAGTTAACGATAGTTTGTTAAGTCCACCGTGAAGCTGATTGCTTTTTAAGGTTAAACTTAAACCTCGTCGCGCTGTTGTTGCTGCATGAAGTTTTTTCACCTGACCGGGGGTCAGAGTTACGCTGACGTGATCGTATGGCATATTAATAACCGATTAATCTAAATTTGGAATTTATTACATGTTCTCTACGGGAGCGTCGATAACTCTCATTCTACCACTGATACCCTCCAGGATCATTGTTCTATCACTGAGAATAACCGCGATTGCTCTTGCGTTTCCATTTGTGTTAATTCTGGCTTTGAAATGAATATCAACAACCGACTGCTTTACTAAATCGAGATGTTCCAAAGAAAAATAATAGATGGGATAGAGTGTATTAAAATCTAGTTGTGATATTTGCAATCCGGTATCAATATTTTGATCGCGTCCCATAAAACTTAATAATCGATGATACGCGCGTGCCGTAGTATACTGAGGAAAATTGATGGCTATTTCTTCGGTTGGCTCCTGTTGGCCATTTATTCTCAATGATACGTTTGTTGCCTCGAATTGATCAAATATCATGTGGCTGCGATTTTGATTATATCTATCCACAGATTGAAGGGCAACAAAGATATGTCTAGGTGCGGAAGAACCTTGTTGTGAAGCAATTCGCCAGGTAAAAATTCCGTTCATATTAATATCGTAGGAGTCAGTCATAGTTGTCAGCCAGGACATAATGGATTTTCCACCTTGATTCATAAATGACAATAATTTTTCTTCTATGATCATCGATGGAATTATTGCTGGCATCCACAAGGTAATTCTTTCAAGGATAACTTTACCGACATCATTGGGATCCGCACTCGCTTCCCTCCAGATGGCTCTGTTATCATCGGAGTCTCGAACGAAAACTATCGTATGCTTTACCCCGTAAATAACTTTTCTAAAATGTCTGCAAAATCCAAAAATATGAGATAACGGAATTGCGCAGGAAAATCTTCGTTCATCTACAGTTAGCATAGCCTTTCGCGCGGTAAATCCGAGGTTGTAATCGGGATTGTTGCCAACTATTATATTCTCAAAATTAGCAACAGGAGTAGGAGGAACAGCGATATCATTAATAGGTCGTCTTTTTACATACAAGGTAGAATCAGGAGAATCGGAATTATCCTTGGCGAACATCATACTAGGGCCGGCCGACCTAGTAAAATCATCCGAGTATCTGGCTAAGCCCACAATAGTCGTTGCTATATCAACGTTGTTCGTAATTGATTCAATCTCTTTTCCATCAATCATGTAAGTGGCGTTCTTGAATAATGCCATAATACCGTTATTGACGAATCCGACATCATAATTTCTTTCAAAATTTGTATCGTTTGTCCTAATAATTCTCCCAACAAATTCGATATACGCCTCAGATGGAAGAAAATATCTTGTTGTATCGTGGACTTGAATTTCCTTCCGATTTCTTGAATCTGGCTCAACTACCTCGTACGAGAAATACTGAAAATCTCGCACTGATGTGTCCCTACCTACGGGTTCATCCATGTCAAATACTTCATTTGACACTTGTGCAAACATTTATTATTAATAATATCGTCTAAAACGAAGACCGCTGCCTGAAATGAAACTTGTATTTGCTAGATTTGTCCTAGCAACATCCTGCGCTAGATTTGTATTAGCAACTTCCTGCGCTAGATTTGTTATAGCGGCTTCCTGTGCCATATCATTTATTTTTTTATTTGCCGCATCATTTATGGCCTTACTAACTTCAGGTGGCATTTCTCTGGTGCTAGGTAATTTAACAGGTTGCTTTTTACGTACTAAACTTAATATTTTATTTTTGATAGCGTTGAAGCCTTTACTAGCCAAATTACCGATACCAGAAACAGCAGTCTCACCTATCTTTCCTATTGCTTTTAATCCTAGTTGTTTTACCATTGGTCCAATTTTAGGTATTACTCGCGTGACAAGACTTCCAATGATATCGCCGAATCCATTACCGTGAATATATTTGTATACTGGCAATCGAGAGTTTACTATGCGGACCTGATTAGGTCTGCGTTGATGTTTATGAACAATCATATTATTTCAATTATATTGATTTAATCGATGAGTTCATCGACAAACTCTTTATAAATGTGAGAATCGATGATACCACCACGGAATAATCGCTGACAAATATCTGATGCTTCGTTGACTATCTCACGGGAGTTATTTCCAGCTCGCTTTCCTCCGATTAATACTTCAAGGCGAGATACATCGTTGACAACACTGTCAGGGCAAACTGAATATCCGCTTCCTGTTTTTTTTGTTTCTGGAGATTCCAATGGCGTTACGTAAAATACTTCATCTGACGGCGATGAAGATTTCTTCTCCTCTGCTGACCCTGGTGATGTCCCTGACGACGTCGGTGGTGAATATTGTTCTAGTGGAGGTGAAGGGGTACCGCCCCTAAGTGTTGCACCCTCCCCGGGGTGAATTCCCCATCTTAATGGTTTTTCAGTGGGACCCCTGTAGTTTGACGCTGTTGGTTCCAGAGGTGGGGGTCGCAAAGAGGAGCGCTCTGTAGGAGGACCTCTTGGATAGAATGTAGGAGAGAAAAGAGGGTGGTGAGGATCAAAGGAAAATGATTCAGGACTATCACTTTTAGGTGGTGAACCTTTATCTTTGGGTGACGAACTTTTACTTTTAGGTGGCGAAATTGCCTTTCTCGCACTCGCAAATCTGTATTTAATAACATCTGATGAAAATTTTGTAAAATTTTCATCGCTGTATGTTATTGGTTTTCCTATACCACCAAAATACATTATTGCTAGCCAATCAATTTCGTCAAGTTTATCAACATCAATATCTTTTCGTAAAAGTAATCTTTTATTTTCCGGAGAATTATCCGCAGCCATCTGAACTCTTGAATCATAGTTGCGAGTTAAATGCAACATGTTTTCATCCAAATAATTTCCAGCAGGTATTCCAGGATTAATTTTAATCGAACCACTAGTCGGTGATGATTCATATTCGTGAACAATTATTGGTTCATCAATCTGATTTTTTTTCTTTTTCGATTTTCTCTCTTTTTTCTGAGGTGAAGTTTTTTCTTTTGGTCTAGCTCCTAATTCCTCTGGTTGAAATATTGGCTCCTGTGGTTGAATATCTTCCTGTGATGCTGCTTTTCTTCCTCGTTTTTTAAGTTTTGGTCTAGCTTCTAATTCCTCTGGTTGAAATATTGGCTCCTGTGGTTGAATATCTTCCTGTGGTGTTTCTTTTCTCCCTCGTTTTTTAGTTTTTTCCTTCTTCTCCTGTTGTTTTCTTTCTTTCTCTAGTTGTTTTCTTTCTTCCGCCATTTGCTTATTATATCTTTGTGTATCTCTTGCCGTTTCTAAAAACCTTCTGTAACGCGGATCCGCTGTCTTCCTTATTGATGTTGTTTGTGTGTAAATTTTATATACCATATCATACCAACTATCGCGAGTTGCATATCTTTTTTTCCCCACTGCAGTCAAAAATTCAGTTCGACTACTAAAATATTCCTCCGCAAATTGGCCAATCTCATCTATATTATACAATGTCGAGAGGGGCTGCGATATTATTTCCCATCCCTCATCGGTGAAATTTTCTCTTAAATTATCAATATTATATTTTCCTTTTATCGTTGCGATTTTTCTTCCTCCCGGTTTTCCATCTCCAGGTTTTCCTCCATCAGTAATTGCAAGTTGTTGCGCCGCTGCTGCTATTGCTAATCGCTCGGGTAATGTTCGTGATTGATCCTCAATACCTTTTAACATAGGAAAGATTCCGCGTTTCCTGGTATCTGGATCTTTTTCGTCGCCATATACAACTTGTTCAATTGTTCCGGTCACTGGCTTCAACCATTTTGCCGAAGTTTCTGAAATTCCATGTTGCATATCTTCGTAACCACGAACATTTCTCTTAAATAATCGTTTTGTCGGAATGAACTTCTTTAATGCCGCTAATTGCTCTCGCGCTAATCTGGCAGAATGAGGTTCTCCAACTGTACTAGCTTTTGGACTCATCTTATTTTCAATGATATTGTTTTATTGTGAAATAAAATTAACATTCGCAACTTTTTCTTGCATTACACACTCGGACAAGAATTAATTTTCCTACCCCCCCCCCAAATTTTGTTGTTTTTTTTTATGCCTGAAATTGCATCCTGGGTCGAATTTTCGCGGATTAATTTGCGCAGGAAGGTTTATTTCTGCAATCTGAGGGTTCTACGGAGAAATGTTGTGTGGGAGGGTTAATTTTATCTGAGCCACCTGGTCTGTACGACTTCCCTGCTGCTACCTAATCATCATGATTTGCTTTGATAATAAATTTATCACATAAGTGATATCGAGTTCTCTCTAACGTTTCTGACAAGGAAAAATAAAAACAATATTGAAGAGCAATACAATTAAATATATAGGAAGACATATGAATCTCTATTGACCATGATTGATTTTAGTCTCCATTCAGAGGATATACACTAAGAGTGAAAGTTGCAAAAGTTAACATAAACTATTCGTCCTTCTTACCCTTAAGATTATGCTGGTGGCAACATCCTCGGTAAAATATTAGATTCAATTCTATGTGCATATTTAACAATGGTCAAATATTCTATTGTTTTTTCTCTTCTTTCCTCGTAATGCTAGACTATTCTTTTGCAGCTTGGAAATGAGCCGGATCAGATAAATGTGTAAATTGAATATTCTTTATTTAGACTTAAAGTGCTGTGAGAAAAATGTAGTTGATTGCGATTTCTCCTTGAGTTTAGGTGTCTGACACATACTAGCATTAGGATAGTTGCAGCAGAAAACCAATTATTCGATTTATGATTGTTTTGAATTAAGGAAAACTTTTGATAATCTTGACTCTGAACTTGTTCCTGGAGGGATTTACTTTCACTCTCAATTTCAAACGATACAATATGCAAAACAGGATAGATATATGGTTTAATAATTGGATGAAATCTCTTGTGAAAAACGATGACAGTGTAATCTATGTGTCAGTAAATTGAGGATGGTCGCGTCTGGACCATAATACAATAACCAAAGTAGGTCAATCCTATTTTCCGGAACTAATTTTCTACTATTTTTTTGGAAATTCAGAGGAGCACAACAGATGACAAAAGTTGCACAAACTAAATATTTTGAAAATGTAAAAGAAAATATTTTTACATGTTTTTTCTTTGATACATGGTTAACTTCGGACGACAATAAAGGTGTATTTAAAGGATACAAAACTGGTTTAAAGAAGCAACATCTGCAGAATTTCACAGCCTGCTAAATAGGAATGACCTTACTCAATAGTTTTCACGTAGCGATATTATACGCTATGCAAACATGTACAAAATTGCCGTTGCCTCAGTTTACAGCAAAGTGGTATCCTACATACTCAAAAATATGAAACCCCCTGAATGTTTTACACAGTAGACTACATATCGAACAAAAAAAATATAAAAATATTTTGCAATGAAAGTTTTAACACAAATTGCTAAATCAGAACAAACAGAGATGCTTATGATCCTATTGTGTTATGTATATTTGATTTAATTTATATCAGATTTAATTGTTTGTAAGTTTTAAAATCGTTCTATTTTTTTTTAAATTTCATTATATGTCAAAAAATGTGGCTCTATTTACTGGGAACTCTAAAACAGGACGATTATTTATTGTGTTTTACAAGTAACTGTAGACAACCACACTGTACAGGATACAGCATACGTCATCGCCTTCCATCTTGGATTCTTCGTCGGGACTCGAACTTGAAAGAATTAGAAGATTTCATTATTAGGACTTATTAAAGTTTATTATTTGATTATTCTTGGATTAGTTTGGATTTGAGTCTTAAAACCGTAAGTTCTTATTTTTGTGATTTTAACAGTATTTTTCCAGAGAAATAAATGATATGTTATATTTTTCAAAGCTTGTTGTTTTCACTCTTTCTTGTGTTACTGTTTATTCGAGCCTAAACACGTAACAATTGTATCAGACTAGAAGTTGTCCTTAACGAAATAATCCATTGTAATATATATTTAAGTCTACACACTTTCTGCGATGTGATTACATGCTACGATGATGAACAGTCTTGTAGTATGCTATAGGTTCTCTCGTTTTGCTTCCTTTGTTTTTGCATGTTATAAATGATTACAACAAGCAAGATGAGAGTTTGATGGAGGCAGGGATCTAAGTTATACTCATTCATTTTTATCTTCTTCTGCTTGTTTTCTTTTCAGTTCCTACTCTTTCGTTCAATGTCCACATATCTCAATCCCAACCTGTTATTCGGAATCTCTTTTAAGATAAATAATATGTCGAAATATCTTTTTTGTTTTGCCAAATTAACATTTCACTGTTTACTATCGTGGTTCAATTCATTTCCGGAAGATTAAAGACCTCCTTTCCTTTTCCATTTGTTTGTGTGTTTTCTCCAATTCTGTACAGTTCCAGTTGTTGTATGTTTTCGTCATCAAAAAGAATAATACACACATGAAATAACTATCATGAAAGTGTGATTGTAGATATGATTAACATAGACAGGAACTCCCTCTTAATAACTTATTCTAGTCCTCACATTTACACTGAAAAATATGCAGCATAATAAATAAACGCATTATGGAAATATGGAGTTTTAAAGTTAATGTAATTCCCAATCCACGAATTCCGATTATTTTGTGTTATGCTGAAGAACTCACGCTACTAATTATATGGAAGAATGGGAACCAGTCTGGAAATGGGTTAAGATGAATTAGGACATGTATTGGTTTGCATGGTCACGATAAGTTGGCAATGAATAGTAAAAGTGTAGTAAAATTTATCTTTTCAAAGTTGATCCTATTTGTAATTGACAAAATAGCTACAATCGGAGTACTTAAGGCCACCAGAAAGAAATTTCCTAGTTGTGATTTGAAACATTATGCATCAGATAGCATGCCATGGTTAATGCGAATGACCCCTCATGATTCTTTGTATCGCCAATTTAATTCAATGCATGGTTTGAAAATTCAAATTTAGCATTGGTTTCGCTTATGCTTATTTTACTTTAGTTTACATTATATGCTTATGGGGCATTTTGAAATAATCTCAGCCAGTCTTATGAATGTAAAAAATGTCAGTCCTTTTACAGGCTTGACTTTCGAAAACTCCTTACTAAAATTAGTATCTAATTCTTTAGTTGGGGAACTGAAAATATATGCAGATCAAACAAATGCTACTAGTCCTATGAATTTTTCTACACAGAAGCTTGCATCAAGGATATGTCACTTTGTAGAAATATATGTTTGTTAATGAGCACACAGAAAATATAATGTTCTTGAATTTTTAATATAATAATTTTTAAATAGGTTTACTATATTTATTGAATTAAAACCGTGATTCCTGAAAGAGTTTCCAATATACTTGGCAAAATATTCGATCGTCGGATTCTAATCATTAAAAATTTTGAACAATAAATGGTATCCTGTCGTCATAATTGTTCACAATTAAGACATGGAGTGTATAACACTAAACTTGTGGCTCTACCTTCAGCTATTGCTTGACGTTACCTTGTGTGTCTAAAAGCAATATATTGATAATGTAGAACAACAGGGGATGAACCATTCATGTTACATCAGTAAATACAACATTCTACTCAATTCTTATGTATTTTTGGTGTAAACTCAATTAAATCAAAGTGTCATGTCATAGCTTTTTACGCTACTGTATACAGATAATTCTAAACGTATAGACAAAAATGTGAATGCCGATGTAAGACCAAGAAACAGCATCTCGTAATAGCCCCCATTTAACCGCAAAATTTACAGCCATATTCAAATCGTTGAACTACGTTGAAACCGCTCAAAAACCAAACTTCTGTCTTTTTGGATTCCTTGTCAGTACTGAGATGCTGAGAAAATCTTGAATTTCACAATCCGTTAATATCCAAACTTACGACACAAAGGGAATGAAGCTATGCCTGATGATTCCCAGTTGGACACAATATAATTGGTTTATACATATTTTAGAGTAATCGCTCCTTTCATAATTTTAGAACGGACAACAAAGGCGGTTTATTATGTTTCTGCTTCAATGTGTGAAACTATACTACATAAAACCAATTTTCCTTACCATTATTGTGTAATCAATACACTTCTAATGTGTGACTGACGGGCTAATTTAGACTGACGTCACTCATAACAGCAAACTGAGCCATAATCTTAGTATTCAATGCAGTCTGTAATCTTGGATGATCGATCTCTTCAATATGTTAGTGACAAAATTTCCGGAATTCATTTCAATTAATCTTAACCGATGAAACATATTTTAATTTGTCTCTATAGCTGTCATTTAAATACTTAGATTGGTATGCGACTATACCGCGAATGTAAAAAACTTGAAATTTTAAAGTAGTAAATGTTCATGTTGTCATTGAAACATGCACCACATAAACGATAACGATGAGCAGATACTAAGGTTACATATTTGTACAAAAAAGGCCTAAATAATTGTGGATCATAAAAATATTTCATGCATACAATAGATTTTACATTAGTCCCGGGGATGCTATTGTTATTATATCGAGGAATAGAACGATGCCATTAACATTCGTGAAATCCAAGAGTAAACTGAATATTGTCCATTACGTTGGTCTTGAGGCATTAATTGTTCATTCTGCACTGGCCGTTCACGGTAAGGGGAAACTTCCTGGTAGGGATTTTATTTCTAACCAATTCTGAAAATAAACCAATTTGAACTTTTAAGATCTTTCTGTTGATTACAGATAAGAAGACTATAGCTGCTTTTATCGAAACATGTAAAGAACTATCTCTGTGTATAATGTATTTTCAACGAAAACATCAAGACCTTATTTCAATATATTCCCATCAAAACCTACAGAAATGCTATAACAAATGTTCATCAAAGCCTTTTTAAAATTAACCTAGATGAAGATTTGAGGCTTAGTTCAATTGTCAGGTGATGCATTAATTTATTGACAACGTAGCTAGTTGTGATGAAAACAATTAAAACATATTATTGCGTCATCTAGATATGCATTACCTGAACACTTGGTCTGCTTGAGACAAGTATTATTAAAACATGTTGATGGCATAGAAGACAAAGAGTTTGAGAAAGGGAATTGGAATCCTTACTATTGGATAATAACTTTGAGAAGCTTAATGAAATCGGCCTATCCATATTGAAGAATTTGTATTTATCTCTGTCTATACAAATATCATTGAAGAAGTTTTTTAATATACGATGAAGTATGGGAACCATGAAATTTAAGCGCGTTATGTTTGTTTCACGATTCTTATGAGATAATGGACACTATAATTCTGTGGGATGTATTCTGCGAAGAAAATTGAAGTACTAGATCCGAGCTGTTATACCATTGATCACATTTAATGTTTGCCTAATGAAGTATACCTTTGTTTCCGACTTCATGTCTGGTGCTTGTCTAAAGATAATTGAAATGGAATTAGAGATGACACAATACAGATACATTCCGTTGAAGATTGAAACTGATATGAGAAAAGGTCTTATGATGAGCAAAGTGAGATATGCAAACGTCACTTGAAAATACTGAGAGAGTGGTGTTCCCAATAACAAGGATTCGTCTGTTGATTACCTCGATACAAGTCATCTGTAGAACTGGGTAATGTCGAATTATTTACAATATCGATGCTACAAAAAGTTAACTCATTAGGAAAGTTATGCTTGAAAAATACTACAAACAAAAGTCTTTAAAGATGCGAGCAAGAATTAATACTGATTTTCAAATACCGAAGAGTTATACAAATATTTCAGTGACGAAATATCGACGCCTGAAAACATGGTCCCCCATCTCCTCTGATCGACCAATGCAGTCAACGGATGAAAGGACGGGAGAGTTAACTAAAGTGAACAATTTACTTTGGATGAGAGAATATGTGACATACGTCATTACAATAATCTCAAACACATTTTGTGTTTATGAATTTAGGTATAAAGCAAAACAAATTGATTGAGAACTGGTATTGAAAAATAAAATGTTCTTGATAGAGACATATATCGCTTTTAATATCTCACCGAAACAAACACAGCTAACAGCTTTGAAAAATAATCTTTAAAGTTTTACCGAAATGATTTTCGGACAAACGATCGAAAATGTTAGGAAACAAACAGACGTATGAGTTTTCTATGATTTAAATTCACTGTACAGAGACAATCTGATATCAAGTTAATTTCACAAACTCAACAGTTTTATTATGCAAGCCAAACTATATATTTCGGCTAGCTCAATACACCTTTATTGGTTTGATCTCTCCTATAACAATATTTTGCCGTAGAAAAAAAGATATATATATATATATATATATATATATATATATATATATATATATATATATATATATATATATATATATATATATATATATATATATATATATATATATATATATATATCTGTCTGTATGTATGTATATATATATATATATATATATATATATATATATATATATATATATATATATATATATATATATATATATATATAAAGAGAGAGAGAGAGAGAGATAGTTAGATAGATAGATGCATGTATGTATCAATGTATCCTGCCTATAATGTTGGAATTAAGAAACAATTGTCTAATGTACTATTAAATGAAACCTATGTACATTAACAATAGATCGATCATTATATCTGAATGACAGGTCATGACGATACATGCGACTATTCTTAAAACAAGAAATACTGATGAGCCATGGTCAATCAGAAATCGACAGGAACGTTTGAGACAAAATAAATGGAGTTGTTAGTGATAGCGTTGTTACTCTCAAGAGTAAGATGTATGGAGAGAAGATAAGAAAACATGCAAACTAGAAAGATACAGAGGAGCAAAAATACAAATAATAATGACTTCAAGATTGATTATTGCAAACAGTGCTTTTCCATTAGTGTAGAAACATATTAGTTTTCAAATAATCAAGTCATTTGAACGTTGATATACTTTAACGAAGTCCACTTGTAACGACAAAAGATAGATAGTAAGAAAACTTATAACAAGATAAGGGAAAAATGCAATTCGTTTTAAATCATTTTGATGCTTGGCTTAAGATAGGTGACACGCACATGTGATATATTTATTAGTGAAACAATATATCACCCAATCTTCAATAATGCAAGAAAAGTAAATACTAACAGACACTTATTGGAGTAACTGTAATATGTGAAGAACAGAGCTTAACAAAGAGACACATATATAAAAACGTTTATGAAAATTACATATTGATATTGAATATATCGACATTTGTACAAAAAAAAGATTTTCAGTATAAGGATAATTGTAATGTGCATAAATATTGTGTAAGAACGATGTTATTCCATTGTGAACGGAAATGAGTAATTTTTGAAAGTTCTTATGGGATAGGTAGTAATTGTGATAATATTTAAGTTAGTTGAAACTAAACCACCAATAAAAAGATTAACTGCACTACCAATTAAGTTAATATCCAAAATATTTAAATGCCTGTTCTGCATCCAAACCACAACACCGTTGGTTTTATTTCAAGATTAATACTTCAAGTTTAAACGTTGATACAGAAAATATACAGCATAATTCAAAGACGTTTTGGAAGCAACAATAGTAAGTATCATGAATTAACAAACGTTTTACCACGAACATTTATTCCGTTAATAATCCTTCTTTTTCTTATCATTTAAAATAATATCTCCATCAACAAAATGAAGCTATATATTTGAAACGGTTCGCCTCGTCTACATACTCTTTAAATATGAAATGATTTAGATACCTGATTTATAACGGATTCATCACAATTAAAAAAATCATTACCATATCTATGAAAAACTCTACAACCAAATCAAGTGTTCCGTTTTCTAAATCAGCAAAGAAAGGAACAGACAAAGAATTTTGTGCTTTCAAATGCAAATTTTAGCGTCATAGGAATACTATTCTGGCAATTTATTTCCTTTTCAACTAACCCATTATAATCTCGTGTTAGGAGTATACTTGTAATCCTATTTGCTAGAGAAACATAATTTCCATGCCACGTTTAGTAGTGATAGAGGTCTCCAGTTTGAAACACATTTTTTAAGATTGTCACCTATTGCTATTATGCAATGAACCCACGTTTTGACTGGAAGACGGTTCATCAGTTTCATGCCCAATATATATGGCTTTCACTTAATTGTATCCAGTATCTTTCCCAAATAATTTACAAAATTTACTGTACGAACGTCGGATCCTATTCTCTTTCATTTTGCATTTGTCGGGGCATATTAGTGGCTGCTATGTAAGATATAATTCTTCTAAGCATTATTTAATATCCGAATATCAGAGCAACTGAGAAAGGTCTCAAGATGAACTAGTTAAACTTTGCGTTGATTGTATAAAGTACAAATTAATATTGGATTTTTCATCGTCCGCTAAATACATGCGAATGAATGCCATACAAGGATCTTAAATAACTTCTCTTGCCATTAGATTATTATTATTACAAGTGGTGGAGTCTGTATATATGAATACATTAACGTCTCCTTTAGTTATACATACTATTTGTTTAAATTTGCAATATATATAGTTCTGGGTTATCTCTATTTAGTCCATATATATTTATAAGTATGAATCTATACGCATTGAAGGGTTATCCAGAATAAATTTCCAAGATTGTCTTTCAAAACATCATTCAAATCAAAATAAAAAATATAGTTCAATAGAATATGAACTAGAAAAAAAAAACATTAAGTTCCTCGTGGAGGCATTGTAATATGTTCCTACCTTTAAAATACATATTCCGTAGAAACTATATTGAACATTTTTTCCTTTTGAAAGTGTAAACCATCCTTCATTTTACTGACATTCCTCAGTCTATGGCAATTAATTGTGGCACAAATTATTAGCTTGGTTATATTAACATATTAACGGTAAAAAAATTGTTTTGTTTTCCACTGTATATGTATGTGAATGTATCTGTGAAATATTATCCAGTTCAAATATAAGTACTAGTCATCGCGACAGTTGAAGTTTGCCTTATTCAAATTTTAACCATTTAAGAGGCGTATGAGCCTTAAATATGAAGATAGTAAGGATTAAATTCATCCGAAATGAACAGCAAAAGCTTTCACGTTGTTTTATTTGTTTTGTGGAAGTCTTTGGTTGACAAAGATGTCAATGGAATTTTTTCCCTAGTGTAGATTTTGATCACAACGCATGATTTTCTTACAAAGCAAGTACCGAGGATGATGCCAGGCGACCGATAAGATTCAGCACAAGGGTTTATAAAGAAATCAATATTCGAAAGGTAGAAGATTTTGAAAGATAAGGTGTTATCAGTTTTTATTAACATAAATAGCAAAATATTAAAAGTAAATTTTAAAAGTTAGACAGTGTTCAGAAAATAAATACAAACAAGATTTTGCAAATTACAATGTCCAATTTAGAGGATGTGAACTTTGAGAAAATTGTGTTAAATGCATTTATGAATCTTCTCTTTGGACACAAACTAAATATTTCACTTAAAAGTTTTTCATTTTATTTTTGTTGCTGGAGAAAGGATTCATAATTTTGCATGTATTTAACCAAAATTTTGTTTATCCTAAACAGATTGATGAAAATATATTAAAATATCTAGAAATTCAATTAGGGACTCCATTATTTAATCATTAGTTTCATTATTTCGACAAAAGTTTGTAAAATCGTTTACAACTTAAAATATCTTGAATAAAATAATCAAGAATAGAGTTCTTTGAACATGAAACCTAATTTTACAGAATAATTTCTAGCAATTCTTAATTCCGTTGTATTGCCAGCTTGATTACCTCTTTTATCTACGGGTCTAAGATCTAAGATCATTTTGGTACCGACAAAAACAGGATGAGCACCTGTATTATCAGGAATATTTCATTATAATTTTCTCAGTCTTGCTATCAGACCACATAGAAGTGCGAAACACAAAAAACCCAATTAAATTTCCCCTGATGCATGCAGTGGATTCATGAATGAAATGCTCAACTACGGTTGTAAAATATGACGTATGCAATGACATATGCATGCAAATCAGGCTTTTGGATTTAATGAGACTGCCTCCAATGCTCTTACATTATTATATTGATTAGCTAACCAACGGTATCTTGTATGGCTGGACAAACAAATAGAACCTTGTAATATCTTGTCTCTAATAACATAGCATTCATACAATGAAAACTAACACAATATTTTCATTATAGGTTTGAAAATAATAACTAAAATGCTTTATCTCATGCTGAAATGTCATTTGAAAAAATACTCATCATTTTTTCCGCAAGTCTCAGATTTATCCATATTGACCTTTTTTAAGTTAGAAACCACTAAGAGTTATGGTTTTATAAATATTTCAACAATTATAAACTCTTTATCATAAGGTTTTCATATAAAAGTTTTGAACTCACTCATATATAAATTCTGCCTAAATACATCGGTTCATTGTTGTTTATTGCTGTAAATTGATATATCCATTGGTGATTGTTACTGTAAAACGATAGCTTCATTGGTGTTTGTTACTGTAACACAATAGGCTTCTTGGTGTTTGTTACTATACAACTATAGCTTCATTGGTGTTTGTTACTGTAAAACGATAGGTTCATTCGTGTTTGTTACTGCAAATTAAATCAATAGTTTAGAAGAACAGTAATTGTTCCTCATTTTAACAAAGCTTTACTGCCTCTGTTCTTGTATCGTTGGAAAGTTGTTTTAAAACGTATATAAATAAATAAATCAGGTTTAGCCGCAGTATAAAGACTTAGTTTTATTACTATTTATCTACGCTGCCCTGATTTACTATTATACTTGTTACGAATGCATCAAAATGCTCAGAGTCACATTGTTTCTTGCAGAAAAGCAACGTCAAAGGTATTTTATTCTTTTCAAGAATGAACTATTCAAATCCCTTTTTATCTAATGGAACCAGACATCTAACGAGTCGCATAGAATGACTGATCATCAATATATTCATTCTTTCAGGTTCGGCATAATGATAATTTATCTGATTTGTCTGCTGCAACTGTTTATGGAGTTAAAAGAGTGGTTGCAAATGTGGTTTCTATCTAATCTACTTTCTGTGTGCCTGTACTTTTGGCCAGTCTGCCATGGATATGTTCAAGAACGCCAGTATCTTCAAGGGTACTGTAGATTTAGCTCGTACATCCTCCAATAACATGGAATCGAATTTAATTTCTTCACAAAGGAATTTTTTATACTTGCATGCAGATTTACACAGACATAGACTACTTCAGAATTTGTAACCAGAATTTGATTTTTGCACCTGATCAAAATTCTAATGTGAAGCTTTCATTTTATTACACGCATGCAGGCAACATTAAGACAAGAACTCTACTCACGAGCAAGTAAGAGAATTGATAAGTGTCTGAGTTATATGGATTTTGTAATTGAAGTGATCTACTGTTACAATGTTTGCATTAGTTAAGACCATAAGTATTGGCAGCAATCGGTTCTAACAATAAGCTAAAAAGACACTTCCATTTTTGCTGTGCTGTTTGTAATTTCTACTTCTTGGGTGCATTGATTGTAATATTTATATTGCAATATCCTCAGCGTGTTGACCGAATATAGAATGGTTAAATTTAGTTAATATATTTTTTAAAAAGTTATGTGTGTTTGCAAACATTTCCATCTTCGTTCATTTGTCTACATAGTCCAAATAAATTGATTTCTTTAAGTCTACTAAGCTTTAGAAATGCAATCATCTTGTTTTGTGCTTTAGGTAATTTAGCTAATGATGACGGTAGTGTTTTTATTCGTATATAAAACATCTGTATCATTTACTTCTACAGGAATAACCTATTTACTAATATATGGACCTTGATGGTTCTAGCTTCATTGGCAAGTTTTCAAAGATCGTTGTAGAATCATGGTAGCATGTCTGAATTCTTCAATCATCGTGCCATGACGAGATTTGATTTGACGACCATCCAGGTATCTGGAAAAAAAAACTTGCCATTTATTTATCCTGACTCTGTTTCTTCAGTGACACAGTTATCTGTTTAGAGGCAACATGTCATGGACGCGTCCAATTCATAAATGTTACAAAAGATTGAATAAAGGAATCGTAACATTTCGCTCTGTACAAATGTTTACCGAAGCACGAGGGAACAATTTAAACTAACTCAAGAACAAAGCATGAAAATGTATATCGTTTTCCTGATGCTAAGCCATTTGTTTATACAAATCACTTACAAAACTAGTAGGCAATATATCTGCTTGAATCTTTCGTTGGACTTAGGGGTCGCCTTTTGATAGAATATTGGCGATTTCGCTTTGCACATTGGTTTTAACACATATTTAAGTCGTAACTCTCTGCCAATGTGTATCATTGATACGAGATTAAGGATTATTGAAGCACCGTTTTCGCACGTGAATAAACACCCACCATGATCCTAAAATGCAGCACATCCAAGGACAGGGTTCTTCTTAAGTCATGTGGAAAACCGCCTAACAGCTGTGTTAATGAATGTAAGTAATAGATCAGCCCATTACACAAGTATCCACTATTTTCAGTGGGGTATTGTATAAGGTACGATGATTTGATAAAGCAGGTTTAATTGGAATGGATTATCATTGACATTTATTGTTTTATTCCAAAGACATACAAGATTACATTCAGACACTGAAAACAGTCGCAACAATGCATTTGGAGAGTTGATGCAAGCAAGATGCACAATAATAAATGCAATTATATTTGAATCCAAAGAAAACAAAACAATGGTTGAATAAAGTTCTATTCTGCAAGATAGAAATAGTCAAAACGCACTGTTTGTTTCTTAGACATTAGTATAATATTGTCATTACATGCTGAGTGCCATTTATTATACTGAGATATCACTGAATAAAACTTGCAAGGAAGATGAACCTTACTAATCTGTGAATCTTTGGGATCGTTCATTTATCTTAATATAAATTAATAATCAGAGATTTCATGGATATAAATTAATGTGCCATCGATTACAAGGATTCATTTACCATTTCCATTTATAAACAGTGAATTTGCCAAGGGTCGTGTGTGTTTTGTAAGTACTTGTCTCTCAAGACCCAAGTTGAAACCCTTAATGTTGCAGTACGGTGTTTGTCGTAAGGTCGTAAGTAAAATTCCTGCAGACTTAATAGCTCTTCACACATTGTGCTTGATCATATTAAAGATCGTAAAGTGAAGTTTGTTGGAAATTCCTGGGCAAAATCTGACACGCAAAGGTGAGACACGTGACTTGCTGCTCATAACATTTTTGCATCATCCTCTGCGTATGTTAAAACACAGGTCGTCAAATCAAAGTTACTCTTAATCAGTCCGATTCACATTTTACAGCTATCGAAGTCAATCATATTTTAAGCATGCTATACAATGAACCTAATATCATCTATGAAGCTGACAATCACAAAGGTAGTCTGTATGTGGTGTTCTGCTGTAAGTAATCTTGGAAGCAAAGATTTTCTTGAATATGCGACGGATAATGTAGATCAACTATAATCACAAGATTAATTTTGCAGGAATAGCCGAAACCTAGCTTCAGATTGTTACAGTTAACTTCTGGCCTCTTTATCTGCACATGGTCCACATTGGTCCCCACTAAACGAATCTATCCGTTTAATTCCATTTGTAATATCATGTATTTGCAGCTCATGACTACCATCAGAGTACTTTGCTGCTTTCTTTTGGAATATATTCCGGCCCTCTGTCACTGACCTTTACTTAACGTGCTTCGAATGGATGACCTCGATTCATATTACGAAATCAAATATTTTGATAAAACATTTCGTTAACAGACCTGGTAAACAGATACTGCAAATAACGTTTATTCATGTCTAGTGTCCGAAGTTTAATCAACCTTATTGACAAAGACTAAATAATAACTGCTGAATTACAAATTATATCTACTGAAGTATCAAATATATTCAAAAATGCATTGAATAATTGAAACTTTCTAGTATTAAAAGAAGATGTATGGAGTTTAGTTTTACACAGGTTTAAAGTATGAGCCCCCTCAAAATCTATTATTACAATAAAAAGTCTCTCATAGTTTGCGAACTTTACCATAATATGTTTGCTGTTTATTATTTGTTGTATAACAATACGCAAAGAAATCACTTTTGTGAAAATGATTGGTCCAAACAAGCCCATAAAATAATTACGCTACATTCTCATTATTAATTGACTATGCCATATTTGTTCCTTCCTATTATAAACATGCTAAGAATTAAGTCTTCTCCTTCCATTACGTTTTTGTGCAAACATTACGTGACTTTCGTTTTGAAATTATTTTGTACATCGACTTTGGAATGGTTCTTTTGTTGATAATATGTCACTATTAGACCTTTGATATCATGAACATGGTGTCTGCTAGATTGGGTCAGTCATGTGACTTGCAAAGAATATCACAGGAAGCAGGTCAAATGTAGTCGATGATAATGGTTTTTATTTGTCAACATATTAAAGATATAAGGAATTCTATACTCTCAATGTCTAGTTTCATTTTGCCAGGCCCGGTAACAAGTAGCTACCGTATGGCGATACGACACGGCTTCAGAGAAATCAAGGTTGTCAGTCGGCCAGGGCCTGACCCCACACCTCAGCACAAATGTATAAACATGTAAAATTCGGTAGCAAGGGTTTGATGACGTTCATCTGTGCCAGAGAATGGTATGCTTAATCACGGATCGAAATCGAACAGCTTTATGTGCAGCTTGTATGGCATATATAGTGTTACCTTCCATAAACATAATCTAGCGGAAGTAAATGGATTATATATATATATATATATATATATATATATATATATATATATATATATATATATATATATATATATATATATATATATATATATATATTACTGCGCTCTTTGTAAAAACAATGCACTCAATCACTACAATGCACGGTGGAACTTCAGGATACAAGTAAACCATCTTTACTTAAAAGCTGACCCACCGGACAAGATACCACTCTCGCAAATACCAATCTGTCTCTTCATCTGTCTGTTTTTATGGATGTCATTTACAATAAAGTTATTCTTTTCCATGAATAACGATAGTCATGTGCTGTCGTAATTGAAACAACTATGATTATTAGTAACATGATATCATAGTCCCTGTTTTATGATGACCAGAACATTACATACAGCCAACATGCACATGAAGAGCAAATAACCACTTGTCCTGTATACATGGAACACATGCAGGCGAACTATATATGGACTTCTGGCCTGGACATGAGTATAAACTATATTGCAATTAACGAGACTTCATGTAGCTGTAGCGGGTCTATCAGCAAGATGTTTTTTCTGAACCCCTATCGTGTTGATGTGGTACATTATATTCCAGGTTTATACAAAAAAAATAAACAAAAGTAAGTATTTTTAAATCAAATTATATATAAAAAAATACAGAGTTTCATTCACATATGAAATTGTCTAGTTTTCTAATGTAGTATTCATGGGCATATTAAAGCTTCTACTAATAAACCTTCATGACGGAGAGACTTACGGTTATCAACATGTTTCATTAAACGTCTGTGTCAGGTACTACACGCATTAATTTTACGATGTAATTAAAACTAATGAATAGATCTGCATGTCCTCAGTCAATATATGCCTTTTAGGGCATTTTAAATTTCCGTTTGCGTCCCAAAATAAAGCTAATAAATAATGATGTTTATGAATCTAAGATATTAGGGCAATATCTAAACATTTCAAACAAACCGGAGGCAGTTCCTTGTTTCATTTTCATCAAAGAAACATTATCGATACTGATGTGAAGTGACAGTTGAATATGTGTTATCTGAATGAAAAGAGGCTCTATTATTTCTAGAAGTTGTTTTTATTTGTATTTCAAATAGAGAAATTACCATTTGTTAAGTAAACGTGAGCTATGTTTGTGCCTATTGACAGCAAGAAAAGAAAAACATATTTTATGCTGTTTTGTTTTATTGATATTGTACAGTTATTTTATATTAAAACATAGACAACATTAAATCATGTACATAACATAAATCTAAGTGCAAATGGTCATCTATTAGTTTTTATATATTCTATGTACCACTACAACAATGCCGTTGACTCTGATGTAGCAATTATCCTCGTTCACAATCTATTCTTATTCACTATAATTTTGTAGTAATTATAGATTATGTGGTTCGTACTACAAAGTATTGTGGGTGAGGCTGAGTACAAAGGAACGAGCTGTTGAGTATCGTGTATTTAGGGCGAGAGCAAAATATCAAACAGTACCAACACTGAAATGCTTATTTCACCCTCCATTTTATCAAATAATAATTTGTAATTAAATTTTCTTTCATCAATTAAAGTGAATACAAATATGTTTGAAGATAAATAATGTTTAAATTAGTTTTACAGAAGATTTACCTATATATACATAGTGTGACTTGACATAATTTGTACATACCTGTTGCGTCATTATAAACCTGCTGAGACGTCACGTTACGTAGCAACAAAACGTATTTTGTTCGACGTGCGCTTAACATAAATAAGTGATTGGCGACGTCATCCTGTTCAATGCATTTGGATATCACGTCATGAGAAAGGTATAAAATAACTGACAGTATTAGTTTTCATGTTATCTAGTATCACGGCATAATTGAGTAAGTACCGAACCATTACAGGTCTGAGCTATGGCTCTTCCTTCTTTAGTACGAACACAAATTAACATTGATTGCTTAGAAGCAATCTACATACAACTTCGATAAATTCTCCCTCGCTGTCTGAGCAAGGTAAACTTCACATTTTACTTTACCAATAGGCAGACACATCGACTCTTCGGAAATACTAATATGACAATAAATTATCACGCGACATCAATAGACTCCATCGAGCATGGTAGAGCCATTGATCATGAATATAGTTTCCTGTGCCACTACATGAACTGTAAGCATCGTCGTCCTATCTTAGACTGATATTTGCAATTCCTCAGCCGATGATCCATTTTGCTACCAATGACATTGTGTGATTCAAGCACAGATTACGTTTTGCTTCTTTGGAAGCAGCTGAAGAAATCATAGACACAAAGGTGTAGTCTGGAACTAATTAGTTATTTTAGATTAAAAAAGAAACCAGAGTTGGTGCTGTCTATGTCGAATGCAAGATTTGTCTAACAAACTGGAAATCTCAAATCTGCATGTTTTCAGTATAAAAGAAGTGATTATTAACCTAAAGCATGAAAATATTCCAAAACGTATGGAAGTTTTCAGACAAAATACAATGAGCACACATTATAAGCCATGAAACAATTTCTAACGAAAACCGTAAAACACCAAAACGTAGACAACATAACAAGTATTTATGTCTTAAATATATTACGATGGGACGAAATAATAACGATATGGCAATTACGATGAAATAGAGAATTCGTCAGCTTATATATCGATTAGAATTTATTAGTGATCTTAGCGAAAGTATTGAATAGGTTTAGCGTAATCTACGCATATCATGAAGTCGACTTCATAAATAAAATTTTTTAAAATGGATTTAATAAATAAAAGCACTTAAATAATAAAACAGGCATATAAGACGGGACAACAGTTTCAATAATCTAATGTGATGTCATCTGTATGTATGCTTTTGTGCTCTTCGTCTCATACTGGCCTTGTTGGTACGAATGGAATGCGTGGAACCCGCTGATGTGGTCTGACAAGTTAGACTTGCACGCAGCATCGTACTGTTATGGGTGACGACAAAGTTGAGGTAAGTCGGAAAATGAAATGCTGAATTTGTGTTGATTTACTGTATTCTTTTCATTACAAAATTAGGAAAACATGGACAAGTCATCGTATTTGAATGGCTGAGATGTCTTTACTATACTTTACTACAGCGATCAAACGTCTTAATTCGTTTACTTTATTTCCAGTATAATGTGAACTAATTTACGTTTGCAAATGATCCATACATAGATTGTCCTCGTTATTTATGACGTACCTACTCAGAAACACGATATAATTTGGACAATAATGTTCAACTGATGTCTTGTTTGTTTTCGACGAATGAGTTAATTGCAAAGATGTTTACTATTATACATAACAATTTCCATATTTATAGAGATTTAACTCTGCAGTTATAGCACGCTGCAGACGGCGTCAGGAACCTAAAGGCTATTGTAAAGGTGCAATGTCTATGCGATCAATCTATTGATTTTGGTATGAAATAAATAATTCGTAAGAAGCTTTCTCTTTCGTTGGAGCAAATACGTGACACGTAGTGTATGTGAATGCTAGTGCAGTAAGGCAACAAACCGATACAAGTATTAAGACCATCAAATCATGTTTAAATATATCAGACAATTTTATTTGAAGAACTCGATACCAAGATAAATATTCTAGACTTAACTTTTGGGTGTTTTCTTTTTTCTGTTCAGGTGTTTGACTTTTATTATTCTCTGCTTTTATTTCTATTTCACTTTGTAATCCTTATTTTTTTACAGTTTAAAACTTCTTAGCTCCACTATTCGGAACTTTCTGCAATTGATTTATAACTGTTATCAAACATTTGATTTGAGTAGGGAGTGTTAACACATTCCGCTTAAAGAGGCTCATATTGGTTTTAGAAGACACTTCGAACATAAACTTAGCTTGCTTTTAGAAATATGGAAATTGTTTACGACTTGAACACACACTAAATGCAAATGCATACACATAAAGCTTTAATTGCTGGTTTGTTATGCCTAAGTTGCAATTTAAAATCGAGAGTTAACAAACTCTAGAAATGACATGAAACATTTTGTGTACCTAAATGCTATTACGAGGAATATTGAGTTCCCTTTATTTACGGTCTAATACATTTAGACAAATATATTTGCAATACAGGGTGCATACAGAATGTAAGATGAAAAACATTGAGAGCAGTTTTTGTATTCATGTAATACAAACTTATTTCCATATTCTTAAGTTATAGAAAGGATGTCATCCAAATTAAAATTTGCAGACTTATTTAACTAATTCATTTTTACAAATTTTGTATCAATTAGTTTCACAGTTTACTCATTGCATTACATTATAATACACTGTAAATGATATATCTGAATACAGCTGTCTTTTGCAATATTAACGTTTTTCATTACATTACTTAAACACCCAAATATAAATAAATGTGCCCTTATAAAACATCGAGTACGAGCCAGCGAATCATACATAATAGTCGTAGTCTCTTGAGCGCCGGATGATAGCCTTAGCAATGACAACGTTGTCCAGAATTGTTTCGATTTCCTTTCCATCATTAGGATAAAGTGCGCTAGAAATAAAAATGGCTGGATACCAATGTTAACAAATCCGACCTTGGCATCGGCACACTAAAAGTAAACATAGTTCTGTGTCAGTTGAACGAAAATAACGAGACTATTATTATGTTGAATAATGAGCTTTATATTTTATGAACAGTTGTATTGTTAATGTGTTTCCCGTGCCTGTCCTGGTCGACTAGAGTAAGACGAATTTGCGCCAATCGATTATAACGCCATTGAAGATACAAGGGCGACGGGGTAGTGGTCGATATAAAATTATCCATTTCAACAAATGGTCAAAAACCCAACCGTATATAACAATGAACATATATCATGCAGAAGCTCCGCTTTCGTACTTACCGCTAAAATATCACAGGTTAATTTACTCCGGATAATTTCTGAGGGATATTGTAGGGAAACCCTTTGATCTTGAACGCATACCTTGTTTATTTTATTGAATAGTTTTCACTCAACCAAGAAGTGTACTCAACGATGACTGTCTAATTTTAACTATATATCGCAGTGAGTCAATCAAAATGACGCAGCTGAGTGTGGGCAACATTGTCCGTACATGTTTGCAGTCCTACCATACTCATTTTTCAGCAACCCTTGAGTTATTTGATTCAAGACAACCGAACGGCCGTGGTCGGGTACTAGAATAACTATAATACAGGTACAATGACGCTAGTGCGATCTATAGTGTGCGACATTGGTGATTGCTTTAGAAAAAAAGAACTTCGCATACATTTCGCTATGACTTTCCTCAGAATTCATCATCGATGAACGAAATCCGTTCGCTATAAGCGAAACGTCTCCTGATCCAATATAGTGTTTGTAAGCAGCCGCTGACAAATCAATGCGGCTTCATTAATGAATTCTGGTGTGTTGTTACCCTTGCGAACCGACACCAAAGGTTCAAGTTAAAATGGGATACCTTCCCCACTGTGTGCTTCGTCCAGTTGCTGTTCCTTAAAAATATTTCAGATACCGGCTCTATGCTAGTTTGTACCACCGGCTTAAACGAACGTGATATTTAGCAACATTTTCGAAAAAATGATAAACGTTCATCGCCCGTTGACGCAAAGGATATCCATAGAACATATATTGCGACTTCTACGTTGTTTGAAGGTTCATATATGGTACTATTACATATTCATCTTCCTATCTGCGAGGGGGGAAGAAGTGGCAAGTTTTACTAGATCGTTCTCAACTGTTGGAGGCCTAGGTCGTAAAATATTTCAAACAGTTGTTTCTTTGTCTTGAGATTGGGTTGCACCGTTGCCTCTGTTGCCTCTTCTTGAACCACAGGGCCACCAATCGCCTCTGGGCGTGCAGGCATGTTTTAAATAGCTTGGACTGTCCTATCAAACGTACCCACCATCTCGGCAGTGGTATCCGTGACTTACTTTATTTACTTGTTTCGCTTGGAATGTTCAGCAGTGCAAATGTTTGTAGAAATGTCTGTACGAAATCTTCCCGTGCTGTCTTTTCCGACTGTATGAGGATGTATGACAGCTAAGATTCTCCTTGGAAACACCGCATATAAATATAATAAACTTTTTGCATTACTCGTAGTTATGGGGGGGGGGGAGTAAAGCTGTCAATGAAAGTTAACGTACTCGGCAACTATCAATCAAATGGCTTTTCGAATGGTTACTCAGAGAAGCGGTGTAACAAATTTATCTACCGAGGAACATTTCAATATAATCGTGTAATGTGTGGACTCCCAAATAAGTTTATCAATCTGATCATTTAATTAATCTACATGGTTGGGTACGGGGACGTACATATAAGTACGCGCTAAGCATTGTTTTGGAAGTTGCTTGCAGATTCTAGGAAGTGGAATCGTTAACGTCCAAAGATTCAACTAGTGCTGCAGAGTGATTTCATCTGAATCCTGAAGGCAATACCACATTGGTGGCTCAGTCACTCCATCGCATCTGATTTCAGAAAAACCCGCATGGGACATGCACAGCTATTGCTTGTATTTGACTGATTAGTTTTCAGGGAAAATGATCAAGAATTCGATGTCGAAGTAGATTATATATGTTACCTTTATTTTTCGTTGCACCACAGTGAACTTCAGAATTTTTCTATCAGGTTCTGACATGACATAATAGTACGCTGTTGTTTTATCACTGATCCCACGGCAGAAAAAGTTATGCTCACCAAGTAGCTATTAGGTATGCCTGCGCCGACTGTAAGATTTCGATGTTACAAAGTTTAAGTTCGCAAAGACGTTGTTGGCAATTTGTGTGTTGGTCCTGCTTATCCCTCGCCGATGCAATGCAGACAAGACAGCGCATTCAAAACATCGATTTGCAGCATTTTGTAGATTAATTATGGTTCGTTGGTGAATACGTGTTGCTGTTGGAATACTCAACTCGCGAATAGGATTTAGCGTGAATATATGGAGTTAAACATCCACGCATCTATTTACAGTTCATCATGACCTTACATTGATTACATTTTCCAAAGTCTGAAGAATCCCTTCATGACCTTTGGCTTCAAACGTCTTTCCGATTGATGAGCGAGCACCGCCAATAATCCAATGAGCAGTGATTTAAACGCATTAGCATTGTATTTCTAAAGATAATATGACATACGCAAATTCACAAGGAGAACAATTTCCATCCTAGCCTCGGAAGAACCGGTGCACTATAACGTCGATACGAGTCATGACGCACCTATGTAAGAACGTTTAGTGCGTCTTTACATAGTTCGTATTGGATCGGATTAATTGGTAAATAATCTTGTAAATCTTAAACTCGGATGGTTGTAATGGTCGTGATTTTGCCTCAGTATCCATCGTATATGCGGAAATGTTCTTATTCACAAAGTATCTGTGGTATATCAGGCTTCTTGGCTCGTGTAGCAATCTTGACATAATATTGCCTGCCATTTCACGCAGTTGCTTTACAAGAAACCGGGGCGCCTCAACGGAAAGTCCTAAATTTATCAGTATGTGATAGTTTGTCATACCGCTTGGTATTTGGATCTTACGCTTTCGGCTTAGATAGTAGAATTATACTTTGCATTGTTAAAAATAATGATCATTTTGTTTAATTTAGAAATGTTTATATTATTGATTTTATCCTGACTATTATCTAATTAACCTCTGTGTGGTCTCTGAGGCCGTTGACGTCTGTCATTTTTACAACCCTAGTTTTTATTGGCTCTATGCCTGTATGCGCTACAATGCTCGCAAACAGATCCGTATATCCGGCAAAGTTAACTACACGACCATACATAGAAAGCACATTCAAGACTTGGCCGACCACCTAGACTAACATGTAGCGCTAGCAAATGTTATCTACACTTTTCGTAATGGAATGTTCTGGAGCATATTTCACATTTCCCAGTGTTGCTATGGAACTTTATGCATATATATATATATATATATATATATATATATATATATATATATATATATATATAGAGAGAGAGAGAGAGAGAGAGAGAGAGAGAGAGAGAGAGAGAGAGAGAGAGCGTGCGAGAGATAAATTTCTAGCTTCACTATCACTCAAGGTTTGAGTTTTCTTGCACAAAATCAAACAATTAATTTTGAATAAGCATGATATTAGTAGACAGACAACGTTGTAACTGAGTCAAACACTTTATTTTTAAATTTTTAAAACAAAACCAACATATTTATGTTCTCTTCCGAAATCATGAATAATAGTTTTAAAAAAGTTTCTTAATACATTTGAGTCCGATGGCCAGACTGGTTCATATGGGTTCTTTTACTTTACTGATATGCGTTTCAGGAACGTTGTTGAATGTCTTTTTTATTTGCTTTCATATCCGATACATCCATCCACCATTCCACACATACATACCTACATACATACATACAATACCTACCTACCTACCTACCTACCTACCTACCTACCTACCTACCTACATACATACATACATACATACATACATACATACATACATACATACAAAACAACAAGAAAACTAAAGAATCGGACATATTTTATGACGATTTTAATACCAAAAATGTAAATATTTTCTTAAACCAAATCAATTACAGTTTTTTGATCCGAATCAATCACAAATGAATTCAGTTGGAGTTACTCTACTTTAGTAGTCTCTATTCCTGTTAACAACTTTGTTCATAGTTTTATTACTTTTCAATGTGATTTTAATGTTGTTGTTTGAGATTATAAGCATTTACAATAATTGAATATTATTACTAAAAGCTGAAGATCAAAAAATTAAACAGTTTCACGCATTTAAGAAATGGAAATATCAAAAGAAGTCCAAATAAGTTAAATAACATCTGAATTATTAAGGTTTGTGATTATGTATATGATGATGGTGCGTATTGTTCATACGTAGAAGTGTATTGACACTCAAAAACGAAGACAACTGGATTAAAGATTTATAATCTTGCATAACAAGGCTTTCAACTGTTTAAATGTAGAATATCGCTGTTATATCATACCAAATCCAGCTCAAGTTCCCGATTCCATAGGAGAAACATGTCATAATCAGATTAACGCCCGCTATTTTCAAATTCGTGTCATGAGTTAGTCGTGCTATACTGACATAGTGAGCAAGATGCACTTTTTAATTATTTAAACATATATACCTGAATGCTAAAGAAATGTTACATTACATTAGTGTGTTTTCTAAAGTTTTTAACCTTAACATATTTCATCATTTATTTTACGGGCTGACAATAAGATTCGCTAATACGAGATACAAATTGTAATAAGATTTGTCAGTTTTAGAAAGGTTCTTTCTTTTAATTAGTTTAATAAATATATGTATTTATATTGATATGTGTATTTTCTTAGATATTTTGATTCCAAAATTGCTATTTTATACAACTTTATCATTATCTAGATGTTTTTCAAGTTGCTTAAATTGTTGCATATAAAAAGAAAATTATCTAATATTATTAACGATCTATGCACGAAAACCTGTTTTCCTTCTTTCGTAATTATCAAATAGACTTTAAAAAAAGCAAATACAATTGTCATCATTGTTGGCATAATATCTTCTGTTAACAATTTTGAATCGTGTGCATGTAGATTACGGATAATAGAGGTATAATACATTTATTATATCTCAAATTTGAGTTATAATCGGTGAGATCTAGTCTTCTGCATTTACAGGTAATCTGTTCGTGATCCCTAACTTTTTTAAACTTGTTTACTTGTCGTTTTCTATATTGCTTTCTCGCCAGATCCCATTACGTTTGCATATTTGACAAACGTTACTTGAATTATCTATTCATCTTTCTTTGTTCAAAGAATTCCACTTCTTTATTAGTTACTTAACTTTTTATACACAACGTTAAAATTAATATTTCATCCAATTTCGCTATACAGTCTTCTCTTCAGCAAACTGCTTAATATTCACCTATATCATACATAAAATACAAGCAGAATCCTGATTGCAGATGTGTGGTTTATCTATGAATCAATGTTAATAACTGATTAAAATCACCAAGAAATCACGTAGAAGTGCATTTGGTATCATCTCTATTTCAGACATAATACAATCTTTATAAGCCTTAACTTAATTCGGTAAATCTATTTTCAGGATTTGCACATTTACAGGGCTATTGAAAGGCATGTGAATGAGGAAGTAGTTTACTCTATTAAATACCTATTAAAATTTCCGTTTGAAGCACTGTGTATTTTGTGTATATATATATATATATATATATATATATATATATATATATATATATATATATATATATATATATATATATATATATATATATATATATATATATATGATTGATTGATTTATTGATTTTTTAAGGCGCTTCAGCACTGTTAGGCTATTTAGCGCCAAACAAAAAGTTATTTGTATACACTTTTTTAAAAAAATTATAAAAGGTCCTATATTGACCAGCGATATAAAAGAAGAATTGCTTGAAATTAAAAACGGTAAGATGGTAACGGTGCAAAATAAAGCTTCCCGATCAACCGGAGATGTAAATGTTCTATGTTAATGAAAAAGAATGAAAAGGTATTAAAATGGGACGGCACATATATTGCATAATACTGCACAAGGTGATAGCATAAAAGTCAGAGTTTTGAGTAAATATTTACGGCTTTCAGGAACTCTATAATACGAGTGATGTTTATAGTATCAAAATGTTCTTTCATGTCATGCACAATGTAATAACGATCGCGCGTAGGTTGCAGGTCAAAGCACTCTATCATAAAGTGCTTGACAGTGAATGGTTCATTGCAAGAAACGCACTCTGGTGGGTCATTGTTTAAAACTCTTGAGTACTAACATTATTTTAATTCTGCATCACTAATATAATAGCTAAATCGAATTAAATTTTTAAAGATATAAGCATAGTAAGCTTTTCTATTTATCATTTTCTTTAGAAATAGGACAAGAAAAATATACGCATCCTGGTTCCTATCTCTGAAAAATCTCTTTACGTTACAGAATGTTAGAACAGACTCGCATACCCTTTCTGGTATAAACAGAAATCCGGATCGAATATACTGTTAATAATGTTAAGTTACCTGTTCTAGTCTGCAGAACTACAGAGTCCTTTTTTTAATTATTCATTTTTATAGATACTAGCTCTTTTGTAAGTAATATTCTATAACACCTTATGGTGCTTGTGGCAGTGAGTGTTTACACAAACACACACACATATTTAATTGCTCTAATGTGGAATACAATATCCAAAGTGTGAAAGAATAAAGTGAAGCCATTAAGGAAAGGCTAATTTGATCGTGAACAATATCATTAAAATTAGAACGCTTAATAGCAGTCAGAGTTACATTTAGATGACATTTCGTTCTATTAAAAGATGGAAGTTATCTAACAAGCGCTCAGGGAGATACACTTTTAAAGTCAAAATACGTGTCTTAGTGTCGATGGTGAAAGAAAAACGCTAATGAATGTGTGTTTCTTATCTGAAGATAATGATTGGTTGGCATTTTAAAGAACACTATTGGCTGTATCATGCAGTATTGGAGCTAAAATAGCCTTTTCGGATGATCAATATAGTCAGCGGACACGTATGTTAAAAGAAACAATATGAAAACCCAAACTGCCTTGTATCAGGAGTGCTGTGACTATTAATAATAGTATTGCTGGTTTATCAAACACAAAGGTTTAAAATTAGAGCGAACCACATAACGAAGAATTTTGCTATGTAAATCGAACACATGGGAGCAGATCGATCTGTTTTTTTAATTATCTTTCGGTCTGTCACATGTTTATTAAGAAACTGCTGACCGCTAATTTATTTACTAGGAATGGCGCATTTCATTCCAGGTGTTTGTTGCTCCTCATTATGCAGTTTCGTTTGCTGTTTGTTATTGTCCTCAAAGCTGGGTAGCTTGTCGCACACTTTGCACACGCGTTATTACAAACTGGGAGATGATTCTTTTGTGTCGACTTCTCGCACATCAGATTGCACGCAAGTGATTGCATGTAATGGATAAAATATTATTGCAAATTAATGAGATAAAGGCATTTGTTTTTATTGACGAGAACATATTTTGTCAAGAAATTATACATTGCAGATAATTAAGGTTATAACCCTCTACATCGTTAAAAGTCAAAGATTCCTTGTAACCTGCTGTGTACTTTGCACACAGTCATTACAGTATCTTTTGAACAGCTAGTAAACCAAAACTAAAAACTTACGTCGATTCACGCAAAATAGCCCACGTTTACACATGTATGCTAACCCGATCACCACGTAGGTGACTGACCGAAAGATTAAAAATAATAAAATCATAGCTTTTAGTATACGCATGTTATACTCAGTTACCTTTTAAACGGAGAGTTTTTAAACAAAAACTGTGAGCACTAACAGCTTGTGTTGCTTTCGTTTCTTTTATTTCTGTACATTAACAATTGAATTATCACTTGTACAAATACCATCGATCGTCCAAAAATCCTGATTCACGTTAAAAATAATTTCTATCCTTACTTGATCTTACAAAACTGAGTTTGCAAAGAGCCATGTAAGTCAAAGTCTGCGGTTTGAATACATCATATTTTATGAAGAAGTTAATAAATAAAATTGTGTGCCTATTGTATACATATTGTGGATGAAACATTCAACCAGATTTTCTGTGAGGACAAAATTTAATTTGTTTAAACAGGGGTATTGTGTGGGCAATAGACCATGTTTAATTCGACACTACATTTTAAGATATGGCTTTCTAACACTTTATGCTCAGGAAATTGGGTTTAATTCGAATAGAATTGCTTCTAAAGAGTTTCGCCCACTCAACCAAACATGATGTAAAGATTTTTGTTCAAAAATATTATCAGCTCGAAATATACGAAAAGCTGATGAATTACTTTGCCTCTTGCAATACTGATATTAGTAAAGTTCATTAAATTTATCTGATATAAGAGACCATGTTATGTCTTAATTGTTAATTATCCAAAGCAAACATGTGGCAGTTACTGCCAGGTAATACAACATGATTTTTTAAACGCTTTTGTAAATCAATTTCTCTCTGGATGCACATTTGTTTCCAGTTGCGAGCTGTGGTTTTCTGTCTGACGCTATACACCCCAGACAGCACTGCGGATTCTTTAAAGCTCTATCAGTTAAAGTCTCTCATTGATGTTCCTAAGTGTTCACATTACGTGACGTATGCTACCTGTAGTTCTGCCTTCCCGATTGCGAACCTATGTATTCTTTCTTAATGAATAATTTGAAAAATCATTTGATGCTGACCCCACCTAAACAACAGCATACTAGGGAATTTGTATTGCTGGTAAGCAGCCGTCTCCAGGTAAGCCTAAGCAACAAATTGATTCAATGTTCAGTTGTGGAAATAAGCTTAGTAAATTTAATCTTCCTAAAATGGTTCGTTTTACAGCGGTAAACTGAGTACTTAGAAATCTGCATATACTATTCGAATGAATGATTTTGATCTTTTGAAAAGGCTTATATGCAGCTATATGGCATAACTAAATGCAACATTTCAATGCTTTGATATGTGAGTGTGCGATTGTACCATATAAAAGTGGCAGAACTTTAAAACTGTTTACGTTACTCAACCTTGAATGTATAGTCAAAACAACAAGAGATATCCCATATGAATGATTTTTAAATGAACATAAACTCTAAACACGCACATGTCAGGTTGTTCTTTTATTATTCTGCACTTTATCTTTCCTTTCTAAGCGCGGTTAGGGAACTTTAAAATGCCTTACCCGTTTTCCTCAAAAGTGTAGAACCCTATACAGCTGTTTCCCAATATAAGGGAATGAACCCTTTAGTAATTGTACCCGTGTTTGTATTAGTCTGAAACAATGATAGTCTTCATAAATAAAACACATTAAATCTATTGGTAAGAAATTTGATTTAAAATACTATCGTTTAGGCACTGAAATACCTGTTTTCTCAAAAAGTAAATGACATAAAGAGGGAACGCGTTACACTGCAGAGTATTTTGGTGCATACACTCACGTGCACTAAATATATGATACGTCAGCCATGTCGAATAGTATCCTATCACATACATGTGTCAACCATATCAATTAGCAGCGCTTTAAATACATCATGTAGTCAACCATGTCAAATGGTACAAAGAAACCAAGTAGTTGACTGTTTCGCTTTTCTCATGTTGGGCGTGAAGACTAAATATTTTCAATACAATTTTCAATTGTTACATTCGCTACATCTATTACTAAAATGTCATGCTTCTTTGGATAATGGCGGGAGAAATGTGGCTTTTAATGAAAGTATTCATACTTAAAACAACTGAAGCATGATTAGAAGGTTGACTAGATTCATACAATTAGTCCAACTCATGATATATACATGATAAATTGTACACACCAATGCTGGATCTACACTTGCATGTCTGTTTTAATTTCTTAATTAGTGATTGATGACTGCATTGGTGATCGTTGCAACCCGAAATACATAATCCACGTTGACAGAACCTGACTATCCACTCTCGGTGTTCCGATTAATACATTGTAATTACTTTACTATGTTTTCCAAGTAATTTGTCACGAAACGTAGAATTATCGTTTAAATCTCATAGGATTCTCATTTGGAATTTGCGGTTCCATTAAGCACCAAACTGAACGTTGATAATTATTCAAACAAGATCTTCAAAAATCCTTATGTAAAAAATTGTGATCATGAAACATTTCCTTTGCGTTTCTTTTTCATTCTAAAATATGTCTTGAGGAATAAAACAATCAACATCTAAAGCCATTCTCTAAAGAATGGAAGAGTGGGCTATTGTAGCGATTATGTTACTTGTTTTCGGTACGATAGAACAAGTATTAGTTCATTTTGCAGCTAAACGACAGATGGCACACCACTTATGTCAGGAATCGCTCCGGTATTGTATCATGCCTTTGGTGGATCAACAGAATAACCAGACGCTTTCAGAATTCTTTTTTACCGTGTTAGACTGTGCCAGACTCTGATTTTAAATCAATACACTATACACTGAATAAACAAGAGAATTACATCAACATCCAATTTATACAAACTACATCTTGAAAGAAGGACATAACAAAAGAAATGCTTTTCATCTTTTTTTTAATTAAATATTTAATGTCCACCAAATGTTTGGCTTGTAATTTATGCCCTTGACCTGTTGTCCGAATTTTATAAAAATTACTTACGTTTATATAATACTAAATAACATTTAATCCAACACCATTTTCGATTCTTTTTTATGTGAGATGGTTCGAAAAATCCCTTTCCTTTACGAAACATACGAATTTGACTGACGTGTCAATGATCTTCAAGGAAAGTTGCTTAAATGCAAAATCAGTAATGTGTGATGAAGCTGAATACAACATATGCAACAATTTCCACTTTCTATCATTATTTTACAATAATTATGTATAACTTTGTTAATAATTTCCTTTCACGATCTCATTGCTTTCCGGCACGATTCATAACTAGATATAATCCACAAACATGCAACGACCATAATAACCTTTTTGGTATAAAGAACAATTTTTTTATAAATCATTTGCATACAATGCACATCTCTCCTATATTTCTATTAGTTCAAAACAACATCTGTTGTTTATCTTCAACAAAGATAAATGGATCGCTTATCAAAAGCCCCAATCATTTCAATAAGATGCCGACTATCATTTATGGAGTTTACACACGTTCAGTTTGCTGATTCTGAGGTGGCAAATAAAAAATCGTTTCATTATCGATTGTAGCAAAAAGAGTTATTTCATTTTTTGATATGTGTAATTTACAGACAACATGACAAGTAGCTTTCGAAATTGGCCTTTCGCGTATGATTTGTGTACCCTATCAAAAATAATGATAGAATAGTCAACGAAAGAAATATTAGCCATTTTATGCAGTGTTTAACATTGGACTTCAGAGAACGTAATGATACCGTTAAAATGCGTCTGTGCCATTAAAATTTAATCATACTAATTACAAAACCTTCGTTATTCATGTTAGCAGTAGTTTGTTTAAATATTAACTTTATGGCAGTTTGAGCAGATACTATCTTTGCATCGATCCTCTCGTGTGAGAACACGATGTTATTCTAAATATCCCTCCATCGAAAGAAACAAAACAACAATTAAAACAAAATAAAATCTACCTTCGCAGCCAACACTAAATAATAACTTCAACGGGGTTTATTCATATTCTGTACGTACTAGTAGAAGCCTGTCCCGAGTGTAACACGACTTTTCAAACCGTGCGTTAATAGACAAGTAGGCAGTAGATAAGAGACTGGTTCAAACTGCATATCAAAATAAAATGAAGCTAAGTGGTTAGATGTCACTACGCAATACATTATCTGGTACAATTACATCAGACTGGCATCAAGGCAATTATATTGCAAATAGATATACAGGAATTCACTTGAAAATGTGCAAGTGCATAATATTGTATTTGCTGAGAACCTTATTTCCTTCAGACGTTTGACATTGACGTAACAAGGTAATGTCTTGACAGACATCCTTCATCTGAATTGCACCTTTATATCTACTTTAGGTTTTTGCAGCAGTTTGATTTAGTTTATCTGTGTCGCTTATATTGTCATAGTCGACAAATATAAAAAGTGGCTTACTTGCTAAAATTGAAGCTGTAAACACATAATTCAATCCCTAAACACAAACGTCAACAGATTAACAAATGCATTTTGCGAGGAATAATCCGGCAGTAGGGTGACACCATTGTTACAAAATCATTTATTGTCGTAACAAATATTAGGGAAGCATGTTTAAAGATACGTCAATCATACAAAAATTACTGGCCGGAATATAATTTCTGCAGATAACAAATATGAATTGAATAAGGGAAAAAAAACAGCTTTACCTGTACTTACATTGCTTTTCAGCGTAGTTATTGACAACTATGCAGTGTTTGGTTTTCATGAGTGCGTGCTAAAGTGAAACACTTTACAGGTCTTCAGCTCCCCCCATTCAACACACATGGAAAATAACAAAAGAGATTTATCAGATATTTTATCATAGCTAAAATAAATTATTTTTTGAATTTTGCATCCGTCTTTGTGGGAAGAAAAGTAATGAAGCATATTTAAAAAGATAACTAACATTTAGCAAAATTGAACAGTGATAATGTAACAATTAACTATGAAAGAACGTCAGATGAATCAGTATGTGAGCACAACGGAAAAATTGTAATATATGTGTCTGCAGACGCTTAAGACACCATCAACGTATTTAGAGAAAATATGTTCAAGATATATACTACAACCGAGTTCCAAGAGAGATTATGGGATGACAGTAAAGAACAAGAAATATATTAATCTTTAACCCGACAGCTAGAACGTCAAGAGTCTATCATAACGAGATTTGCTGAACTAAATACTGAAAACTAGGATAATAGAGCGTATAAAATACTAAAATATCTAGACAAATATTCAGAAGATATACTAATAACGAACGAACTATATATAAATAGGTCTTCGTTAGAATAAAATGTATTCAAGCTTTGCGAATTTTAAACAGTGCATTCTTAAGCGATTAAATAAATCTTATCTTTAAGGATAGTACGAATGGTTTAATATTATTTAATCTTAAATGAATTGTAACGCAAGCAACATTATCTGCTTGAAATATTTATAAATAATTGAAATGAATGTGTACAATCAATTAGTAATATGACTTTAATGAATTTTGTAAATTCATGAAAACTTACCCATATTTGTTAAACATAAATGTTCCAAGCATGCCATTAGGTGCAATTTGAAAATTATGCAACAAATTTGCGAAGAATTAGAATTGTGAGCTTAGCGACCTCTTGGTGAGGTCTCTGCAAATAATATTTAGTTCCAGTTAACATTATAGCTATACTTTGTGTATTGTAATCAAGTACCTGAGCATTAAACATTTATCGTTTCCAGACACTTTGCATTAAATACGTATAATTCTATACCATCGTCTCCAAATTCCAACTTTCCATCCTTTTCCCTAACATGAGCATAGATGCATTACATTGTTTTTTATGTAACAATGAGTGTCATTGAGTCCCAATAAGCAACATTTGTAACAATCAGGGATATTCATTACTTACATCTTATTCCATGAGGGTTTTAAATTGCTGTTAATTTTATTTTTAGCTTCAATTTGTTCTGCTTATAATTTTAATGAGCCGCCCTCTGCATTCCTTTACAATATGGCTGTCGGCTTCTCCATGACGGTGTAGTTATCGGATATTGCTTGATGCAGTATGTTCGCTCCACTAACTCTCATTTCCTGCAGTGTTTTATACTTGATTTTACATAATATGAACCAGTCTTTCAATCAGCAGTTGTACAAATTGAAAAGCAGTTTCAAACTCGGATGCTGATTAGCTCTAGGTATCGTCAGGAGAAAACAGAGCATTTATAAAACTACAAATCTGCAAAACTGACTTCAAACACACACACACACACACACACACACACACACACACACACATATATATATATATATATATATATATATATATATATATATATATATATATATATATATATATATATATATATATATATATATATATATATATATATATATATATGTGTGTGTGTGTGTGTGTGTGTTTAGAGAGAGAGAGGCAGACAACAAAGACACAGAGACAGACAAACTGAAAGACAGACACACAGACTGAAAGACAGACAGACAGACCGAATGTATACATTCAATGATAACATTCAGCTGAGGAATAACGTCAGCATAAATGCTTTATGACAGGAACAACTGTGTTGTTGTTGTTGTTGTTGTGGGGTTTAACGCCATTTTTCAGTACGATGGGCTATACATGGCGGCCAGTATTAATGGTGGAGGAAGAACCCGGAAAACCCCGGAAAGAACCACCGACCCACGAGAAGCTACTGGCAAGCTTTCTCACATGCCCACATTGGCTGAATCTTAGACTCGAACCGCCGCAGACAGAGGTGAGATGGCAGTGATCCGTAACGAAGAGCGCTTTAGACCACTCGGCCACTCGGGGCCCCCGAACAACTGTGTAACGTTGGAAAGATGTCATCAGCACAAAAATTATTTGGTTCAAACATATATGTATGACTACTGTAAGAAAACACTTCTGGTTTGCACTCTTGCATAGTAAGCAATAGGGACTGAAGTTAAATTTTGATCATTTGTGAGGAAATCATTTCAATAACATGTGGTAGGAGATAACTGCATGAACATTTGGAAGATGAATTTACATACTCAGGTATTTTCTGGTATTTAGAAGTTACATACCTACCAGAATGTCTGAATCTGCAAACTTTAAAAATATTAACGTTTAAATTATATAAATATTGCTTCTTTCACTAACTTTTCATCAACGTCAGAGGTAAATATCCAAATAACTATAAGAATGTTATTACCTTACCGGTCCATTATTATCATTATTAATTTTATTATTATTATTATTATTATTATTATTATTATTAGTAGTAGTAGTAGTAGTAGTAGTAGTAGTAGTAGTATTGAACGTTTATATGTATTTGCTTAAATATTCGTGCACATTCAATTACCTAAGGTGGACTTAAAAGTACATGGTTTTGAGGAAATATTGCTTGCACTTTCTAACTTTACCGCGCCCCGCAGTTATCAGGCAAAGTATTGTCAGTTACCCATATATAAAACCTTTGGTTTTAACCAGGTGACAATGCTTTTCCAATCAGATTTGCCAGACCGAATCCGCCAACGAATCTCATGTGGCGAACTGACAACCCGCTGTCGGCTTCATTGTGTATGCTGTCGACTGTGTATGAGTAACGTTCGGATATTGCAGTATATGGACAATTTTTTCATGCGTTTTCCTACTCTGATAACACATATTGAGAAAACCTCGATATCCTAACTTGACTAAATTGTTTTCAGTAGCAGAATGATATTTATGCAATGGGTACATTGTGTCAGACCAATGACAGGTATCACGGTGCTAAACGAAATTCGGTTACAACTAGGAACAATATAGTGCCGTCTTATAATTGTATCATGCAGTGAAACTTCCAGTCAGGATGCTTCACAGGTTACTGAGAGAAATAAGTTCACTGTGACTTGATTTGAGTGTAAATGTATCTGAATCACATACCTATAATATTTAAACATCAACGCCATAGTTCACGTATGACAAGCAAAATGGCCGTAATACGAATTTGATACGAACAATTAAAGTTCATTCACCGCGAAACACCAACAACCTGAAATTTCATATTTATTATGTGTGATCTCTCGAAGATGTTTTCTTCTGCTTGTATTAAGACATTTAAAATCATTACATTGTATAGACTCATTGAGAAAAGAAATACATCGACGATTATAAAAAGCAACGCATCAGAGAAGGGGTTTATCGCAACGGAAAAAATGCACCACTAGTGGAATATTTTCTTTCAATGCAAAGCAATCTGATTTAGTTCAGTTTTAGAAAGTCCCATTTAAATGAATGCACTCTTTGTAAATTTTAATGCGTTCCTACAAATTCACCGTTTTCTCTAACATTAAATTTTGTTTAACGGATTTTAGATAAATGTTCTTTAACTATGCGTTAATTTGTTTAACTTTACCGACACGTTATGGCCTTCTGCGAAGCGTTACTTTTAAATGCGGTGATGAAAGTGTAATTTTTCAATGTGAACATTGACGTAATTTGCGAATGGCCTGAATTTTTAATATGACTGGATCAGAGTGAAAACTCATGTGCTGGCGCTAGCATGAATTTCCGTTTTATAAAAACAACAAAATATCATGGTAGATTCAGGCGCTCTTTTTAGCCTAATCTATATTTCAAATACATCCGTTACATTATGAGACAAGGTAATATTATTTATGTTATTTGACGTCTGTTTGGAATTAAGTTAGCATAATTTTCTAAGAATACTCGATCTGACAGAGAGAAAAGGGTTCGAAGAAATGCCTAAGAGGTGTTATACCAAAAATATCTATAAGCAATATAATATACCGTGTCTATATATGATCAAGAAAGATGAATAAAGACAGCAATTTTAATCTTAAATATACATTTCACCCATTTTTATATGCAGGATAGGGCTAGGATGATCAAACTTGAGTTACTTTCCGCATGAACTTTTTTCAAGTTGTTTATTTGCTTTATTTCAAGACATCCATGGACATATGTATTATACGGGCTATCGTTGTTTTACCTTCTAGTTTAAATCAAATTTGAAATCTTGTTCTTCAGACTAAAAGTGGAAATAATATGTGACAGCGGCGTTATTTTTCGGCGGACCATGTCAACTGTTCTCAGTTTCTTTAATAAACCCTTTAATCTGTAGGAAAATAGAAAAAAAAAACTATTATAAAAAGTGCATTAACTTTGGGGTTCTATGCGTTTCCTACCCAAATATATCAGCTTGTGTTATGCTTGATTCGAATTTCAATTGCTAGAGCAACTTAGGTAAATGTTTCTTTCCTACTCGTTTTTGTGTTGTTTTTTTCCCTTACTTTTCCGACGCATTGCTCACATTTTTATACTGTAATTTTAAACGCGTTGACCAAAGTATTATGTTTTTAGTGTTAATATATATTTGTGCTTGGTTGATGAAAAGCCTATTTCACCTTAGCCACATTACGCCTGAATCAAAAGAATCGTATTAGAAATCTTATATTTGCATTCTGAGTAGACACAATTATGTGCATATTATTCTTAAAGGAAACAGCAATTAAATGGATCGTAGGCTGATGAAAGGTTTACTTTCGTCAGGGCTGAAAAAAATAACAAGAATATGTACGGAGATAGTTGTCCTTGTGAAGATGGCAATATAAGCTATTTTTAATTTAGTATTTAAACCTTCGGCCAATATATAACATAAATTAAACTGATATTTGTATTACCATTAAAATATATCAAACTTGTGACCTGTCCAGAATCAACTTTAATTTTTCGAAAGAACAATAAATAAAGTAAGGTTCCGATAATAATAGGTTTGTAAGTTGTGATTTTCACTAAAGTGTATTCAGAAATTAATCATTAGGACTTGTGTCTTTAATTAAAGCAATGTTTGGGTTTAATTCTCAATACCGGAGGGTCCTTTTTTATATTTTCACTATGTATTTTAGGAAAGTAAATCATTTGTTGAATTTTACAAAACGTGTTGCTTGTCACTCTTTTCTGTTACTTATTTTAAAACCATACAGTCGCAAAAATAAACAGGTGATGAGTAAATGTCTCAAAAATCAAGTAAGCAGTGTTCTAGTACAACAATTTCATTTTATCGGCGCACCTTGCATGTAGATGATGATAATGTCAAACATTATCTAATTCATGATGCCATGCATTCCGGACCCAGTCAAGATTGCTTTATCCATTGTAAGTTTTTCGTTTTCGTCAAAATATTACGAAGATTTCCACAGATAGTTTCCTGGAATAGAATTATTGAATTATGGTCTAGCTAAAGATTGACATATTTTATCCGTTCAAAATATGTTGCACATTTGTATATGCAATCTATGGCAGATTTTCCCCAAACCTTGATGTAAACAGTATCGTTACAATACTTTTAATAAATCAGGCTCGTTATCATAACCATGTTCGTTTTGTTATGGTTCTTAAAACAAGGTTGTGATCATTTTATTCCTTTAACCAGAATATTTGACTAAATTACATGACATTTTGTTTATGGTGTTTAGTCCTAGTAAACGATGTTCCTTTTTTAGCATTTTATGATGAACAGTGTAGTTCCTTTGGGTCCTTATTTTTCCCATAGTTCTGGGTTATTTAAATATTTCCGTTATATTTTGTGCCACGCATTGCTTTCAGTATCCAGTGAGTCGGTTATATTGTACTTCTAATGCATGTGGAGCAAGATTATAATCTGAAAGATCATCGATTTATGTTTGAAACATTAGAGACTCTAAAACATGGATCGGGTTTGTAGTCACATAGCACAGTATGTCAAAACTTTTATAAAACATTTGCCTAAACAAGGAATTCAGTTCTCATATATGAGAACTGATAAAATTTAAATTCTCACCTTCCAAAATTGTTATTATTATCCAATGCTATATCAATAAGCTGAGAACTGTCAATACATTTCATGTGTCTAATTGAGTGTTGTGTACTTCTCCGTAATTTTCGTAATGCATGATATTATCTTATCAGTACACTGTGCAATACTTTGTATCATCAACTGGAAATCACAATGTTACTAATTAAAAAATATCACAATTAATTTTGTTTTTGCATTTGTTTATTTTTCAAACGTCATGCATTCCTTCTCTGTTATTTGCACACAAAACATATAAAACGTTTCCTCTACTACTGATTTGGAATTAGTTTCATAATGCATAATATTTGTTGTTAATGTCTTTGATAGCATTGTCCAATTTCAAACGAATGTCGTTCTGGTTCACCAATATCATCATCATCATCATTATCATCAACAGCATCATCATCATCATCATCATCATCATCGTCATCATCATCATGTCTAGTCATCAACATCATATTCTTCTACTCGTTTTAAATCTTCTCGAATGAGCTGTACTATTTGAAATCCCCATGTGCATTTTGTTAGTAGTCTGTGAGTGATCTCCCAGAAATAACGTTTATCGTTTTGGCACTGATCATTCAGATTTTTTGGAGTTTTCAGACTCGTTCTTACCTTTGGTACCAGCTTATCAGCTGTCTGCTTTTTCCTTCATGATAGTTTCTATCTCTGGAATTGGATTTCACACAAATATTGTTCTGGCTTTATGTGCTGGTTTGATTGTTCTAGGTTTTGATACTGGTTCTATTCAGTTTTATTTTGTCATTAATGTTTGTCTCAACTATTTTCTTAAGTTTTTCGTCCAGCTTTGCCAGTTTCGGTATAGTCTTACTATCTTTATAATTTTGGCAGTCTCGGTCCTTTTATCTTACACTAGTTGTTTGTTGAACGAATTCATTACTAAAGGTCCTTTCATAATTTATTAATTTGAGAAAACACCAATAACTTCTCAACAATATCTTCCGTCTCTGTGCCATTGCGATATATATTCATTTATTTATTTATTTAAGGCGGTGTTATAGAGAGGTGCAAGGTGCTAAAATGTGTAAATCCATGCAACTCGGTGGGAGCATAGCAATTACTGCATTGATATGCGAAACAATTTATCACAAAATGATTAGGGAAATATTTCTTGAATTGTGGTAGTCACTATAATAATTAGAATGTTAACTTTTCCGAAAGAAATTTAAAAAAATAAATAAAGATATATACACACAGAATCAAGTGAGGAATATTTTATTGGGTTAATATTTAAAGCTTTTATAGATGGACTACCCAATAATATAGAACTATCTGCTCCAAAAGTAGATGAATGATTATAAATTAGAAAATGAACAATACTATTTGATTAGCTTTTGGAAAAACCTATATGCTTCAACCATAATTCACCACAATAAACACAAAACGAGTTATAAACAAACACCATGACACATTATGGTATAACTAAACTACTGTTCTAACATGATTTAGCAATATACGCCTGTCAATACAGCAGACTGTTTCAGTGTTATCTATCATTATTGTGTTTTATTGTGTTTTTATTACCTAACTTCAGGTTTGCTATCTCTTACTTATTTAATAAAATATTATCTCTTACATCTTAACTCTATACTATATGTAGTTTTATTATGTGGTCCTAATCTTGCTCTTTGAACAACACCTCAATAGCAATAATATTTGTTCTGGGTAACATACAAATAAAGTGTGTCTGTACATAATGTTTCCATTATAACACATAATTAAACAAAATAATGAGCTATTGCATTCGTGCAATATACTTACTGCGGCGAACAAACTGATACCGATACAACTAAATGTACGATTATGAGTGAAACCACGGATCTTAAAAATGAAATCGATGAATATCGATATGGAGGTGATGATAATAAAATGAACTCACCGTTCGACATAAACATTTCCGAAAAATGAAACATAAAAGTCTACTGAGGAATTCCTGGTTCCAGTGATGAGATATATCGACGACAGCCTTTTGATAAACAATTTGCGTCCTCCACGAAAACAAAAAATGTCGTTGCACAAGTAATTAACGTTTTCATATTAAAGACATCCACCAGCAATACCGGATTCCTAGATGTGCTAATATTATAAATGAGACGGGAAAACAATCACTTGCCAATATGTTTGATGATTTAGAAGCCATATTGATTTAAAATGTCTTGATGCACTAACACTATAATGAATGTGACGTCACGATGAGAAAGTCTTTGATAATTTATAATACGTCATTTAGAATTTTGATGCTTTAAATATGAACACCAAACATAAAAAATATTGCTGAAATTATCCTGGGATGTTAAACAAAATTATCAAATTATCATCTGCCTTGACTGCACAATTATCTTCCCTTGTCCATAAATCAGCTGTTCATATTTATGTTGTTGTATTATAAGCAATTCCGTCATTATGGAATATAAATGCATCTTTGAAATGTGACAGTTAAAATAAAATGTCTGCCTTGAAGACAAACAACATTTCTTAATTTTTTGTAATTTATTTACTTTAGTATTTATTTCTTAACATTCATCAGAACAAATTATAATTCAGATAGAGAAACAACAATCAAGCAAGTGTTTCGCAGGATTATTTATTTACAAAAAATAAAAATAGAAGACTATACTTGCTGTCGAAACGGTCTCTGAGGCTTTTTTTTACTGACAATTAAACACTAAGATTTTTTTATGCAAGCAAATATTTCTTTAACACACCATTACCACAATAATGACGACAACTGTGATTACGTCCCAATAACGATGTGCAAAATTACAGTGAGCAACAAATTTGATTACACCAATATATCTTTGAAAACTGTAATTATCCATCTTTTGTTTAGATTCATTAATTTTGAGTGCAGTTTCATGCTCATTATTATGTAATAATTTGTACATAAATTTTGGAAAGAACTATCGTCCATTATCTCATTTTTATTATTCAATTCCTCGAATTTCCTGATTTATTAAACATTTGATAATATTGACTGAGGCTAAAAGGCGCCTGCTCATCTTGAAATCAGAGCATGTTTATTAACATTATCTAATGAACGCAGTCATATTTTAAAAGCTAGTTGGGATCCGAACCAACAATATCTGAAGATATTTGTATGCTCAATAATTTTGTCATGTTACCTAATTAATGTATTCATTGCGCATCAGTGTAAGACACAATCATACAGCTCTGTGCAAATAAATTATTGTGATTGAGAGCAAGAATTCCTCCTAAAGGTAACCACTGCAAAATACATAATTTTACAATTGCAACAACTTAATGTTAATGCGGAGTAGTTGTATGCATCAGCATGTAAACCTAATGAATGCAATCGTTTTTCAACATCTAAGTTCCCTTTAAGCAAATCTGCCTAAAGTCACTATCATCATAGGCAGTAGCATTAACATCTCCAAGTGCATGGAACCAACGGGCTACATCAACTTTGCAATTTTCGCAGCTCATTTTAAGTGTGTGTTAAATATCAACGAGTTTGTTAACCTTCAGTGAATACGTCCATTCTGAAGTATTAAAGTTACTGGATTTACGGGCTTGCGGAAATGTTTCTATGAGATTTATATTCTGAATTCGACTTGACAAGAGCCATGCTTTACTCTTCATGAGAGCAGGCACTTGTACATCATAACACAAGTAGCCATATTAACATTACTGGCACATCGTAAAGATTCCTTGACATGGTACCATACAAATATAAACGCTGATATTGAATGCACCCACTGTACACATATAATATTAATTTGTGCACGTGTCTTTAGATATGACTCATTACAACTAATTTTTCCTTTATCTTGCAGCCAATATATATAACCATTTAATCAGCGACATATCAATATCTGTTTTATTGATGACATTGGTCATGGTGTTTAGAGTTGTCGATAACTGGAACAAAAGAATGGCGTAACTGTGAAATAGGTGTATTGGCTGGACGAATCTCTAGTTTTGACACAATCACATACGCATCTTTTGAGAATTTTACTTTGGTTTTTCTGCCATCCAAGTTTCATGCAATCAGTATTACAACTGATGATCGGTCTCTTCGTATGCCACTATAAAGGGGTATCTTTTTAAGTGGGTTAAGTGTAACGACATTGTATAAATTTAAATAATAAAATTTATACTAAAGAAGCAAACATTTAAACACTAAGCATTAATTTACACTGCCGCACTACGTACCACTATATTATTATTGTTGGTGGGTCCACCGGATGAGGTGAAATTAATTTAGTTCGCACTTTTGCTCAAATATATTATGATACATTCACACAATACAATAAAATTAACGAGCAAAATATTTTATGTACGTAAATTATTCAAGGCAAGTAAAATATTAGTGATAACATAATATTTACAGTCAGGATACCATGTTCGGTCAGGGTACCATTTCTCAGATTCTTCATAACGATAGAAGAAAACTATTTTTATCGATGTTATCAAACTTGTCATGTTACTATCGACAAGATAAAAAAAAAATGCTTCAACAAGAGTCGAAATATTGACTCGGAAAGATTACATTTATGAATAAAACGCTTCAATCCTGATGTAAGTGCATCCTGATTTAAACTTTTCTCTCTGCTGTATATCATTTTGTATCATAATGTATTTTAGACCGATGAACGACAGATGGAAAGTGTAAAGTTTCACCTTGGACAAGTTGCATTTTCTTAGCGTGACGCTGCCAATTGTGTCCTGTGAATAGGTCAAAGACTGCAAATAAACCGCACGTCTGAAATTCTTTCTATAGTAAATTCAGACTCTGCAACAACCCATTCAGCGGGATAACTCCATCCATAGCCAGGACCATGCATGCCCATCAATATACCATTATTCATTTGATTTCCGTCGTCAAGGTGAAGACAATCTTCCAACGAACTTCTTATTATCAGCAGTATTCCAAGCAAGCATTGTGAGATCTCGATCGTTTCTACAGCTTTTCGTTCAAACTGTTATCAGTCGACGCCATAATTACAGAATATCGACAGGTAAATTAATTGCCATTATGCCTGTAATGAATTTCTTTATTAAAAATACAATTTGATGTCAAAGCTATATTAACAAAGAAAAATGAGAAAGGGTTAATTCTGCATTCGGAGGACTTTATCATCTCTTATCATACTAGCACATTCACATTAGACAGAATGAATGTTTCCTGCTGTTGTCACAATCTGGACTCACTCAAAACCAAGGATGAACACATGGCAATGATCTGACTAGTAATTCGCTTCCTAATAAACTTAACTAACTCCATATATTCATTTTTCTTCATATAAACAGTTTTTAAGAATAAATAACCTTCTGTACATAGCTAAATATGTTAAATCAGTTTTCTTTCTTTCTGCTGAAAATGACTGATAAAACCAATTTACTTTTAAAATCAGCTCGTCTTGTAACGCAATTTTCATTGCATTCTTCAATGGTTATTTTGTCGCCGATATCTAGCAGTCTTGATGAGTTTCACAAGGAGGACGGTAGGGACAAAATAAGAGCTGCTTATTATTATTATTATTATCGTATGCCGCAAGTGTTCAGCCATTTAACAAAGATATATGAAAGAATATCACGAACCGAACCCCCGTTTGTAAAATAAAACAATTTTAACAATTACATAAACAAAGTGAAATTAAACATAACGTTTGAATGATATGCTTTCTCTTGGAAATATAATTAAAAACGTTATGTGAAATGATTTTTATTTTAAAGAATATGATAA